>CAJZBQ010000064.1:0-526607 GCA_914767885.1 Blepharisma stoltei | reverse complement strand
ACCCTACTCTACACCTAACACCCTAACACCCTAACACCCTAACACCCTAACACCCTAACACCCTAACACCCTAACACCCTAACACCCTAACACCCTAACACCCTAACACCCTAACACCCTAACACCCTAACACCCTAACACCCTAACACCCTAACACCCTAACACCCTAACACCCTAACACCCTAACACCCTAACACCCTAACACCCTAACACCCTAACACCCTAACACCCTAACACCCTAACACCCTAACACCCTAACACCCTAACACCCTAACACCCTAACACCCTAACACCCTAACACCCTAACACCCTAACACCCTAACACCCTAACACCCTAACACCCTAACACCCTAACACCACCCTAACACCCTACACCCACACCCTAACACCCAAACACCCTAACACCCTAACACCCTAACACCCTAACACCCTAACCACACCCTAACACCCCTAACACCCAAACACCCTAACACCCTAACACCCTAACACCCTAACACCCACACCACCCAACACCCCACCCACACCCTAACACCCTAACACCCTAACACCCAACACCCTACACCCACCCCTAACACCCAACACCCAACACCACCCCTAACACCCTAACACCCAACACCCTAACACCCAACCCACCCTAACACCCAACACCCAACACCCAACACCCAACACCCTAACACCCTAACACCCTAACACCCTAACACCCAACACCCTAACACCCTAACACCCAACACCCAACACCCACCACCCACACCCCAACACCCACACCCACACCCACACCACCACCCTAACACCCTAACACCCTACCCACCCAACACCCACCACCCACACCCAACACCCACACCACCCCAACACCCTAACACCCAACACCCACACCCACACCCAACACCCTAACACCCAACACCCAACCCACCACACCCACCCACACCCAACACCCTACACCCAACACCCAACACCCTAACACCCACACCCACCCCTAACACCCTAACACCCACACCACCCTAACACCCTAACACCCAACACCCAACACCCAACACCCAACACCCTAACACCCTAACACCCTAACACCCTAACACCCTAACACCCTAACACCCAACACCCACCCCAACACCCAACACCCACACCCAACACCCTACACCCACACCCAACACCCTACACCCACACCCAACCACCCAACACCCAACACCCTACACCCACCCACCCAACACCCAACACCCTAACACCCAACACCCAACACCCTAACACCCAACACCCACCCACCCACACCCACACCCACACCCAACACCCACCCACCCCACACCCACCCACCCACCACCCACACCCACACCCAACACCCCAACACCCTAACACCCTAACACCCTAACACCCACACACCCTAACACCCTACCACCCTAACACCCAACACCCAACCACCCAACACCCTAACACCCACACCCACACCCTAACACCCTAACACCCTAACACCCTAACACCCTAACACCCCTAACACCCAACACCCACACCCACCACCCAACACCCACACCCAACACCCAACACCCAACACCCTAACACCCACACCCACCCACACCCAACCACCCTAACACCCAAACACCCACCCAACACCCTAACACCCTAACACCCTAACACCCTAACACCCAAACACCCAACACCCTAACCCACCCTAACACCCTAACACCCTAACACCCAACACCCTAACACCCAAACACCCTAACACCCTAACACCCTAACACCCAAACACCCTACACCCAACACCCAAACACCCTAACACCCTACCCACCCAACACCCAACACCCTAACACCCTAACACCCTAACCACACCCTAACACCCTAACACCCTAACACCCTAACACCCTAACACCCTAACACCCTAACACCCTAACACCCAACACCCTAACACCCTAACACCCTAACACCCTAACACCCTAACACCCTAACACCCTAACACCCTAACACCCTAACACCCTAACACCCTAACACCCTAACACCCTAACACCCTAACACCCTAACACCCTAACACCCTAACACCCTAACACCCTAACACCCTAACACCCTAACACCCTAACACCCTAACACCCTAACACCCTAACACCCTAACACCCTAACACCCTAACCCAACACCCTAACACCCTAACACCCTAACACCCTAACACCCTAACACCCTAACACCCTAACACCCTAACACCCTAACACCCTAACACCCTAACACCCTAACACCCTAACACCCTAACACCCTAACACCCTAACACAACCCTAACACCCTAACACCCTAACACCCTAACACCCTAACACCCTAACACCCTAACACCCTAACACCCTAACACCCTAACACCCTAACACCCTAACACCCTAACACCCTAACACCCTAACACCCTAACACCCTAACACCCTAACACCCTAACACCCTAACACCCTAACACCCTAACACCCTAACACCCTAACACCCTAACACCCTAACACCCTAACACCCTAACACCCTAACACCCTAACACCCTAACACCCTAACACCCTAACACCCTAACACCCTAACACCTAACACCCTAACACCCTAACACCCTAACACCCTAACACCCTAACACCCTAACACCCTAACACCCTAACACCCTAACACCCTAACACCCTAACACCCTAACACCCTAACACCCTAACACCCTAACACCCTAACACCCTAACACCCTAACACCCTAACACCCTAACACCCTAACACCCTAACACCCTAACACCCTAACACCCTAACACCCTAACACCCTAACACCCTAACACCCTAACACCCTAACACCCTAACACCCTAACACCCTAACACCCTAACACCCTAACACCCTAACACCCTAACACCCTAACACCCTAACACCCTAACACCCTAACACCCTAACACCCTAACACCCTAACACCCTAACACCCTAACACCCTAACACCCTAACACCCTAACACCCTAACACCCTAACACCCTAACACCCTAACACCCTAACACCCTAACACCCTAACACCCTAACACCCTAACACCCTAACACCCTAACACCCTAACACCCTAACACCCTAACACCCTAACACCCTAACACCCTAACACCCTAACACCCTAACACCCTAACACCCTAACACCCTAACACCCTAACACCCTAACACCCTAACACCCTAACACCCTAACACCCTAACACCCTAACACCCTAACACCCTAACACCCTAACACCCTAACACCCTAACACCCTAACACCCTAACACCCTAACACCCTAACACCCTAACACCCTAACACCCTAACACCCTAACACCCTAACACCCTAACACCCTAACACCCTAACACCCTAACACTCAGCTGAGTTTGCCTAGCCATTTAGTTTATATTGGCCATTCTAATATAAGAGAAATAATAAAATCTAATAACATAACCCTATTTATCCTGAATTTTAGTAGCTTTTAAACTTAGATTTTGTTTTAAGTAAGTGAAATATTTTGACAATTTTGGTTTTAAGGCAATACGGCTATAAAGACTCAAAATAAGAAGTCAAGAAACTTTGAGTGGTCACTAAAAAGCAATAGCTCTAAGTCAAACCCTTCGTTATTGAAAAGCTTTAAGTCATTCTGCCTTTAATTATTTCTTGTGCTATAGTTCCTTTAGATTCTCAATGTTTTCATAAGATATCCCCATCCTAATTTTTTGAAAATAAAATTCAGATCATCCCAGATGGGAACAAGTCAAAACACAAAGATTCGATTATCTCCATAGTTTCAGGACCTAGATTGAGAAGTTGCTTATAGAAGATATGACTGTCATTCTCCAGCATGCAAAGAGCCAAGCTTATAATAGACAAGTAATGGTTATGTAATAAAAAACATTTTTGCTGGAGCAAATCAATACATAATCCAAAATGAAGCCAGTAATGAAATTAATATAACTGAAATAGCGATTATAAAATTCCTTTAATTACCTTTACAAAGGATTTCGTGATAAAACTTAAAGTTTTAAGGATAACTCGAAAATGAATGAAGAATTAAATTCTATTTCTCATAAACAATTGTTATCGCAAAATAGAAAAAGCATAAAATTCATTAATAAATGCTAGGTCAGCCTTAAATAATTACTTGTTTCTATTCAATCTCTTATTTTGCTAAAAACCAGGCATTCGATTAAATTTAAATTAATAATATAAAGCTAAATTTTCAAGTGCTTATAATAGGGGGATATAAGAAGCGATTTTGAAATTTTATAAAAATTTTCTTGGCAATTATAACTAAAAAAGATTCATAAGCAATTTCTTAGCAAGATATTTTAATAGGAGTGTTAAAATAAATTTAATAAGAGGATTAGCTGCCTTATAGTTAGACTTGATTGAATTCTAAGTTAGAAACCACTGGAAGCTTATTTGAGTAAGATCGCCACATCAAGTTGCTCATAAAAGTGTCGTCTGAACAGCCAGATTTGGCATTGCAGAATTAATTTTCATACTTGCTTTATAGCTTATTTCTTCATTGTTGGGCGACTTCAGCAGCTCACAAGAAGTACTGATGGTTTTGCTGTAAGAACTGCAGGACTCAGTGCAGGCTAAATAAATTTATATATGAGGTGTTGTGCATGGCTTGAAGAGAATAATCCTGCATTTATAGCAAGTCAAAAAAATATGATCACTGAAGATCATGCGGGTAGCTATTTGCCATATAGTTATACCAATAATTAAATAGGATGGCGCTGAAAGATTACATTATAAATGCTGATAAATTTAACTCCTTGGAAAATCGCAGTCACGATAGCGATTAGCAAGTTAAAACTAGGTTTCTAAGAAGGATTTTTTCCGTCAATAACTGTGAGTCATACTGCTAAAATCAGAGGCAAGCAGATTTTCTAACCCTTCAAGTCTCTGTGTTCAGTCACTAATATTGCGAGCCATCAGCTGTATTTTTAATAGCATTTGGTGAATCAAGCGATTGCGCCATGATCAGCTCAGATTCAGGCTCTTAAGTTAATTATGCCTTGCAAAAAGCACCTGAAGCCTACGTTCAGTTCCCCATAGTTAAAGCCCTTTCATTCTAGAGCTACCTATTAATCAGCATCTTGGTAGGCACGATACTGAAGCTACTTATTCTCCAATGAAACTAGCAAGGCTTGAAGAAAAGTGACTAAAAATTATTTAAATCGAAAAGAGAGCAAGGCTATATTTGCAGTCTATCGTTTTTCTATATATCAAATCAGCCAAACTGATATTTACCCTTTTGTAGAACCTTCTGATAGGTCTTTTAATCCTCTATATATAGAATTTAACACTTTTAACTACATCAATTTTGCTATAATAAAAATAAGCATAATAAGCCAAAATTGACCTGATATGCAGGAAATTAATTTTCGCCAAGAAGCAGAACAATTCATGAGGATTTAATTATTTAGAGAAACAGAATGATGAGAGAATTAAGCAAGCATATCAATAACCCTAAAGGACTTTTTTTTGATTTCATTTTTTATTTAAATGGTATGCTTCTCAATCGAAAAATCATACTTATTTGAGCTGACTCTTATTATTAGTAAAAATCGCATTGGCTATCATTAAATTCGTCGTTCTGTTGTAACTAGATAAAATTTGTTTACATCAGGATCATTGAATATCACTTTTCAGTTAATTTTCAAACAAATTTTTCTTTTCCACTATAGCATTATTTTTAACTTGCTTTTTTAAATTTCTTTATAATCTTCTTGATTTACCCCAAATTGCTATGATTTTTTGGACAATCATTTTAAAATTTTATTAATTCAAGCTTGATTACTTCCTCTAATATTTGAAGCATAATAATAATATAATCCTTTTTCGCGCATTAAACGCCTTATTCTTTTAATTTTTACAATTTCTTTTTTAAAACTTTTGACAGCTGCATCCACTTCTCTTACATGTTCTTCCTTCATTCTAATAGTTGACTTCATTTTATCGTATCTCCATGAATCTAGCACAACATCTATTAATTTTGTATCAATCTCATCAATTATCAAGTTTTTCAGTTTGATCAATAAATCAGTTCTTTGATTGTTGAATTTGGGGCAATCTTCAATAAGATGCTTTACGTCCTGATTATGCCATCTGCACTACTCATATTCCATGCTATTTGTCTAATGCCTGATAATTAATCTTGTCGTTGCTCTCACTTCGGTTTCAATTCTCAAGAGTTCATCATAATTTTCACTTTTCCCGCCAAAATTCAAATCTCCATATTTTTCAATTATCACTTTTTCGCGGGCACTCATGTCTTCATCTTGACCTTCATCTTTTTCGACAAGCTTATCATCTAAATCGCTTCGTGTATTAACTAAGCTTTCTATTTCATCTTCTGCATCTTCAAACTCATAATCTCTGCTCTTATTACAGTTTTCTTCTCCATAATCCAGCTTCTTCATCAGCATCCTTATTAGCATCTTCTGAATCTGACCATCCTCCGTCCAGCAGCAGACAGAAAGCCAAATCAGCATCTCCTCCACACAAAATCAGCACCCTTCTTGATATTTCCAAATTAAAACCCAATTTTTCTAATCTTGAAGCTTTCTCACTTGTCATCATTTTTTTTTACATTTGAAGCATAAATGCATGAATTTATGGCTATTTCTTTAGATCAGAAATTACTCTTTAAGTATTGAATCAGAGTTTTAGAAAATTAATAAAAATTCACAATTTTTAAGATTACTACTCAATACAAAGGGATAAGGTCTTTTTCATATTAAAATGGCAGATTTATTTGAGTTGAAAAAGCTTGGAATTTATGGGGATTTTTCTATCCTGCACCATTTTCGTATAGATATGCACAAAATGTAGTCAACTGCATGAGTCTATTCCATTTGAGTACGGATTGCAAACTGCTAATAACTTAAAGATAGCTCAAAGAGGTTATATAACTTATGGAATTTAAATGCACAAAATTTAAGCATTTATTTATTACTTTGTTTTATATTTCTTTAATAAATTATTAAGATCATTCGACTTTTATAATTTTTATTCTTTTGTAAGTTTCCTCAAGAGTACTAAATCTACAAAAATGTGCACTTAAAAGCCTTCTTAGTTAAGCTTATTATTTATTAATTTTTATGCCTTGAATACTTGTGTTAATTCTTAGGATTTAATTAAGAAGTCGAATTCTAGCTTACTCTTGTATTTGATATGCCCCATGAATCTAAAGCATTATCTATATTATAGCAGTAAAGATTATTAATGCTCAAATTAAGAATCGTTATCTTATAACACTGCTTTATATCGAGTTTTAATCATTTATAAAAATAACAATTAATAAGGAGAAAATTGAAGTTTAGGATTTATATCTAAAGCAATCATTATTCAAATGAAATCTTTCAAAATTAAATTTTAATTACTCACTCCGCTTCGTGATCGAATAAAACTTTGGAAAAAATCCCCATCCGTGAAATTTTTTTAAATTTCGAAAATAAAATTAATAAAAACTGTCTTTGTTTCCTTACAGGGAATTAATATAATTGCAAGTTTTGTTTTTTAAATCTTTGAGTAAAATTATAAAAATTTTAATTGCTTATTAAGTGGAAAGTAATGTCAATTTAGCAATTATAGCACTATAATACCATGATACCTATTCTTCTTTCAATTAAATTCAAACTTTTTTCTTAAAATTGATGAATTTACATTATTTTTGAGCTTTTCTTAGTTCAATAAGATATATTTATGCATTAATTCATAATTATTTATATCTGATTTTTAAGCTTTAATCAATTCATATTTTAAAATCATAAGATTAATTATCTGGTGTTTTAATTTCTTGGTCCAGCTCCGTGAATTTCTTTTGTAAGCTGATTTGGTTTGCTTCTTTTTCCAGAACCTGCAGTGTCCTCTCAAAAATGCTTTTGGCTTCTTGAGGAGAATTTCCAACCGCTGTAAACCCAAACTTCCCATACACAGAAATAGCTGACAACAAATGAAAAACCACTCCTGTCGCATTTTCATTGTCAAATTGCAATTCTTTATTAGCATTAACGAAGTCTAAGAAATCGCCAGGAGTAAGTCCTGTATACACATCATTTTGGACTGTATCAGTGGCTACATAAAATTTGGCCTGATCATCAGCACCAATCAGCAGCCCTTCTTCAGTCAAATGGGCATCAGTCAAATTTTTTGCAGTTATCATAGGATGACTGGTCCCTCCCCACCTCAAATTGATTTCAATGGCATAAGCAGCCCATCGTCCTTCTTCCTGCCTTACTACATAATCTACTGCAAACCTTTCTTTGCATCCTTTTTTGGCCAGTGTTTGGCCGATCTTCATAGTGTGCTCCATAATAAGGGTTCTATAGTCTCCAGAAGCAGGGAAAACGCAGCCCATATAAGTCATCCCATCAGCTAATAGCTGCTCATGGGTCGACAAAATTTCAATTTTCCCTTTAGGGTTTATTAGTGCTTGGCATGATGGGGATTCAACAGCGTTGTCAATCCATTCCTCAGCTAATACCCCCAGATTGATTATTTTTTGGACAAAAGTGTGCCAGGTTTCTTTTTTGTATACGTATTCAAGGTGGTTAGATAAAGCTTGGAGAATTGAAGCCTCCAGATTGCCATTGTCAAAGTACTTTGTCCTGATAAGGGCATTCCCTTCTCCAGAAAACCCAATGTTTAGCTTGACGACATATTTTTCGACCTCGAAATTCTTTTCTCTGTGCAGCTTGGCAATCTCACTGACCAAATTTTCAGGAGAATGGACAAGTGCAGTTCCTCTGGGCAGTGGGACGCCAGCTTTTTCAAAAGTCTGCCTTGACCCAATTTTTGTGCCCCAATACGTAAGTGATGGATCATTTGCAAAAAGCGGCACGTTAAGCTGGATTGCAAGGTCTCTTTCCAAATTTGAGCTTATAAAGCAGATCATATGAGATTTCATAGGATTTATGAAATTTTTTATTTTTTGTAAAAGTTTTGGCCTCCTAAGTATTTTTGATGATAATGGTATAGGGGAATTATCATTGCAGCTTAATAGCAATAGTCTTTTTGATGCTTGGTTTGCGGTCACAATGGAGTTATCTTCAAGTAAAGCAAGATAATAATCGACAATTGCTTTATCAACTGGCATGCTCGTGACGTAAACAAGCCGACACCTTGGGTTTTTAAGGTAAAACAAGGTGCAAAGTTGACGTTCTTCATAGCAGCCAACTGCTGTGATTTTTTCAAGTTCCCCTTTATCTAAAGATAAAGAAGGGATGACTATAATGTCTTCTTCTTGTTGGCGATTGTCAATCCAGCTTTCTCTTTGACTGAATTCATGGCTTTGGACAAGCCGATTTAGCATATCTCGAGAAGCTGTCCTTGGGATTGAGGCTTGCAGTTCTTGCCTTACTTGGTATCTTAAAGCGTCTTCAGACTCGTCAATGGTAGAATTTTTAATATTTAAAAAAAAATTATTGTTTTAAATAAATAAAAAAATTAGGAAAAAATTTGGCGAATAGAATTTCCACTGCTGTCTGAGGAATCAGGAATTATTGGGGCGTTTTTATTTTGTTTATTCTCAGCAGGTACTTTTTTAGGCTGAATATTCCCTTGTGGGTTTTTTCATCTGACTAATGATCCACAACTCAAGACGAAAACTGCAGTATTGAATGATAAACGAAAAGCGCCGCCTATGAGCTTCAAGAAAACCTTACCGCCGAGGGCTATGTTGTTTAGGAGCTCCGCATATTGATCTTTGAGGTCTTGGTTGCTCATACTTATAAATAAAAAATTAATAGGCTGTTTATTATCCAATGCTAAATGGAGTTTGTTAGTCTCTTTATATAAAAATTTTATTTATCATTAACGGCTGCTTATATTCAATTATAATGGAAAATCTTAAATTATTTAAGATTTTGAAGGTCAGCTTGGATTTGTTTATTTTTAAGCATATTTTTGAGGCCGCCTAAGCCGCCGATACTTTCTCCTTTAATAAAGATCATTGGAGTTCGCTTTTGTTTTGTTAAGGATTCGACTGCTTCACGCAGTGAAGTAGCATCTTCTTGTTGATCTATTTCAATTGTATATGGAGTCAATTTATACTCAGAAAACAAGAGTTTAGCTTTATTACACTGCTGGCAATTTGTCCGTGAATACATTACGATTGGGTTAGATTTTACTTGTTGGGTAATAAGAGAAGGATAATCTTTATTGGTACTTAAAAAGCGAAATGCCAAACTAAGCTTCATATTTTTATTGCATTTATATGAAACTTTACTTTATAAATTATTCCGATGCATAATAAATATAAAGCAAAATTTTATTTATCAAAAATAAATAATAATATTATATTGAAAAACGGCTAAAAGCATACAATATAACAAAGCATAAACATTAATTTTAATTAGAAAGGAATCTTTCAGACTCCAAAGAATAAATTTTGAATGCCAACACCCCAACCCCTTTTTTCTTCAAACAAAAGTTTGTTAGGATATCTAATTTCTGCAGCCAAGATACCATAGTATATGAGGATTTGCTTGCAAGATTTTCATCCCCTATTTTATTGAACACCTCCATTAGACCAGATACCTTAGAAATTGTTGCAGCCATCTCTTCATCGCTGACATTATCTACATCACATACCTTTTTGATATCTTCTATAAGAAAAATCCCTTTCAAAAGTGACAAATCTTCAATCGCCCTCAGAGAAACCAAAGTTTTTGACTGAGACTCTGGCTTTAAGAAGCTGAATTTGCTATAAAGAGACTGGTCTTCAACAATTTCTAAATACCTTGAAGGATAAAGGCTGCGCAGTGCCAAAATGTAGTCGCATTTATTGATAAAGCTTGAAACTTGGTTCCCAGTGATAGCCCAGGCAACTGCTCTGATACCTTCTAATACAGATTCATGATATTTTTGATAGTGCTCTGCAATAATTTCTATAAAAGTATCATTCTGAATGAGCCCGTCCTTATTTATCCTATCATCTACCGAAATTTGGTTGATCCTATTCAATAATTCTAAATAAAATGGCCTAGAGTAGATTTTTTCGAATTGTTCTTTAATGCATTCTATAGCCCTCAGCTTAGGATATAGTGCTTTTTGGATAGAATCTTCTATCATAATGCCAAGATTTGCATTGTTCATGAAGTGAATACACTCAATTATTACCTTAAAAGTATATAATTAATGGTGGAGGCAACCAATCACTTGGAGCAATTTTCTCAGCGCTGCAGGGATACCTAGGTTGAGAAACCAAGCCTAGAATTAGGCGTCATTGGTATATATCGACATATAGATTCAGTTGTGCCTCAAGGCGCTAAACCTGGGACATGGGGTTTTACCCTCTGGTGGAAGGGCACGGTTAACAACAAGCTCGAGTCGGCCATAACGCTCTCGAGCAGGTTTCCGATGACTGTATATGCTATTGCGATACTGGAAATTGCAATCAAATGTGTCAAGCCCTTAGGAGCTTTAGTGCCAGAAGATTCCAGATAGGTATGTGCAAGCATCTCCTCTGGCAGGATAGAAGGGCTTCTGCGGATTCCTCTGGGGCAATGACATGTAAGGAGATAAATTTCCTAGCCATTAAATGGGGCATTAATTAATTAAATTTATTTAAATCCCCTTAAAAGTCCTTATCTTAAAACTTGTCATTGACATAATTTCTCCAGCCCCTATAAGCCTCAGAAAAACCCTGAATTTTGGGTCATTGCTGTATCTGAAGCAGCTTGCAATAATTTCTATCAGTTTTTTATCAGCGACTTTAGATGCTGCATATTTAGCAACCAGCTCTTTATGAATGAATTCAAGTAAATAATCATTATGGAGGTTCTCAATTTTGTCTATATCTAAGCTGTTATAAATGCCTTCTAGCACCTTATGCAGCATTTTTTTGGAAAAAATCGATTTTGAGTTCATTTTCTGTTTTGAAAGCTTAAAGCATTCTTCTAAAATTTGGATCGCAGGGCTGTTTTTAATTGACAATTTAGTATGTCTTTTGTTAAACATGATCACATTCGCTGAAAATGTGCCTCTTCTTTCTTTTTTAGGGTTTGGGGAAAGGTCTTTTGGATTATTCGACCCTCTAGAAGGCGTTTTAAAAAAAATCGAATTTCTTCCGACCTTTCTTGAAGGCGGCTTTAGCTCGTTTTCTTCAAGTCCTTCATCAATTTTTTCCATAATTGTATCTTCAGGTCTGAGCGGGCTTTCGCTTCTTGACAGTCTTTCCTGATTTTCTTTATGAGGAGAATTGCTCTCCTGCCACTCAGCCCTTTCTGAGTTCAAAATCTTGATTTTTGCATTCATAACTTGTTGGTCTAGCTCACTCAACTGAGCATTTTTTTCTGAAATTTCTTGATCCAAACTCGCAAGCCTATTTTTCAATTCCTCAATTTTTTGAGCCAAAGTGTTCCCTAGCTTCTCCATCTGTAGCACTTTTCCAGTCGACGCAATATTGAACTCAAAAGTTTGGTTTTCTGTCGTCGTATCAGTCTGTACCGATTTTGATACTAATTTTGCCTTTTCTAATTTTCTTTCTTTATTTTCAATAATGATCCCTACATCATTAAAAACAGCAGGCTCTCCAGCTAGTTTATAAGACTTAAAAGGGTCAATCAGCCCTGCTGATTTATTTATTTCATCATTTAGCTGAAAAATAACTTGTTTTAGATTGGTATTTTCTTGCTCTTGGTCTTGGACTTTTTGTAAAGCTGCCTTTAGCTGAGTGTTGGCTTTGGTCAGTTTTTCGTTTATTTTAGTCAAAATTTCTGAGTGCTGGCTTTCTAGCTTCAGGATTTCTTCTTCTAATTGTTTTTCTTTTTCAATTTCAATATCTGCTTGACAATCAAGCTTACTTTTCCAGATTTTGAAGAGAACTGATACAACTTCCATTATAAGATTCCCTCTATCTAAGCAAAAAACAGATACTTGTCGGATAACTTCTCTGAGGCAGGCTTTATAAATATTTTCAATTGCTTCTCGTTTCAGCTCGTTAAGGCTGTGACCATTGTAGAGCTCTTCTAAATAGTCATTAATGTACTTGTTTTTCATGGTATCAAGCCAATATTTTAAATTTTTAGCCTGGATTCTTCCAGTGGGCAAGCCTAGGCTTGTTTTTTCTTCACCTGATTGGGTAGATCCTGTGTCGAGAAAAATGCTGGAATCAAGTATGAAATTATTTTTGACATAATTCTTGATTTCTTCATAGTCTGTAGGCAGACTTGAGCTAGATGCCCCTCGATAAATCGAGTGCAACGTCTCTACATCGCTTACATTTTGCTTTAACTTCTGGGAATCAAGCATATGTGATATATCTCGAGTCGTTTTATTAAAAGAATAGCTTGCCCTTGACTTTAAAAGTGGGTCTGGGGTTAAAGATCTTAAGGTCTTTTCTGAAGAAATTGTTTTCAGCCTTTGGACTTGTTTGACTTTGTAGGTCCCTAAAACGTCAAAGGCTTTATTTTCAATTATATTAAATGAGACTTTTCTGTTCAGCATTTTGTCCATGTTATAATTATTAGAAGATAGATTCTTTAAATAATTCGACCACTTTTGGACTGAGAATTTTATGAATAATTATAAAATTTAAATTAAATAGGAATTTTTATATAAAATTTTTAAAATAGTCAAATTAGCTAAAAATAGTATAATGTAAATTTAGCTATTAGAGAAAAAATATAATTTTCAATGAATGCTATAAGAGATATCTTTTTAGCAGGCGCTTACACATTGGATGCTACATTCATTGAAGATGGAGGACCTCACTGTGTAGCCCAACTTACTAATTTCTATCGGCTAAGTGTAAGCGGCATCTCAGTAATTCTTATATAGTTTACTGTTCATCTGTTAATTTATTTATACTTCAGCCGTCCTTACATTATCAAAAGCCAAGTCCCTAGAAAGCCTCAAAGTCCGTATTTGATCGAAAAAATCCTCGGCCTTTGCCATATACTGATAATCATCTGGCAACTTATAACAAAGTCTATTACAGGGAGGCTGATTTTTATACTTAGTCCTTGCCATCTAGTCACCTTAGCCCAATGCTACCTTCTTTTCGTCACATCTTCACTAAAATCTGAAAGGCATTTTACCAAAATTATCTCCCTTTCTTGGGCGCCGTAATTAATAGTCAGAGCAATTGCAATTTTTTTGCCCGCGGCTGGAAACCTTACACTCCCTGGGGAATATGGGCCATCAGGAGAAAACCCCAGGTAGGTTGTTTCATGCTGCCTATTTACCGTCAGAATGGCGGAGGGTTTTTCTGCCAAGGAAAAATATAGATAATCTTTTTCCATATGCCTTTTTGAAAAACCCATGGTTTTTTCCTGAAAAAAAGGGTAAAAACCCTATGTCCTTTTTGACAGTAAAAAGTAAGTATAAAAAAACAACCTGGGGTTTTTCCTGATGATCTAGGAGTATGCATTGTTTTGGATTCAGCATTATTTGGCTGGGCTGATAACCCCGCTAACTCTTATTATCTGCGGGAGATTTACAAGAAGTTATCAGTTAAATTGGAAGTCATTGCTTTATGTAAGGAATATTCAGGGATTTCATTTCTTTTGGTTTTATCAAAGATTGGTGACACCTTTAGCGATTTTGACGTGAGCAAATATTGATTTTTCTTTATGTGGATCTCCAAGTAAATTATATCTAGGCGATTTTATTTTTGCTAAAATTGGGAAACTTTATTATGTAGCTGCTGAATTGTATTTGTTTAGTTTGCCCTTTATTTTCACGCTTGTGTATTTGAATATTGGGAAGCTTATAAGGCCATCCTTATTCAAGATAGAAGATAAGAAAGAGTAATTAGGATTAATCATTTACAATTTATTAATATTTTGTTAAATTATTAGAATTGTTCTATTTTGTGTTAAAAAGTCAAGCTAAATTGACGATATAACTTTCAAATGAGCAGATCAATAATCCTTGATAGTCCTTATGCGATTTTTTGAAAAAAGAGAGATAATCATATTGATAAGAATTTTCTATAAGGTTCTGCATAATTTTCTAAGTTACTTAGTTTAGAAATATATATTTTAAGTTAAAAAAGATATATTTTATTTATCTTATAAATAGAATAGAAAATATAACCCTTATTGGGTTTTTAATTGTAATTTCAATTAAATTGGTCCTGCAATTATTAGTTTACTTAAAATAATATTTCCTCTATTATTTGGGTATATTTGGACTTTAGTTAATAATTCACCCTAAATACTTATGTTTGACAATAAATTTGAAGTTTTCTGATATGGTAAATTTCCGACTAGGGGAAAAAATTACCGTTTTTTAAAAGGGACGACAAAGATGCATTATTGGAAATATATTTCTAAAAGGTCATTTGAGAGACATGAGGTACTTTTTTATCTATTAAAATATTTCTGTAAGTAAATCTATTGATAAACTTATCGATATGATAATAAATCGTAAATATTTTGGATTAATAGAAAGCCGCATAAATTAGCCATCTAACTCCTAAGCTATAATAAAATAATGAAGATTTGCTATTAAGACAGCTTCTCTATTCTTCTGGGTTTTCCGTATATATAAGGGGATTAATTTGGAAGGTAAGAAAGTGCAAGTTTTAGAAGAACTATAATTTCTCCCGGAAGAAACTCAAATCCTTAAACTCATAAATTTATTAGATTTTGGTTCTTTATTTCAATCAAAGCCATTTGGCAATTGCTTGCTTGCTAATAATTTTTATTCCAATTCGAAAAGCAATAAAAGCTTTTCTTGGTAAAATTTACTATTAAAATTTGCTTAGCATTTATAAAAGTAAAATAAATTTGTTTATAAATAAAAATGGTTTATTCAAAGCTACTAAATGCTCTCGTCGTCCTCACTCTCTTATCATTTGCCAAGGGCTTTACACTGCTAGGCGATTGGACTCTTAGAAGATTAACAGCAGATATAGTCCAGGAATCTATTTAGATGGTCCTGGGCTAGGAGAATGCAGCGCAACTCACCGACTTGATGCTCCAGTTCAAGCTGGCGAGCCAATTCGGGAGTTGAGCAAGCCCAGGAACATCTAAACAGGTTCCTGGGATATACAATTACTGGCATCGCCAATCTTAAAAATGGTGGCAATCCTCCTATAACTACAGATAGTTCTATTGATCTAGGATCATTAGCTGACTGTAGCTCAATAAACCTGAGTGGTGGTCAAACCTGGATTTTAATAGCAGACGTGTCCAGCTTAATTGATGCTTCAGAGTACACATTTGGATTTTGGATAAACTTTGAATCAACTATTAGCGGAAGAGTTTTTCGGTTCGGAAATAGCATAGGCCCATTTTATAGTGTCTCATCAAGAACCGATGGCACCTTAAAAGTTGCCTTCGGCTCAGCCTCTGGAGTAAATTATTGAACTCATGACTTTTCCTTCACTGTCCCTTTAAGTAATTTCTATACAGATAAATGGTGCTTTATTGCGTTTCACTTTATAAATAACTCAGGTATTATTACTTTGGAGGTTTTATTAACTGGCATAGCCAAAATTTCCAAAACTTTTGATGAGTTATGCTATGCCTGGTGGAAAATTCGATTTTGGATAGTCAAATTAAGGGAAAATTCCATAGAGTTATTCTTACAAAGAGTGCCACCATAAATGCTTCCTTTGATACAATAACATTAGATGATGGCTCAAATCAAGAAGCTATAGCAGCGCCTTGCACTCCTCGGAACTTGCATTGATAGTGTGTGTTCTCAAAGTTTCGGCAGTCTTACAGGTAACATATGCTTGTCATTTTTACAGTATTGCACCGCTTGTGATGCCAGCGGATGCACTACTTGCGATCCTGAATCAGCTAGAGATGAGGCACAATATTGCCTATCTTGCAAGGATGATGGCACTACTAATGAACTTAAAAATTATCACTGTAATTTCTAAGTAGGTTGCGCCAAAGCCAGTCATTGTGCTGAATGCTCGACAAAAAGCACTAAATGCGATTTATGTCCAGCTGGATACTTCCTTAATGACGATAGTGCCACTCCAACAACATCTTGTCTTTGTAAGATTTTATTTAGCTTGTGCCGACTCCTGCACAAATTGCCAACCAGGTCCAGAGTGCTATACTTGTGCTGAAACAATAACTCAAACAGGAACTACTTGTAGGGAAGATTCTATTGGCTACCAGATCAGCCTCGATGCTTCGAATATTGTGCTTGACTTTGCTCATCCACTTTCAATTGGGCTGTCGAAAAGTTCATTTAAAGCTACTTCAAACTCAGGTTCAGATATCCCAACAAGCGGATGGACTTTCACTGGCTGCACAGCAGGCTTAAAACAATGCAAAATTGGAGCTCCTAATATTCAAGAAAGCGATCTCCCAATTGCGCTTGACTTCGAGTTTGCTCAAGCCTAAGCCAAGTCTCTTAAGGGTAACTAACCTTTTCTCAAAATCAATAAACCTCTTTATTTTTATTAATTTATGTCAAGGATCATAATATAAGCATTATATTTTTTCAAAGCAATATTTGCATTAATTACTCACAAAGATCATGATTAAGTTTAACTGGCAACTCGAACCCTACTGTGTTTTTTACTTTAGGCTGCTGTAATGTTCTTATATTTTTCTTACTGTTCACCTTTATCAAGTTCTAGACTCTATGTGATGCAGGCTATTTAATTTACAATGATGAAGAAGGCACACATCTGCATATATAAATTTATCTAACCTGCACTGGGTCCTGCAGTACTTACAGCAAGATCCTCAGTGCTTCTAGAGTTGTTCAAGACGTAAGAAATCAGCCAACAAAGTAAATATGAAAATTAATTTTACAATGCCTCATTATTGTTGGTCAGAAGGCACCTTTATGAACAACTGGATGTGACCGATCTTACTAAAATAAGCTTCCAGTGATTTCTAACTTAAAATTCAATTAAGATTAACTATAGGGCAGCTAATCCTCTTATTAAATTCATTTTAACACTGCTATTAAAATAATATTGCTTAAGAAATTGCTTTATGAATCATTTTTTAGTTCTAATTGCCAAGAAAATTTTTATAAAATTTCAAAATCACTTCTTATATCTTCCTTCCTATTATAAGCACTTCAAAACTTAGCTTATATTTATTCACATTTTTAATCAAATGCCTATTTTTAGCAAAATAAGAGATTAAATAAAAAATTAATTATTATTTAAGGCTTATCTAGCATTTATTAATTAATTTTATACTTTTTCTATCTGATGGTAACAATTGTTTATGAGAAATTCAATTTAATTTAATAAAGCTCTGCTTGGCTTTTAAGGGGGAGTGAGCATTCTTAAGCTTACATCTCCAATTCCAACTGCAACCCTGTTGGTATAATTTGCAAAATCACTAGAATAAATAGGCTTTACCAAGTTATTCAAAACAGCGAACCGTCTTCTGGATCCTTCTCATAGAAATAAGCTTTATCACACCCAGCCCCACAAATTCGCAAAAATAGCTCCATAGTCATGCTTACTGAACTGCGCCGAATTAACCATAAATCTCTCTCACTTGACATCAGAGTCTCTCAATACGCCAATGACGCATCATCAATCCTTCAAAGCTGTATTAATCAGAAATCTGATACCCACCAGTCAATAATCATATAGATCAGAATTTTCTATAAGGTTCTGCGTAATTTCTACTATAAGTTAGTTTAGAAATATATATTTTAAATTAAAAAAGATATATTTTATTTGTCTTGTAAATAGAGTAATAACCCTTATTGGGTTTTTAATTATAATTTTAATTAAATTAGTCCTGCATTTATTAGTTTACTTAAAATAATATTTCCTTTATTATTTGGGATTATTTGGACTTTAGTTAATAATTCACCCTAAATACTTATGCTCGGCAATAAATTTGAAGTTTTCTGATATGGTAAATTTTCGACTAGGGGAAAAAATTACCGTTTTTTAAAAGGGAGGACAAAGATGTATTATTGGAAATATATTTCTAAAAGGTCATTTGAGAGACATGAGGTACTTTTTTATCTATTAAAATATTTCTGTAAGTAAATCTATTGATAAACTTATTGATATGATAATAAATCGTAAATATTTTGGATTAATAGAAAGCCGCATAAATTAGCCATCTAACTTCTAAGCTATAATAAAATAATGAAGATTTAGCTATTAAGACAGCTTCTCTATTCTTCTGGGTTTTCCGTATATATAAGGGGATTAATTTGGAAGGTAAAAAGTGCTAATTTTAGAAGAACTATAATTTCTCCCGGAAGAAACTCAAATCCTTAAAATCATAAATTTATTAGATTTTTGTTCTTTATTTCAATCAAAGCCATTTGGCAATTGCTTGCTTGCTAATAATTTTTATTACAATTCGAAAAGCAATAAAAGCATTTCTTGGTAAAATTTACTATTAAAATTTGCTTAGAATTTATAAAAGTGAAATAAATTTGTTTATAAATAAAAATGGTTTATTCAAAGCCACTAAATACTCTTGTCGTCCTCACTCTCTTATCATTTGCTAAGGGCTTTACACTGCTAGGCGATTGGACTCTTAGAAGATTAACAGCAGATACAATCACTGGCATCGCCAATCATGAAAATGGTGGCAATCCTCCTATAACAACTATAGGTAGTTCTATTGATCTAGGCTCAGTAACTGGCTGCAGCTCAATAAGCCTGAGTGGTGGTCAAACCTGGAGTTTAACAGCAGACGCATCCAACTTAATTGGTGTTTCAGAGTCCACATTTGGATTTTGGGTAAACTTTGAATCAACTATTAGCGAAAGAGTTTTTGAATTCGGACCTAACGATGACGGATATTATGTTGTCTCATCACCTATAAAGGATGGCAACTTAGAAGTCTTCTTCGTTGACTCCACTGGATCAGCGATATCAACTAATAGCATTTTCTTCACTGTCCCTTTAAGTAATTTCTATACAGATAAGTGATGCTTTATTGCTTTTCACTTTAAGGATAACTCAGGCATTATCACTTTGGAGGTTCTATTAACTGGCATAGACCTAATTTCCAAAACTTCTACTGATTTTATTATGCCTAACGGAAAATTCAATTTTGGATATAAAATTAAAGGAAAGTTCCATAGGGTTATTCTTACAAAGAGTGCCACCATAAATGCTTCCTTTGATACAATAACATTAGATGATGGCTCAAATCAGGATGTTATAGCAGCGCCTTGTACTCCTGGAACTTGCATTGATAGTATATGTCCTCAAAGTTTCGGCAGTCTTACAGGCAACATATGCTTATCATCATTACAGTATTGCACTACTTGTGATGCCAACGGATGCACTACTTGCGATCCTGATTCAGCTAGAGATGAGGGAACTTATTGCCAAAACTGCAAGGATAATGGCACTACTAATGAACTTAAAAATTATCACTGTAATTTCTAAGTAGGTTGCGCCAAAGCCAGTCATTGTGTTGAATGCTCGGTAAAAAGCACTCAATGCGATTTATGTGTGATTGGATACTTCCTTTACGATAGTCCCACTTCAAAATCTTGTCTTTGTAAGATTCTATTTAGCTTGTGCTGACTCCTGCACAAATTGCCAACCAGGTCCAGAGTGCTATACTTGTGCTGAAACAGTAACTCAAACAGGAACTACTTGCAGAGTCGATTCTGTTGGGCTCCGGGTCAGTGTCGATATTCCGAATATCGTATTTGACTTCGCTTATCCACTTTCAACTGGGCTGTCAAAAAGTTCATTTAAAGCTACTTCAAACTCAGGTTCAGATATCCCAACAAGTGGATGGACTTTCAGTGGCTGCACAACAGGCTTGAAACAATGTAAAATTTTGGCTCCTAATATTCAAGAAAGCGATCTCCCAATTGCTCTTGACTTCGATTTTACTCAAGTCTAAGCCAAATCTTTAAGGGTAACTAACCTTTTCTCATAACCATTAAACCTTCTATTAATTTATGTCAAGGATCATAATATAAGCTTATATTTTTTCAAAAGCAATATAGCCCATACTCCTATATAGATATCTTTATTGCACAAAATATAATAGAAAGTTGAACCACCAAGTCAGGCTCTATTAAGTGAAGGACTGGGTCTCTATATTAGAAAGGTTTAAAGTGACATGTCACAAAATGATAATAAGTTGGCAAACAAATGCACTAATTTTTAAATGGCTTTACTATTAAATTTAAAGTCCATAATCGTTATAAAGTTAAGAATTACAGATATTTGCATTAATTACTCACAAAGATCATGAGTAAGTTTAACTGGAACATCAAACCCTACTGTGTTTTTTACTTTAGGTTGCTGTAATGCTCTTATATAGTTCTTGACAGTTTATCTTCATTAAGCTCTGCACTTTATGTGGTGCAGGCTATTTAATTTACAATGATGAAGCATGCACACACTGCATATATAAATTTATCTAACCTGCACTGGGTCCTGCAGTTCTTGCAGCAAGATCTTCAGTGCTTCTAGAGTTGCTCAAGACGGAAGAAATCAGCCAACAAAGTAAATATGAAAATTAATTCTACAATGCCTCGTTCTGGTTGGTCAGAAGGCACCTTTATGAACAGCACGATGTGGCCGATCTTACTAAAATAAGCTTCCAGTGATTTCTAACTTAAAATTCAATCAAGATTAACTATAGGGCAGCTAATCCTCTTATTAAATTCATTTTAACACTGCTATTAAAATAAGATTGCTAACTCCCCCCCTCCGTGACCGAACAAAAAAATCTTGCTTGATCACTGAGGAGGATTAAATTTTTTTTTTTAAAAATTTTATAATTTATTATATAGAAAATTTTTTTTTTCAAAATTTCAAAAAAATCCTAATTTGCAAAAATTGGAAAGCAAATATTAATTTAATTTGTAAAATTTATATTTTAAAAACGCAATTTGTTCAAAATTAAATAAAATTAGCTCGAGATTTCATTATACTAATTATCACTTATATATCCAAACTTTTTTCCATAAAAAATTTTTGTTCGCTCACGGAGGTGGGTTTTTGGGCAAAAAATAGCGATTTTTCTAATGGTTTTGTTCTCAAACGGAGAGGGGAGTAAGAATTGCTTTATGAATCATTTTTAGTTATAATTTTCAAGAAAATTTTTATAAAATTTCAAAATCGCTTCCTATATCTTCCTATTATAAGCACTTCAAAATTTAACTTATTTTACTTATTCAAATTTGTAATCGAATGCCTAGTTTTTAGCAAAATAAGAGATTAAATAAAAAGTTAATTATTATTTAAGGCTTATCTAGCATTTATTAATTAATTTTATACTTTTTCTATGGTAGCAATTATTTATGAGAAATTCAATTTAATTTAATTTTCATTCATTTTCGAGTTATTCTTCAAGCTCTGCTTGGCTTTTAGAAGGCTGCCATTGCACAGTAGTCGCAGATAATGATTCTCTCATAAAATTCAAAGGAAATCATGATTTTCAGCCCCAATAAAATTGAAATCTCATCAAAATAGATGAAAAAGAAAACTTGAAATGAAAATTGAATTAAAATCCTTTTTGGGAGATTTTAATGATAACTAAGGATTTGCTTGCTGTGTTCTAATCAAAATACTTAGCTCTTTAATAAAAGTTGCTTTCAAGAAGATGAGAAGCTTCTGCAGATTCTTTGTGTTTAGCATTTATGGGCCAAAACAGTCATAGTCAACAAAAATGCCCAAGAAAATAGGAGGCTAAATATATCCAAATCAAATAAACCTAAATTAAGTTAAAAAATAGTCTTCTAAGTGAAAGGACTTCACGATGCAATTCAATTTGCCATAGCTCCTTATTATTTTCCAACTCTATGATTTGCTCAGCCAGTTTAATTAAATAGCAATCCCTGAATACAGCTAGAACCTATAAATTTCTAGTAATAGGAACTAGCTAGATAAAATAATTAGAGTTTCTGACGAGTAGAGTATATAATCCTCCCGTCAAAATTCGATATTTTTCAGAAATATGGTTAAATGTGATTAACCACTTATCTACTTATATAGCAATGCATTAAAGAGCCTGTATTAAGGACGGACAACATCTTCAGAGTGGGTCTAGAAATCTGAAATCCTAATCAAATCCAAAGAAATCGAAGGTAAAAAATCAAGGATGCTTAGAAAAGAATTGAAAAAGCATGATATAAAGCAAGCAAAAATAGACAGTTATTGATGTCCATTATAAGAGTATAGCTTTTTTCAATCGACTGCCTCTGAGCTATCCTTGGCTAGATTCCACATGAATTGAAGAATTATAAAAGAAATAAATTAAATTGCATAGCTTTAGTCTAGTTTGACGATAATATAATGAATTTGCGTTCTTTGAATTTAAAATTTAAAAAACTTAAGACAGAACCATATAATTTCTATCCCTTTTCATTGTATTTTCAAATAAATAAATTTATTATTGCTATATTCAGCCTTCCTCCCTTCTTACCGCTGATAATGATATTATCAAGCATAAAACTTCTATGATCTCTCTTAAAGCACATTTCAAAACGAGTATGTTTGAAAAAGCTTGAGCATATATTTTTAAGCCATAAAGCCCAGAAAAGTGGCGTCCATGGCTTGAATTCTGTATGGAAATTATAAGTTTGGCTTAATAATGAAATATAGCCTCTGTAAGTAAATTCTGATAAATAATTTTTTGTCCTGCTTTTTTTTTTAAGCTTTAAGAGTATATGGAGTTTAATAAAATTACGAAAAAGAGCTTATTAGTCTGCAAAGTTTCTGATATAGGCAGAGATTATTCAAAAGCATTGAAAATATAATGCCTTTTACATCATCTCAATTTTTATCAATCTTTTTTCAAATTTTAGAATTTCTAAATGGCAAGTGAAATTAGGTTCTCAGTGGCGTAAGAATTGGAAATCGACTCAGGCCCAAGGTGGATAGATCCCATTGGCAGTAGCTCTCCGATGGATTTTTAGTGCTTTTTTTCCAGCCACAGTGATCAAACTGAGATGCAATATATTACATCATTTTTTGAAACAATCTTTATACAAGAAAGAGATCATAAGCATCCATCCGCTCTCCAAACACCGCTAGTAGTATTCAGTCTTTAATTGTTTCAAAAATCAAAATCTGAATCGGTTCGTCTCCCCAAATAGACTGTCTGACCCAACATTTTTTGGTGGTCAGAGAGGAAAAGGGTTTTAGCTGGGATTAATACTCGAAACCAATTAAGCGCTAAGCCAACCTGTGAAGGTAAAGAGCTGAAATAAGCCTAAAATTTAATTTCCAAATTTCAGAAAACATTTTAGGCCTCGTGAATTGAGTATGCTGGTATTGCTATGATCCAACAAAATCAGCAAAGCACCTTAATATTTCTCTTCAGCCCTTGCCTTTTGCATACATAGCTCATTATTCCTATTTAGGTTCGATGATCCTTTCAGATTTGAGAATTTAGTGATAATCCATGTACAACGATTTCTAAAAAATCTAAAATAGTGAATCTTGATTCAGATCTACATAATCTGATCTGATTGATATCCCATACAGAAAAACTTCTTTGGATAATTTTTATTATAAGGTTTTTTGGGATATTATTCTTGACACCTAGCAGCCCACAATGCGCACCATGAGACTCCTGCTTTCAAAAACATGAAATTTCGTAAAAGTGGTATTAGCTGCTTGCTGTGAAAACTGCAACCTTTAGATTCTTGACTGCCCCAAGATATGGCTTGAAGGCTGTCGAAACTGAAAGCTCCGATAGACAAAAGAGATTGACTTTAAAAGAAAATGCATATAGTAGTTAAGGTTAAGATTGATATTGTGCTTAAAGAGTCAAAAAGTTTTGGTTAGAATTATGCATTCATATAGTCAATAATGCATTAATTAGATTTAAATTTCCCAAAGCTCATTTTTAGATAGCATTAACATTCTCAGATTCTAATTTATATATCAATTCAGATTTTTTGCTATTGCCACATAAAAGGAAAAATTCTATTTAAGATTCCACTAGAAAATAGCTAGCTGGGATAATCATGCACTCTATTTGAACTGATTTTTAGTCCATGGCGACCAAAAAAGAGGCCTGGAGTATATACTCCTTTTGTACTGGAAGGGAAAAAAACATTGGAAAATCTCTATTTTTGGAAAAATTCTCTATATCGATCAAAAACATTTTATCAAAAAATATTTAATATATAAGTGATAATTAACATTCTAAACCATAAATTTTACAAATTATGTTATTTTTTACTTCCTATTTTCAGAATTTTTTTAATTTTCGAACATAAATTTACTATAAGATTTTAATAAAATATACACCTAAAAATTAAAATTTTCTGCTTTCTTACTGAAGGGATTTAGCTGTTTCATTTTCCGAAAAATAATCTACTCTCATAATTTTTCAGAATAAAGTAAACTATGGTGCAAATCTGCAAGTGAAAGTTTATCTTCAAGGTAAGTATTAGAAAATCATTTCAAACTCACATCTAGGCTATAATAAAATAACAAGATAGAGAACTGCCCTAAGAAAGCTGAGTTAGCCTGTGATTATAGACAAATATTTTGGATTTAAGTTGAAGGACTAAAAAGCCTATAATTATGAGCTCATTCAAATTAAAGAAATTGAATTTGAGATAAAGCACTAAGAAGGTTTAAATTACTAATAAGCTTTATTGAGATTATGACCTTCTAATATTAAATGCTCGTTTTACAATTTTATCTACAAATTTTTATCAAGATAATAAGTAATTCCAAAAAAACAAAATTAAAATGGAAGTTAGGGATATTACCTTGGTCCTGCAGCTGAGGCTAGAAAGAGAAGTTTTCACCTTCTTGAGGGTTCTGAAATAAAGAGAAGAAATCTGCACTGAGTCTGGCGTAGATAGTGAGGTCTTAAGGTACTTAGAAACAGGATCAGTATGTCGGTTAGGCTGGCCTTACCTCCCGTTATTCAGAGCTGCTTAACCAAGCTAAGGCTGCAAGAATCTGGACTTAATCTTATTAGCATTTCCAAAAAAAACTTACTACCCCAATGAAGCCAATAAAAATCCTAACTTCGAGAAAGTGAACACCCCATGCAATGAGCAAAAAATAGCGAAAGAAGGCCGCGAGAATGCTGCAGGCGTTTCACATCAATATTCATGGGATCAAAAGAAAAAGATAGCAAAGCAAGCCGGACATAGTGGGAATAATTGATGTGCACTGCTAAGATGTGGAAGAATAGACAAAAAAGGGCTTATAGTAAGTCTATAGTGTGCTTATTTGTCTATAGTGTGCCTTCAGTGTGCTAGAGTGTGCTTATAGTGTAACCGTCATTTTTTACTATTTGGGCTTAGTGCGTATTTGGTGTGCTCAGGTGCCTAATGTGTCAACAGTGCTCCTGAGGTACTTAGTATGTTTCACAGGTACTTAAAAATTAGTCAGCGGTGTGATAATGGTGCAGCATTGTGTGCCACCGATAAGCTGCCGATGTGCCAGAGGTGTAGCTATTTAAAATTTTATAATTATATAAAAACTAGTTTAATAAGAACGATATTTTATTAATAATCTGAATATTTCTCTAAATCATAAAGGATACGCTCTAAGTAGCACAAAATATGAATTTAAATAAAATTTAAATTTTCAATGATAGCAATCCATATTGGTATATAAACTATATATATTATATATAAAACTATCTCAAAGCAATTTCTCGCTCTTAATAATTTTTCGTTTTTCCCTATGCTTTCTTATAAAGAGAAGAGTTAGCAGAGTTTACTTTTATAGAGTTAGTTTTATGCCAGAAGATAAATGCAGCACTTTATTTTGTCATTTATAAGATCTAATTATCCATTTCGGAAACCGTCAAAAAGCAATAGCATTTTCTACGCTTTAGGAGATGCATTAATGAGAGAAATAAAGCCAAAACATTCAAGAATAATTCTAGACTCAGGAGCCATAATATTAACTTTAAAAGTATTTTTTGATTCAGAAAAAGCGAATTCTGCTCAAGAGATCAATCTTTCATTAAAAACCCTTTTTATCTATTTTTTATTACCACTTGACTAATGCGAATTTCGAATATAAGAGAGGTGCTTAAACTCGCTTGAAAAAAGGCTGAAAATTGATTTTATATTTTTTATTCAATAGCTAAATTTAAATTAAGTTAAAGGCAATCTGTCTAGTATCCAAAGATTTTTATTCTCATCCAGAAAAACCCGCAACTAGCTCGTCAGTCTGCTCATGCCTTTCACTGTATTACTTATTCCTAAAGAGGGAAAGGCACCCGTTCTCAGAATTAAGATCGCTTATGCCATATCTCCGCAAATCAGCAGTGTCGTCTTTCATAGAGAATCAAAAGCTTGAATTTTTGAATCAGCTGTGACTAAAATGAAAACTTCAAGTTGATAAACAGTGCCTATTGACTAAATTATTAAAGGGTTTCTTGCACCATTTTTGCATATACTTGTGCTAATTTTATAATGGCAGAATTCATAATAATTCAACTAATGAGCTTTGAAAATTGTTGAAAACAGTTTTTAATTTAGATGAATTTAAAGCCATATGCATTTGATATTAAATTTATGGGCATTTCTTCTATTCAAAGCTGAAGAATTTTTAATCTAAAAAATGCTAAGTTTCTTATGTCCTATAGCTATTATAGTCAGAAATTCTTAAATCATAATAAGCTTTTTCTTCAATTAAGATAGCACTAGGAGGCTAGACGCTGATTCTTTTTGCGTCTTAGATTGAAGTATTATAAAACTAAGAATTTATTTATGGTGAATAAAACAATATTGTCCTCACAGCATCTTTCTCAATAAAAAGCTGTCCTCACAAAATTATCTTGAATTAAGATTTATAAATACCACTTAGGATTAAATATTGAATTAGAAGCCATTTCTTTATTATAAATTTAATACTGGCTTGGACGCTAATAAAGGGTTGTATTCGTCAAATCTATACTAGTAAATTTGATCATCCAAAATCCTTTATCCCTACACTTAAACCAAAAAATTAGTTCTAAATATAGGCCAACTTAGTTTTTGTCAAAGAAATGCAAAATTAGAAATATTATATTTAGGATTTTAAAGCAAGGTTGAGGCTGCATTAAGGCAATTTATAATTTCTATTCAAGCCATCCAATTCATAAATTTGTAAAATAGTCAAAAGATTTCTTGATAAAATTTACTATTAAAATTTCCTTAACAAACATATATAAAATTAGATAAAACTGCTTATAAAAAAATGGTTTATTCAAAGCCACTAAAATTTCTCGTCGTCCTCATCCTCTTATCATTTGCCAAGGGATTTGCACTATCAGGTGATTGGAGTCTTACAAAAGCAACAGGAGATCCTACAGCCAATGGCTTTAGCAATGCTGTAAATTCAGGCATTCCTTTTATAGATACAGATTCACATGTCCCTACTAATCTAGACTCAAATGTTGGCTGCAGCTCAACAAGCCTAGACGGGAGTCAAACCTGGAGTTTTACAGCAAGCGCAAGTGACTTATTCACTGACCCTACAGAATACGCATTTGGATTTTGGGTAAACTTTGAAAAAACTACTAGCGACAAAGTTTTTCAATTTGGATCTGACTTTAGCCAGCATTATATTGTCTCATCAACTAAGGATGGCACCTTAAAACTTTCCTTCTTTTCAGACACGACAACCACTGATCCAGCTAATGACATTTCCTTCACTGTCCCTTTAAGTAATTCCTATACAGACAAGTGGCTCTTTATTGCGTTTCACTTTAAAGATAACTGAAGCACTAAGACTTTAGATGTTATATTGACTGGCACAGCAAAAATTTCCAAAACTTCTGCTGCTTTTATTATGCCTGGTGGAAGATTTTATTTTGGAAAGTCAATTAAGGGAAAGTTCCATAGGGTTGTTCTTGCAAAGAGTGCTGACATAAGTGGTGCTCCCTATGATACAATAACATTAAATGATGGCACAGATCCGTCTATTATAGCGGCGCCTTGCTCTCCTGCTGGAACTTGCATTGATAGCATATGCCCTCAAAATTTCAAAAGTCTTACAGGCTCCATGTGCTTATCATCATTACAGTATTGCACCTCTTGCTCTCAATATGCATGCTTGACTTGCGATCCTGATTCAGCTAGAGAGAAGTTGTATTATTGCCAAGCTTGCAAGGATGATGGCACTATTAATGAACTTAAAAATTATCACTGTAATTTCTACTTAGGTTGCGCCAAAGCCAATCATTGTGCTGAATGCTCAGTAAAAAACACTCAATGCGATGTATGTGAAACTGGATACTTCCTTAATGACGATAGTGTCGCTTCAACAACATCTTGTCTTTGTAAGATTTTATTTAGCTTGTGCCGACTCCTGCACAACTTGCGAGCCAGGTCCAGAGTGCTATACTTGTGCTCAAGCGATAACTCAAACAGGAACTACTTGCAGAGTCGATTCTGTTGGATTCGAGGTCAGCTTCGATGGTCAGAATATCGTGCTTGACTTTGCTCATCCGCTTAAAACTGGGCTGTCGAAAAGTTCATTTACAGCTACTTCAAACTCAGGTGCTGATATCCCTACAGGTACATGGACTATCACTGGCTGCGCAGCAGGCTCGAAGCAATGCAAAGTTAATGCTCCTAGTGTTCAAGAAACCGATCTTCCAATTACACTAGACTCTGATTTTGCTCAAGTCTAGTCTCTTTAAGGGTAATTAAACTTTTCTCAAAAACATTAAATCTTTTTCTATTAATTTATGGCAAGGATCAGTTTATATTTATGCAAATTTCTTGGAAAAGCAAATCTTTTTAGCTCTCCCTTGTGAGTAAGCAAAAGAATTGGAAAATCATATTTTGATGTAAAAACACGTAGCTTATTCCTGAATCAAGGTTTTACCTCTTGGATATGGATCGGTGTTGGAAAGTGAAAGCTCAACAAAGTCTGCGAGATCAATAGGAAAACTTCCTAGTGCAATACTAGGCATTGGGCTCTCTGGGTGACGAGTTTCATTTCAGTCGATAGCTTGACTAGAAAATTGGTTTTTCGAATTTTCTGGAGGGCAACCCAAATGGCCCAACCCACTCACTCGCCGCTCGGCGTAAGCCTCAGACTGCTAGAAGTTATCCATATAGGGTGGTGGCAGGCGGCTCTCGCTCTAATAATTTTTCCAAAACTAGGTAATTTTCCTATTATTTCTTGTTCTTATCAAAGAAGAGTAAGCAGAGCTTACCTTTATTAAGTAAGTTTTATACCAGAAGATGAGACGCGGTGCATTATTTTGTCATTTATAAAATCTAATTATCCATTTTGGAAATCGTAAAAAAAGAAATAGCATTTTCTACATTTTTAGGAGAAGCTTTAACAAAAGAAATAAACCCAAAAATAAATAATTATTGCTAGACTTAGGAGACATAAAATTAATTTTAAAGTTTTTCTTGATTTAGAAAATGTGAATTCTGTTCAAGAGATCAATCTTTCATTTAAAAATTTTTTTTATATATAGTTAGTGACACTGATTGGCATGGGGTGCTTTTGGCTCAGTTTCGAGCCAAAAGCACCCCGTGCCAGTCAGTGTCACTGACTATATTTTTATTGGCAATTGAAACCAAAAATCTACTGTGAATTTCGAACATAAAAGAGGTGCTTAAACTCGCTTGAAAAAAGGTCGAGAATTTAATTTATATTTTTCTTTAATTAGCTAAATTTAAATTATTTATAAGCATGCCGTCTGGTATCCAAAGGTTCTTATTCACATATTGAATACCGACAGCTAGCTAGTCAGTCGGCACATGCCTTGCACTGTATTATTCTTCCTAAATAGGAAAGGTACTCGCTCCCAGAATTCAGATAGTTTATGACGCATCGCCGCACATCATCAGGGTCGCCTTAAATGGAGAGTCAAAATGCTCGAATTTTTGAACCCGCTACTAAATAAAATGAAAGCTTAAAACTGCAATGTCTAGCATCAAGATGAGTAAGTTTCCTGAATGACCTAGAAACATCCTAAGTCACTGCTGTGAGAATTCTTTTCAAACTTTTTGCTCTCCTTCCCATTAAGAAAATACTCCCACATTGATTCTTGGCTTTTCTGGATACATATATCAACACGTCGCTATTTTTTCAAAGTATCCAGACCATTTTCAGTCATCAGCTGCAGAAATTGAGAGTTAGGAACGATTCCCATACCGTTTTAATGAATTTATAAGCTTAATTTGCAGACCTAATAAAATAAATCTTTATCAAAACTTGGAATTTATTAAAGCTAGATTATTTGGGACCAGTAATGCTGAATTTTTAATTTTTATTAGATTAAGCCTAAAATCTTTAAAGACAGCTCTCTCTGATAGATTTGACAAAAGAAATGAATTTTACTTGTAAAAAAGTCTGTCTAATATGTGGGACTTTAAACTAATTGTAAGGATATATTTGAATCTAAATTTATTCGCAGCTGCATTTTTTTAATTTCAGATAAACTTAAAATATTACGGATTTGATATTAAATTTAGGGGTATTCTTCTATTCAAAGCTAATGCATTTTTAATCTAAAAAACACTAAGTTTCCTATGTCCTATAGCTAGTAGAACTAGATTTTCCTAAGTTTTTGGTTTAATTAAGACAGCATTAGGAGACTGGATGCTGATTCTTTTAGCATCTTAGATTGAATTATTATAAAATTAAGAATTTATTATTGGCGAATAAAAAAAATTGTCCTCGTAGCATCTTTCTCGGCAAAAAAGCTATCCTCTCCAAAATTATCTCAAATTAAGATTTATAAATATCGCTTAGGATTAAATATTGCATTAGAAGCCATTTCTTTATTAGAAATTGAATATTGGCGTGGGCTGTAATAAAGGGTTATATTCGTCCAAAAGGCACTAGCAATTTTGATTATCCGAAATCCTTTATCCCTACACTCAAACCCAAAAATTAGTTCTAAATATAGCCCAACTTTATTTTTGTCAAAGATAAGCATCATTAAGATTTTTTATTTAGGATTTTAAAGCAAGGCTGAGGCTGCATTATAGTAATTTATAATTTCTATCCAATTCATAAATTTGAAAAACAGTCAAAGAATTTCTTGATAAAATTTGCTTCTAAAATTTCCTTACTCCCCCCCTCCGTTATGAGCCAAAATTTTTCACAATCTGCTGTTCGAGATTGAAAGTATATGGAATCCTGCTATTAGAAACTCGTGAGGCATAATAGATAGCTCCTCCTAAAAGAAAAGGAAAATATTTGAATCAAAAGCAATAGACTCAATTGACAATACTAGCCTAAAAAATATAACGCCCAACTAAGCCGGTGATGCTTTCAATAAAGCTGCAGCTAATTAATGATAGCTGAGAGCAATTGTTGTCAATGTAAATCACTCCTGAGCTCCTGGGGTTAACATAAAAGCATTCAGCATTTGAGAAATCAACAAGTTCTCCATGGCTTTGGTCGAGAGTCAAAGCACTTTTAAAGGGTCTTTATTGATCAAAATTTTCTGGTAAGATTTCAAACTCTCTTGCAAAATGCACATATAGGTCTTAAGCTCAAGCTTTCAATTAAAGAGATGAAAAAAAATTATTTCTTCTGCCATTTTTAAAAGCATCTGGCTGGCTAATAACTTCAGGATTTGAAGTAGGCATGACCTTAGCGCCTTTAAATAACTTCTTTATGTTTTTAAATCGATTTAGCAGGCTAAAGCTAAATAAATTGAAGAATCAATAAGTCACAAAATATATATTTGCGATAAATATAAAAATTAATAAAATGATTTTCGCTATATCCCAGAGCTGGTTAAATAAAATAATCCACTGCGGATTGTGACCATGCAAACTGCTTTTTTCGGCTAGCTCTATATTATTTAGTTATCTTCAATATAAGGGCTTGCTTTCAAATTAGAGATCCCAAAATAATAGCAATAAGGCTGCAGCAATTAGTGCACGGATATTTATATTTAAAACCGTCAGAAAAACTGAGCATCAAACTAAGAGAGCTTGTTATATAAAATAACAAATTCCCGAAAATATTGTTTTGACTTAAATCTACTAAAAGAAATCCGTATCTTAGCTTGACATTGATATTTTCCACCATTTTTCTCTGCCTTATAATGCTTATAGACATTTTACAAGGAAAAAAAATACTAATACTATTAAAGTAGGAAAGGTAGCAGCTAAACTATAAAAGACGTTTCTTACCTCTCAGCATCTTATGTAAAGATCTTCCTTGAGTTAAAATTCTCCAGGTTAATTTCTGTGCAGTTAAGAAGCCAAGCAGTTTTTTATGAATGCTGGGTGTATAAGGAACAAAATAATGATACAGGTTGATATAAAATCATCTCAAAAGTTTTTATGTGATTTCTGAATGGCTTTAATAAACATTCATATAATAAAGTCTATGAAAAAGCAATTGCTGGAAATGCTGCGATAATTATCAACGCTTTGAAGCAGGCATCGCTTTCAGTATCTTCTTTCAAGCAACACTCAAAAGAATAGACTTGTTGATAAACATAGTCTACTCCATTTTGGATGTAAAATATTTCCTTCAGTTCTGAGGGCCAGCTTAAGTCAAAAGTGGAAGCAATATTTACCAATTGTATGCAATTCAAAAAGATTTTCAGGTATACTGACACTAGAGCTGCCGGTTTTAAGGCTGAATTGATTATGGATCTCTAGTGAGAAAGCTTAAATGATGAGCAAGCAAAAAATTGAAATTATTATAACGATTTTGAATGCTAAGCACGCGTATTTTATACGCTTACTGCTTAATGATCTAGAGTAATTTTCTTGGTATTTGTTGCGTTTGCAGTTTTGCTGAAATCACAGTATAGGAGACATTATTTGCATCAAAGGATCCAAGATAAGCATAAGGGTTAGGACATACCCAGAGCTGATCTGTGTATGGGCTATCTCTTCAATACCCTGGCTTTTGAGATATTCTATAGCTCCTATGACACATAGCTACAGCAGAACCAGTCAAGCATGCAGCCTAAGTTTGAGTCCAAGCTGTATTCGCATTTGAACAGCTCATATAAACTCCTCCAGGCCCCCATAGTTTTTTTGCTTCCGAGCATAAAACGTCAGCTTTATTACCAGCAAATTGAGATGAAGTAATCGCAAAAGTGATATCATTTGCATAGATAGCCACTCCTGCTCCTCCAGTATTAAGTAAAAATAGGCAGTTGCTTCATTCGCATTTCTATTATTATTTGTTGTTGTGTATAATGCCTCACCTAAAGGCCCCACATAATTTTCTGTAAAGGATCAATCTTCAAGGTAAGTTGACTCAAAATTTAAACAGTAAATAGACCCCTGCCAGAGCCCCATTTCCTCATTGAAATGGGAGTCTCTTATTTATAGGCTTGCTAGCTGGCTGGTATATCTACCAGAATCTGTAAATCTATTAAAATGAGAATTCTATTAAGATTGAGGCTTGATATGCATAGATGATCCTATCTAAAAAAAAGATGTTTAGAAACTGACAGTCATTAATTTCTAAATTGCTGTCATATGCTGCATTGATGAAGCTCCAGAGGGAAAATGAGTTAACTAAAGAACGAAGATTGAAGGTAAATGGTACTCCGACTTGAATATATAGCTCCTACTCCTTTTGTTGAATTACCATCCTGCAATTGAGAATTTATAATATCCAAAGCTGCGCAAACAGAGCAGCCCATGTGCATGCCTGCATATGGCTCCTATGCTTGCATACACCAAGTTAAAAAAATAGTTCGATTCTTTGGGCAATAAAAACTCCTTGGTAAAGCAAATCAGCATTTAGTTTCCAATTGCAAATTATTGTTGCCTAAAGAATCGGAATATTAAAGGTAACTTCCTATATAATAAGTAGTATTGAATAATCTTGACGCTTGGATTGAAAATGAAAATTCCTTTATAATTCGGATTTGAGAGACAATTCTTCTAGATTTACTGATCCATAGCTCAAGCTGCTTAAAGGATTGCTTCGCACTAACTGTAGAGCATATGGCGTGAAGGAAATAGGAACTATCAAAACATATAGTTTTTTAAGCTAATCTAATAGGATTATAGAAATCTACCTGTTCATCTTTACCTTATTTCACTTAGCATTCTTAAGCTTCCATCTCCACTTCCAACTGCAGCCCTGTTGGAATAATTTGCAAAATCAATAGAATAAATAGGCCTTACAAAGTTAATCAATAAGCCAACCATCTTCTGGATCCTGCCTCATAGAAATAAGTTTCATCACACCCCCCCACCAAATGCAAAAATATCTACACAGTCATGATTACTGAAATGCGTCGAATAAACCATGCAAGCTTTCTCACTTGACCTCATAGTCTCTGAATATATCAATGACGCATCGTGAGCCCTCAAAAGCTGCAAATTGATCAGAAATCTGACCCTCGCATATCAATATCAAGTTTAAGGTTGAGTCTATTTGGTCTCCAGCTATCTGAGGCAATACATTCCTTCTTGCTACAGCTCCACTTAGGATATCCCATAGTAAATGCTACTATCCCATCCTCCACTGACTATCATAATGCCACTGAGAAACTTCTCCAAATGAATGTGGCTCACATAGGCAAGCTGTTTGCCTATTCCTGGAACCAATTAAAGATTGCGTCGTTAGTAGACTCGCTATAGCAGCGAAGCGTTTCCTTCATATTCGTAGTTTAGGCTTAAAGTCTGGCAGTCTAACTTAATTGTATTGAGCATTTTTCCAGATGTCCCATGCCAATTCATGATAGTTCCTTCTACAGTCAGGGCGATTAAGATCTTTTTGGTTTTTCCAAAGGAAGCAGAAGATCACAGCGGATCCTTGGCAATAAGGATTGGCCCAGTCCCGACTCTAAATTTCAAAGTCATGAGTAAATTGTGGCAGAGCCATCACTGCCATGCTGTAAAAGATATCATTTTTAGCAGGAATCCCTAGAAACCTTCAAAGTCCATATTTGGTCGAAAAAATCCTCGGTTTTTGCCACATACTGATAATCCTCTGCCAACTTATTACAAAGTCTATTACAAAGAGGCTGATTTTTATAATTAGTCCTTGCTCACTTGCCACCTAAGCCCAATGCTACCTTCTTTTCATCGCCTATTCTCTAAAATCTGAAAGGCTATTTTACCAAAATTGTCTCCCTTTCTTAGGCGCCGTAATTAATAGTTGGAAAAATTGCAAATTTTTTTCCTGCTGCTGGAAATTTTTCATTCCTGGGGAATATGCATTGCTCTTGATTCAACATTATTTGGCTTGGGTATAACTTCGCTGGATCTTATTATTTGTGGCAGATTTGCAAGAAGTTATCACTTAAATTGAGAGCATTACTTTATGCAAGGGGTACTCAGGGATTTCATTTCTTTTGGTTTTATCAAAGATTGGTGACACCTTTTAGCGATTTTGACGTAAGCAAATATTGATTTTTCTTTATGTAAATTATATCTAGTGATTTTATTTTTTCTACAATCGGGAAACTTTATTATGCAGCTTCGGAGTTGTTTTGTTTAGTTTGTGCTTTATTTTTCCGCTCGTGTATTTGAATATTGAGAAGCTTATAAGTCCCATCCTGAAGATGAGAAAGAGTAATTAGGATTAAAAATTTACAATTTATTAAAATTTTATTGAATTTTTAAAATTATATTAAACTTTAAAAGTCAATTAATTTGACGATATAACTTTCAAATGAGCAGATCAATAACCCTCAATATCTTATGCTTTTTTTGAAAAAAGAGAGATAATCATATATATCAAAATTTTCTATAAGGCTCTGCATAATTTCCTAAATATATATTCTAACACTATAAAAGATATATTTTACTTATTTGTAAATAGTATAGAAAATATAATCCTTATCGGATTTTTAATTGTAATCTTTTGCTATTTTAACGGCTGATCCCTGTGAGAAATATCCTGGAAATCAATGCATCTAATATCTTTCGAATAGAACATTTTTTAAACAAAAAATGGCTTTAGTTTCAGCCTAAAATTGTTTACTATCTTTTCAATACCTCTCAGTGTGGCTCGTAAGTTGGCTTGCCAATTAATAAAGTCAGCTTAAAAATACATTGAATATTGCAGATTTGTCATCCCTTTATGTGTGAGCATGTGCTTGTAAACAAAGTGCTCAATTTTATCAGAACCATCGAGAAGAAAGCAAATAAATAGTGTACTCTTGCTATAAATTTTTAATTAAATTGGTCTTGAAATTATTATTTCTTTGGACTAATAATTTCACCCAAATACTCTTGATGCCAAAATTCTAATGCGATTTTCGAACATAAAAGAGGTGTTTAAGCTCGCTTGAAAAAGGCTAAGAGTTTAATTATTTTTCTTCAATTAGCTAAATTTAAATTATTTAAAAGCACACTGGTCCAAAGGTTCTTATTCCTATTCATAAAGACCTGCAACTATTAAGTCAGTCCGCACAAGCCTTGCACTGTAATACCTCTTCCTGAAGAAGGACAGCACTCGCTTCCAGAATTCAGCTAGTTTACGCCCTATCACTTCACATCAGCAAGGTCGCCTTCTGCAGAGAATCAAAAAGCATGAATTTTTGAATAAGCTGCTAACTAACAAAAAAACTCAAAACAAATATGCAATGTATCACGATGAGTAAGTTTCCTGAATGATCTAGAACATCCTAAGTTACTGCTATGAGAATCCTTTTTAAACTTTATGCTCCACCACCCATGAAAAAAAAATAACTCCAACAATTGATTCCTCGCTGATCTTATCATGATTTCTGCCTTACTACGTCTGTACGACGTTATTGGATATGCGTGTTAACGCTGCGCTTCTTTTGTCAAGGTTCTCAGCCACTTTCCATCATTAGCTGAGCAGTTAAGAGGTCGGAACGATTCCTGCACCGTTTTAATTTATTTATAAGCTTAATTCTTAGACTAAAGAAAATAAATCGATATCAAAATTAAATCTAGCCTATTTGGTATAAGGCTCAATTTTTAATTTTCTATTAGATTAAGCCTAAAATTTTTGAAGGCAGCTCTGTCAGAAAGATTGGCAAAAGAAATATATTTTGCTTGTGCAAAAATCACCTAATGTGTGAGATTATAAACCAATGTCATAATATATTTGAATCTAAATAATTATCCTTAATTAAACTATTAAAACGCTTCTTGCACCATTTACATATAGTTATATTTTAAATGGTAGAGCTCGTAATAAAAATTCAATAATTAGCCAGATTATTTTAGATGAATTTAAAGCCAATTACGTTTGACTATTAAATTTACGGTATTTCTTCTATTCAAAGCTGAACTATTTTTTAATCTAACTAGTAAAGTAGATGTTCTTAAATTATAATAATTTTTGCTTTAATTAAGATAGTGCTGGGAAATTTTTGGTGTCTTAGACTGAAGTGTTATAAAATTAAGAATTTATTATTGGTGAATTAAATAATATTTTTACATAGTCTTTCGCAAAATCCCCACCAAAAAATATCTTTAATTAAATAGTAGATTTAGTGCTTACTTTCTGCTTATCTTTGACTTCTTGCATACTATTGCTTTTGATTTAATTGGGATTTAGATTTATCAATGCCGCTTCTGGTGATTCTTTTGGCGTCTTTTGCCTTTTCTTGGATTGACACAGGTTCTGCATCGCTGTCTTCGTCGAGGATCTTGAAGATATTGTCCATATTATATATGGACTTCTTAGGTTATTATTATATCCTATTGAATTGAATAAATTTTTATCATCATAATCAAAAAATTAATTTTCATCCCAAAAATAGGATTTTCCGAATTTTTTTAGCTTTTACAAGGGGAGTTAAAAAGATATTTGCTTTTCCAAGAATTTTGTATACATTGAATGCTTATATTATAATCCTTGACATAAATTAATAGAAGGTTTAATGGTTTTTGAGAAAAGGTTAGTTACCCTAAAAGAGACTAGGCTTGAATAAACTCAACGTCAAGTGTTATTGGGAAATCGCTTTCTTGAACATTAGGAGCATTAACTTTGCATTGTTTCAAGCTTGCTGTGCAGCCAGTTATAGTCCATCCAGTTGTTGGGATATCTGCACCTGAGTTTGAAGTAGCTTTAAATGAACTTTTCGACAGTCCAGTTGAAAGAGGATGAGCAAAGTCAAATACGATATTCGGAAGATCAGCGCTCACCTGGTATCCAATAGAATCGACTCGGCAAGTAGTTCCTGTTTGAGTTATTGTTGTAGCACAAGTATAGCAATCAGGACCTGGCTCACAACTAGTGCAGGAGTCAGTACAAGCTAAATAAAATCTTACAAAGACAAGATGTTGAAGTAGCACTATCGTCATAAAGGAAGTATTCAGCCTCACATACATCGCATTGAGTGCTTTTTGCTGAGCATTCAGCACAATTGTTGGCTATGGCGCAACCTATGTAGAAATTACAGTGCCCATTTTTAATTTCATTAGTAGTCTTACAAGTTGTGCAAAAAGTATCCTCATCTCTAGCTGAATCAGGTTCACAAGTAGTGCACTCGGTGGCTGTACAAACAGCGCAATACTGCATTGATGATAAGCATACATTTTCTGAGCCCATATTAAGACATACACTATCAATGCAAGTTACATCAGAAGTGCAAGGCACTGCTATATCATAAGGATTTGAGCCATCATCTAATGTTATTGTATTAAAGGTATCATCTATGGTAGCGCTCTTTGCAAGAAGAATGCTAACGAACTTTCCCTTAACTGACTTTCCAAAATAAAATACCCCACCAGGCATCGCAAAAGCAGGAGTTGAGCTTCCTGAAGTTTTGGGAATTCGGGGTTTGCCAGGCAATATAACCTCTAAAGTAACGGTGCCTGAGCTATCTTTAAAGTGAAACACAATAAGGAAAAACTTGTCTGTATAGAAATTACTTAAAGGGACAGTGAAGGAAATGTCATTAGCTGGATTCGTTCAAAAGGGACAAGAAATTGAATATCCAAATCCTTGTCACTATCTTTAAGCAAAAAATTAGTTTTAAATATAGGCATTTGTGGCGTTTTCAAAGCTAAGTAATATTACAGATATTTTATTTAATTTTAAAGCTTAATCTTAATCTAAATTGCAAATTGGTATTTTAATTGGCGATGCTGTCCTTAAGGATCTTCTAGAAGATTAATCTGCATTGTGGTCTCTTTAGTTCAGCGATCGAATCAGATGGCTTTCAACATAAAACTTTTACACCACCTTTCTTCTTCTTTGGAGACTGCCTCATATTAGAATGGGTGCCCAAGGGCTCCAGTTTAAATGGTGGACCGAATTTCTACAACCTGCATTAGGCAATTTGAAATAATTTGATCTAAAGAGGGAACCTTGGAGTCGACTGAGTACCATAGTGCCTCCTTTCAGCGGATACAAAAAAGACTTATCTCTAAAGCCTATGCTAGAATTCCTGTCTTTTCGTAAAGATTTACCCATGCCCTGAAGGACGAAGCAGACTATCTCCATTTTCAACCACAAGAACTTAGCCAAAACTTACTGGAATAATAAGCAGAAAGCTGACCTAGATTATTGAATGGTTTTTCTTGCTTTGACTATGAGGTTGGAAAAAATTCGTCAAGCGGTCAGATGCACTTAGGCACCTTTTATTTATTTGGAATTTTAAAGCAAGACTGGAGCTGCATTATAGTAATTTATAATTTCTTTCCTAGCTTTCCAATTCATTAACTTGAAAAAAAATCAAAGCATTTCTTAATAAAATTTACTATTAAAATTCTTAACAAGTATTTCTAAAAGTTAGATAAAACTGCTTATAAAAAAAATGGTTTATTCAAAGCCGCTAAATATCCTCGTCGTCCTCGCTCTCTTTTTATTTGACAAGGGATTTACTCAATCAGCATCTTGGTATCTTTTGAAAGCAACAGAAGATACTCTACCTACTGGCATTGCTACTGTAGATAGCAATTCTCCTTATATAACTGCAGATGATGGTAGTAGTCTAGATCCATATGTTAGCTGCTATTCAGCAAGCCTGGACGGTGCTCAAACCTGGAGCTTAACAACAGACACATCCAGTTTAATCACTCCTTCAGAATACGCATTTGGATTTTGGGTAAGCTTTGAAAAAACTATTAGTGACAAAATTTTTCAATTCGGATCTGACACTGGCGCACATTATATAGTTCATATCCCTTTATAGATTTCTTTATCGAGCAAAATGTATTGGATTCTTGAACGACTAAAACAGAGCCTCTCAAAGAGATGAGCTCAATCTCTATATCTGGAAGTGTTAGAAAGTGCCATGTCAAAAAATGGTGACAAGTGTAAAAAAAGTTGGCAAGTAAACGCGCCGATTTTAAAAATGGTTTATTATTAAATTTAAAATTTAAGATACGCAATTAGACTAGGATTTATTAATAAAAAAAGCTTATTTTAAAGGTCTTATGAATTAATCATATTTTTATTATGATAATAGATAGATAAATAATAAATGCTATATACAAATTATAATGATTTAATATTTTTGATTATTATTTATGTATTTAAATATTTAAAAGTGTGAATCGAGTTGTGCCAAGGCGAATGGATAGAATTTCCTATAAATGCACCAGTATGATATAGATCAATGTTGCTATGAATTTCAAAGTTCCTATTGAAGGCTGATGGTTCTTTATAAAGTTGCTAAAGACTCATGCCATTCCTTTAAACTATTAAAAATCAAAAATTTGTGAATCGAGTTGTGCCAAGGCGAATGGATAGAATTTCCTACAAATGTACCAGTATGATATAGATCAATGATGCTATAAAAGCCAAAGTTCCCACTAAAGGCTGATGGCTATTTGCAAAGCTCTTAACGACTCATGTCATGCACTTTATACTATTTGAAAACCAAAAAATTGTGAATCGAGTTGTATAAGGCGAATAGATAGAATTTCCGATATATGTGCAAGCTTTATAATGATTATTATGCTATAAAAACCAAAGTTACCATTAAAAACTGATGGCTATTTGCAAAGTTCTTAACGACTCATGTCATGTACTTTAAAACATTGAAAATCAAAAAATTGTGAATCGAGTTGTGCCAAGGCGAATGGGTAGAATTTTCCTATAAATGTACCAGTATGATATAGATCAATGATGCTCTAAAATCTGAAGTTCCCATTTAAGGGTGATTGTTCTTTACAAAGTTGCTAACGACTCATATGATTATTCCTTTAAAACATTACCAATCAAAAATTTGTGAATAGAGTTGTGCCAAGGCGAATAAATAGAATCTCCTATAAATGTAACAGCATGATAATGATCAATGCTGTTATAAAATACAAAGTTCCTATTGAAGGGTGATTTTTCTTTACAAAGTTGCTAAGGGCTCATGTCATTATTCTTTAAACTATTAAAATCAAAAATTTGTGAATCGAGTTGTGCCAAGGCGAATGGATAAAATTTTCATACAAATGTGCCAGTATAATAATGATTAATGTTGCTATGAAATCCAAAGTTTCCCATTGAAGGGTGATTGTTCTTTATAAAGTTGCTAACGACAAATTTCATTCCTTTAAACTATTAAAATCAAAAAATTGTGAATCGAGTTGTGCCAAGACGAATGGATAGAAATTCCTATAAATATGCCAGTATGATATGGATCAATGATGCTATAAAAGCCAAAGTTCCCATTGAAGGCTGATGATTACTTGCAAAGTTGTAAATGACTCATGTCATGTATTTTTTAATTTTAAAAATTTAGATTTTATTTTCTCTTTAAAAATATAAAAATATTTTTTTATTTTTAAAATGTTTTAATTTTTAAAAATAAAAATTTTTATTTTGTATCTTTAATTAATAAATGGGGCTTTATATTAGTTTCATTTTTTTAAAAATTGGCGCGTTTACTTGCCAACTTTTTTTACACTTGTCATCATTTTATGGCATGGCACTTTTTAGCACGTCCTGATATAGAGATTGAGCTCATATCTTTGAGAGACTCTGTTTTGCTCGTTCAATAATCCAGTACATTTTGCTCGGTAAAGAAATCTATAAAGGGGTATGAGCTATATTGTCTCATCAACTAAGGATGGCACCTTAAAAGTTTCTTACTTTTCAGACGCGACAACCACTAATACAAAGTCTATTGCAGGGAGACTGATTTTTATAATTAGTCATCGCCTACTTGTCAACTTATCCCAAAGCTATCTTCATTTCGTCATATCTTCCCTAAAATCTAAAAGGTCATTTTCCAAAATTATCTCCCTTTCTTGGGTGCCGTAATTAATAGTCAAAGCAATTGCAATTTTTTGGCCTGCGGCTGAAATCTTACACTCCTAGGGAATATGTGGGGTCATGAGGAAAAAACGCTAGTAGGTTTTTTCATATGCTTTTTTACGGTCAAAAATGACGGAGAGGTTTTATTCTGTAAAAACTGAGGTTTTTTATCATATAATTTTTTAAAAAACCAATCGTCTTTTTCTGAAAAAAAAAACTAGGAAAGAACTCTCCGTCATTTTCGATGTAAAAAGTAAGCATAAAAAAATGCATGGGGTTTTTCCTGGTGACACGGGAGTATGCATTACTTTGGATTCAGCATTACTTGATTGGGTAATAGCCTCGCTGGCTCTTATTATTCGTGGAAGATTTACAAGAAGTTATCAATTAAGATCAAAGTCATTCCTTTTATACAAGGGATATTCAGGTATTTTATTTTCTTTTGGTTTTATCATAGATTGGCGACACATTTAGCGATTTTGACGTGAGCAATATTGATTTATTTTTATGTAAATTATATCTAGGTGATTTTATTTTTGCTAAAATTGGGAAACTTATTATGTAGCTGCTAAGTTGTTTTGTTTAGTTTGAGCTTTACTTTCCCGCTTGTGTATTTGAATTGGGAAGCTTATAAACCCGGTCATGAAGATAAGCAATAGTAATTAGGATAATTTTTTAATATTTTTGAAATTTTTAGAATTATTCTATTTTATATAAATTTTAAAAGTCAACTTTTAAATGAGCAGATCAATAATCCTCAATATTCTTATATGTTTTATTTTTGTAAAAGAGAGATAATCATATAAATCAGTAACTTCAATGCGGTTCTGGATAATTTTCTAACTCCTCACCCTTCCGTGAGAGAGCAAAACCATTAGAAAAATCCCTATTTTTTGACCAAAATCCCACCCTCTGCGAGCGAACAAAAATTTTTTATGGAAAAAGATTTTGATATATAAGTGATAATTAGTTTTATGAAATCTCTAGCTAATTCTGTTTAATTTTAAGCAGCTTGCATTTTAAAACATAAATTATGCTAATTAAATTGATTTTGACTCCTCAATTATTACAAATTAGAATTTTTTTTACATTCGAAAAAAAGAACTAACTACAAAATTTATAACAAAATTTTTTCTTCGCTCACGGAAGGGGTAAGTAAATATATATTCTTTGATTATAACAGATATATTTTATTTATCTTGTAAATAGAATAGAAAATATATTCCTTATTGGATTTTTAATTGCATTCTTCTGCTATTTTAAACAGCTGATCCCTATGAAAAATAGCCTGGGAGTATCAATGCATCTAATATCTTTCAAATAGAACACTTTCTAAATCAAAAGTGGCTATAGTTTCAGCCTACGATTGGCTTACTATCTTTTCAATGCCTCTCAATATGGCTCGTAAGTTGGCTTGCCAATTAATAAAATCAGCTTAAAAAATACATTTAATATTTCAGATTTGTCATTCCATTATGTACGAGAATATGTTTGTAACACAAAGTACTCAATTTTATCAGATTTATCGAGAAGAAAGCAAATTAATAGTGCGCTCCTGCTATAATATTAATTAAATTGGTCTCGAAATTATTACTTCTTTTAAAATCATATTTACTCTAATGTTTGGGTATATTTTGACTTGAGTTAAATAATTTCACCCAAATACTCTTGATGCAAAAATTCTATAATGATAAAATTCATTCAATTCAATAGGATATAGTCAAAGAAGTCCATATATAATATGGACAACATCTTCAAGATACTCGACGAAGACAGCGACGCAGAGCCTGTATCAATCCAAGAAAAGGTAAAAGAAGCCAAAACCATCACCAGAAGCGGCATTGATAAATCTGAAATCCCAATCAAATCCAAAGCAATCGTAGGCAAGAAGTCAAGGATGCTCAGAAAAGGAAAAGACAGAGATAATATGATCGAAAACAAGTACTTAAAAAAGCAAAAGAAAAATTCTCTGCGACAAAAAGCCAAGCATTCCTATTAAGTAATAAACATAATATAAAGAAATGTCCATCACACTTTTAAGAAAATATCTGGCAAAGGAAGAAGACGAGCCAAGTGCTGGTGAAATTCCTGTTAAAAGGAAAAGGACATTTGAAGAGATCTATGCTGAGCTCTTACAAAAGGAAAAAGACAAGCAGATTTTGAGGCCTGAAAAACAAATTAAAAAGAGAAAGCACAAAAAAGTCGAGAAAATGCCAAAGCAGTTTAAAAGTAAATTGGAGAGAATTGAAGAAAGTGACATCTCAGTAGACCCGAAAGCGCTATATGAACAAAACTTAGAAAGGCTTAAAAAGAAGAAACCAAGTAAAATTTCTCAAGAAATCATACAAAAATTAACAAGAAAATAATAAATTATATATGCAAATATTAGATAAGTCAATATAACTAATTTATTCTTTGTTTATATTTCTTGATCAACTACTGTTGGCTCTAAAACACTGACTCCCTTCCATGAGAACAAAAAAATTTTGTTTGTTCATATGGATAATTTTTTTTTATATAAATTTTATTATAAATTTTTTTTAAAAATTTATATTAAAAAATGCTATTTATTTAAAACTAAATAGATATAGTTAGAGATTTCATTATACTAAAATTTTTTGCCTATCATAAAAATTTGTTTTTCTCACGAAGGTTGGTTTTTGAACAAAAAACAGGGATTCTTCAATGGTTTTGTTCGTTCATAGGGAGGGGTGAGCATCCTCAAGCTTCCATCTCCACTTCCAACTGCAACCCTGTTGGAATAATTTGCAAAATCAATAGAATAAATAGGCTTTACCAAGTTATTTAAAACAGCGAACCGTCTTCTAGACGCTGTCTCATAGAAATAAGCTTCATCACACCCAGCCCCGCCAAGTGCAAAAATAGCTCCACAGTCATGCTTACTAAACTGCGCCGAATAAACCATACAAGCTCTTTCACTTGACCTCAAAGTCTCTGAATACGCCAAAGACGCATCATCAACTCTCCAAAGCTGCAATTGATCAGAAATCTGATACCCGCCAGTCAAAATCAAGTTTGAGGTCGAGTCTATTGAATCTCCAGCTATCTGAGGGCCATACATTCCTCTTGCTACAGCTCCACTTCGGATATCCCATAGTAAAATGTTATTATCCCACCCTCCACTGACTATCATATTGTCGCTGAGAAACTTTACCGAATGAATGCGGTTTACATGGCCAAGCAGTTCACCCATTCCTGGGACTAAATTAGAGATGACTTCTTTAGTAGACTCGTCGTAAATCCTTATGTTCATATCAGAGCAGCCGACAGCGAAGCGTTTTCCTTCATAGTCGTAGTCTAAGCTTAAGGTTTGGCAGTCTAGCTTGATAGTGTTAAGCGTTTTTCCAGATGTCGCATGCCAATGCATGATAGTTCCTTCTACAGTCAGGGCGATTAAGATGTTTTTGGTTTTTCCAAAGGAAGCAGAAGGTCTCCAGCGGATCCCTGTAATAGGGACTGGCCCAGTCCCGACTCTACAGTTCAAAGTCCTTATAAAGCTTCCACTTACTGATGAGTAAATTTTGACAGTGCCGTCACTGCAGGCGGAGGCGATATGAGAGTCATCAGGATTTCATCTAACTGTGAGGATTTCTACATTTGGGTCCATGATTGTCCTTTCGTGCTCAATCCTTCTTTCTGCTTCCATTTTACTAAAATCCTATATCTTAAGTAGATATAGCTGTATTCCTTAAGTTGGCAAGAGATAAAAAATACTTATGAGTTTTATTGGAAAATTACAGAGAAAAAATAATATAATAAAAATGACTAAAATTATAAACCACGGTAGATGGAGCGAATCCGAGCATGAGAAGTATAGAGAAGGGCTAAAAAGAAGCCTGGACTGGAAAAAGATTGCCAAGCTAGTAGAGACTAGGACTATACAGCAGTGTAGGTCACATCATCAGAAAATGAAGAAACAGCCTGCAGAGAAGATTTTTAAAGGATGCAGGAAGGCAGTGTAAAAATTATATAGGAGAGACGCTGAGACTCAGTATGAACTTGAAAACCCATATCAAGCTTATCAGCCTTGCCAGATCGACTTGAACTTTGCTGAAAGCTTTTACAAATCTTTTTGGTATCTATATGAAAATAGTGTGAGTCAGCAAATGTACTTTAGAGATGCCTTGCCAAAGGAGTGTGCGCTATAAAATCAGTTTAACTGAGCCTGAAATTAAATAACAAAACAAATTTTTAAATCAAATTATGAGGGTATTGCTATAAATGAGCTTTCTTGTTTAAGTTAAATAACGATATAAATTAAATGAACACGCATAAATAATTAAATAAAGACAGCTCGGCTATCTCGCTAATTATCCTTTTTAAGACAATATGTTTTAGTACATCTTATACAAATTGCTTATCTTTCTAGACTAAACTTATTTTTAAATAAATCATTATTAAGTATAATTCGCTTTTATGGTCTGTTTCTATTACTTCTCAATTGCTCAAGTCTCTTTTCAATATCTCCTCCAGGAGAAGAATTTTTACTTGTTTTATTTACTTCTTTTTGTACTTCTCCTTTCTTATTATTTTTCTTCTCCTCTTCAACATTTATTTTTGATAATTTTTCCTTTCTTCTATTTCTTAAATGGCTCGCTCTCCTTCCAATAGGGTCGTTTATTTTAGTTGTGTCATTTTCATTTATTATCTCCTTATTTGCTTTAATTTCTTCTTTACTAATATTTTTTTTCTCTTCTATATTGCTTTCTTTTGCCGATTTTTCTGCTTGTTCTCTCTCTTCCAGCTCCTTTTGTTGGATGATATTTTTCAAGTTTGTAATATCACTATCTTTTGGCATAAAAGGCTTAATTCTTTGCATTAATTCATCAGAGATTTTTATCTCGACGTCGTCGAAATCCATTTTCTGTCGTGTGTTGATAGCTTCGTGTACCCTATTAATGGCAGCTTTACCAAACATATAGTTTAGGACTTCTTCTGGACTTTTTCCTTCTTTGAGTTTTTCTCCGATAAATGAATCAAGAGCTTTTGTCAACTCATTTTTCTCGGTGCCTGGAGGAAGTGCTGTCTCTTTAGCAACTTTTCGTGCGAAGCTTCTGAAAAGAGTCCTTATCATATAATTTAGTAATAAATATAAAAATATGGAAACTCTTGCCTTGGTTTTTTACAATTAAGGCAGGATTCTTATGCCAGTTTTGCTTAAATATTTTATCTTTGCTGCTTATTTAAAAAAAATCATAAGAAAAATCCAAAACATTTATTTACCTTTTTTTAAATAAATAAAATCGGTTTATAGGCTTAAATGTGTCTAATATCAATTCTTTTTTAGAATTTAAAATAAAAATGATTGCCGGCTCAAATTAGAAAAAGTTCAGTAATATAACATAATTTCCACAGTTTTTAACATTAAAATATCAGTCAGAATGGTATGGTAGAAATAAAAAATGATCATTGGTGAAGTCTATTCAAACACATTTTCCTTTCAAGAAGCTACATTCAGCAGCTCTCATTATATTTCAGATTGCGAACTGTTGCACGGCCACGAGTATCATTTATCAATATCATTGGAATGATGTGGACCTTGCAATTTTTTACCTATAAACAAAGACTACATTAGAACTTTACTATTAGAAATTTGCAGTAGCTTTGATAAAAAAATTATGATTCCAGAGCACTCAAAAGAGTTCCCTTTTGAAGATCTAGATGGCCACTTCAGAGTAAATTTCAGAAGTATTCATTTTGAATTCCCTAACTCCTACAATTAATTTATTGCCAAATTTTGAAAAAAGAATAAAATTATAAAGAATAAATAGTTTTTATAATTTGAGAACTAAGAGAAATTGCATAGTCTTGCCTATCTCAAACACAACCTGTGAAGAGCTGTCAAAGTATATAAATTCTTTAATATTAGAGAAACTTTCTCTGGGATTTAAATGCAGTATAAGTATACAAAACCTTAAAGTATCTTTATCAGAACTTTATCAGCAGCAAGAAGGTTCAACTAACGTATGCTTTGGAGGGTCCAATTAATATTGACTAATAAATATATTTTTTTAGAATAAAAAGGCTGCAATAATTTCATTTTTAGATTAAAATTTTAAGAATTCAGACCCTTTTTGCATCACCAAAATCATAAAATGAGCATAATTGGTTTCGTTTCGATTTTCCACATATCAGAAGTAGAAGGCAATATCTATAATTTTAAATAAGAAAATTAATATTATTCTCTAATTTACATATTTTATTCAGGTGCCAAATTAATTTTGTGTATAAAATGTTACAAAAATCATAAATCGAATAATTAGTCAATTCATAACAAAAATGTCTGACTTTGATTTGAATATAACCCGAATTACACAGTAAGAAAATTACAAAGGAGATGATATTGATCAATCTGAAACTTCAAAAGAATACGAAATTATTATTAACTCCCCTTTTAGCTTGAACTAAAATATCTTAAATTGGAATAAAATTATTTTTGGCATTATATTAATTTCTATATAATAGCTTTTTGGTACACAGTTTAATCTTATTTATTCTATTTAAATGAGGGTGCAAGTAGAATGCTATTTATGGAAGCTAAAACTATATTTATAAATTTTCTCAATTTGAGAATATTTTTTTTATTAAAAAAAAATCATCTCTTTTTTTTAAATGAAGTAAGTCAATGAAAGGTGAACTCTATTCTCTGAAAAATAAACTTGCAATTGCCGAAGAAATCATAAGAAGATTCAAACACGACGATGAATCAGAAATTTTGAGCGAACTCGTAAACTTCATATAGAAAGAAGTTAAAAACTCTTTAAAAATAACCAGAGAAGATACTAAACTTAAAGATAAAATCATAAAAGAATATGAAGCAGAGTTATCAGAGCTTGGGGATGCTCTTCGAACTTATGAAAATTCCCAAGAGCAGCTTCAGCACGAAAGAGACTATTGAAAATCATTAGCAAATTGTCAAAACTTCCCTAACAATGAATACAGTGAGCTCCGTGAAAAGCTGCGGGAAATAGAAAAAGATAGAATCAGAGCCCAAGAAGACGCTGAACACTACAAGCTTAAATTCGGGTCTTTATCTGAAGAATTCTCATCATTAAAAAACCAGCTGGAAACTAACGATAACAACTTAAAATGCCAACAAGCCGCTCTCAAAGGCGAATTTGGAGATATCGAGTACCAGCTTTTAAAGAAAAACGAACAAGTTAAATCTTCGAATAAAAGATTTATACTTTTACAAAGAAAACTAGAAACTGTTCTTGATGAGAAAAAAGAGCTTGAAGAAAAAAACAAAATTTTGGAAAGTGAAAGAAAAAAAATCACTGAAAAATGGACCAATTTAGTAAATAGGACTAAGGGTGAAGAAAAATCAAGGGTAAAAAATAAAGAGCTAGAGGATGAGCTGAGCTTTACCAAAATTGAGCTAAAAAGCACTCAGGATAAGCTAAAAGAAGCTTTTATTAGAATTGAAGACCAACAGCAGCAGCTTGCAAGTGAGCAAAGAAGTGCAGCAATTTTTAAAGAACAAATCAATAGGCTAAAAGTCCAAAATAAAGTGCTGACAGATGAAAGAGAAATTTTAGCAAAAATGAACCAAGAGTTGAGTATTAAAGTAAATGACTTAGAAATTGACTGCACAAAATTTGTGGAAAGCCAGAGAAAAAGCATCAGAAGTGCCTCACTCCCCCCCTTTAAATTGGAACAAAATATAGGTAAAATTTCCACTTTTTTGGTAAATTAACCCCCCTTTAAAATTGGAACAAAATTTAATTTTATAATAAAAAATTATATATAATTTTTATCTAAAAAGTTTTGATATAAGTTAAATGTTTCTTCTTTAATAAAAATGATATTTTTTATTTAAATAATTTTGATATAAATTCAATGCGAATTCTTTATAAAATTCAAAATTTACTTATTTCTTGCTTTATTTTAAAGAATAGAGTATAAATAGTATCTTATTTAAACAAAATTAGCACTTTGATCGATAAATTTTCGAAAAATTTTTTTTTTTTAATTTTTTTTTATCAATAAAAATAATAATTTTTGTGTAAAAATAATTTTGATACCAATTAATAGTGGCGTATTAACTAATAATGAAAATTTAGTTATATCTTGCTTTTTTTAAAGGATAAAGAGTAAATATCATTTTATTAAACAAATTTATTAATCTAATTAGATAAGTTTTTGAAATTTGTTTTAAAAAAAAAAAATTAACCCTTTAAATTGGAACAAAATTTTTTTGTTCCAATTTAAAGGGGTGGGGATTCAGAGCTTTCTTTTTCTATTGATGACTCAATAAAGCTGCAAAAGAAAAACACCGAGCTTGAAGCTGAGCTTAAAAAAGCTTACAATGATATAAAAAGGTTTCAATCAATAATAAAGCAAAAAGATGAAGCTTTGCTGAAGCTGGAAATTAAAGTTTCTGACTATGAAAACGAAAAAAGAAAAACAGAGCGATATAGGCCTTCAATCTCTACAGACAGTCTTTCTGGGCTTATTAAAAACTTAGTCAGAGAAACTGACCAGCCATTAATTTCAGCTAAAGATAGCCCACTTTTTTCAAATGACCCTTTAAATGAAAAATATGAAAGGCTACTTGATAAGTATCAAAGACTAGAAGAGCAAAATATATGGCTTGAAAAACAGTTATCAAGCACCCAAAGCAAGCTAAAAGCAGCCAAAAATGACTTAAATGAGCATAATTCTCATTTAAGCACTCTTGAAGAGTCCAAAGATAAGCTAGCTGACGAAAATGAAAACAGATTCAGGCCTTGCAGCGAAGTGATAAAAAAATACTCCTTAAAAACCCCTATTTTTACTTCCAGCCCAAACAACTCTAACACCAGTTCCCCAGTCCGGAAGATAAATAAATCCAGGAGCAACACCCCAGAAGAAGCTGTCACAACCAGATACTCCTCCCCTTTCAGCATATCAAGATTAAGCGTTTCCAGCAATAAAACTCCTTGGAAATATTAATATTAACCATTTTGAGAAAATTCGCATCTCAATTAATCTTATATAATCTGGCTTCCATTAATGAAATCATAAAGCATATGCCAAGCTTGGGCTGGCTTCCATTGAGGAACCATATGTCCTGCACCTTTGACAGTCACCAATTTAAGCCCTTGATACTCAATTTGGAACCCAGCGACTTGTTCATCAACGTACCACGACGAGTAAGGTGTAATCATCTGCAAGTTTAAGTTCTGGAGCCACATCCTGGTTCCTATCAGAGGGACAGCTCCGTCTACATCTCCTGAATAAATTAAAATTTTAAGCCCAGCTCTTATAAGACTTGGGTACAGATAATAAGAGCCATGGATGTAGTCGCTGAGATAATTTAAGCTAGAGCACAGTTTCCATTCTTGTACAGAAGTTGGGATGTTGAATGCAGCCCTTACAGTGTCATTACGAAGGTAGGTGTAAGCGCCGACCCATCCTACACAAGGAGGGATGATCCCAAGGTTAGGATTCATGTCGTATAAATATTTAAACCTGAGCTTGGTATCTTCTAGAGCGTTTTCATGATAAATGCATTGGCCGTATATATCGTAGATGTTGATATTCGGCAGGACACTATCATAGATATATTCAGTATCGTTTTGGCAGTTTTCAGAATTCCAGTCATTGAGGTTGTTGCAGTCTTGGACGAGTTTGTTGTACATGTTGAAGCCAATGAGACCGTAGTACCAAGCCATTCTCATAAAGGCAGGGGTAGTGTCATAGTTCCAGTCTGTGACGCCATTACCGACAGCAAAACCAACAATGTTGATGCGGTTATAAGGAGTATAAGAGTTATGTGCTTAACATATTTTTACTATTAAAAGCTTTTTTTTAATTTTTTGGGCCAATATTATGAAGGCAAAAATTGGCCAGCGTCGATAAAATTTTAATGCCTCATAACCAGAGTTATACATAAGAATATTGTTTACTAGAGTTGGGACATAAATTCCAGCATAGCTTTCCCCTGTAATGTAAAAATCATGATTACGATACTCTGGAAACTTCCTGAAAAACTGGAGAACTGCTAACAAGTTGTCATGCGCTGTAAGCTCATCATCAGTTGAGTTATTAGCCTCATTTCCTAAGATAGAAAACCCAACTCCAGCTGGAGCTTCAATATAAAGCACCGAGGCATTAGTATTCCAAGCATATTGATTCCTTACCAATTCAGTCCCATCTTCAGGAAAGAGATAAGGTCCATGCTCATAAAAGAAGCCATCTAATGAAGAACACCCTGGACCCCCATTTAGCCAGAGGATCAAAGGATCTGTTGCTGGGTTGCTTTGGCTTGTAACAAGGATATAGTGAAGGGATTTCCCACCTGAGTTTGGTATATCGAGGTAGCCGGAATAGGTGTCAAAATTTGGCACATCTGGAAGCTGAGGCTGATTTATAACGAGATCTTGAAAAGGTGCTCCAAAGGCGAGTCCAAGAAGAAACAGATAAACCCACATTTTATAATATGTTCACCAAGTAAAGAAGAAATTGAAGATTAAGAGACTTTGAAGGGAAATGAGAAATGGATAGGGAAATATTGGAGAACTAGAAAGATAGGAGGATTTTGGGGAAAATTATTGAGGATGAGAAGGAAATGAAATTTTTAAGATTGATGGAAATAGAAGTAGGGAGAGTCCTGAATAGGATGCTAGAAGGGATAGAAAAAAGGGGAAATAATAAAATTCGAAGATTTTTGAACATTCTTAGTCTGAAATTGTGCTTTGTGCTTTTAACGTATAGCCCCTGTAAACGAGAATAGCCTATCCTGGGCTATGAAATGGCTTGGAAACTCCCGAGTTATCCAACTCAAATTTTTGAGTCAGCTCAGCGCATTTCAAATGCAATATCTGTTATAAACTCGAATTAAAGAGCCAATCTGGGGAGTTAATCAGCTTTTTAATTGCAAGGATGATTTATTCTCGTTTTTGTACTAAATAGACTTACTCCCCCCCCCCCCCTCCGTGAGCGAACAAAACCATTAGAAAAATCGCCATTTTTTGACCAAAAACCCACCCTCCGTGAGTGAACAAAAATTTTTTTAATAGAAAAAATTTTAATGGAAAAAAATTTTGATATATAAGTGATAATTAGTATAATGAAATCTAGAGCTAATTCTGTTTAATTTTAAACAAATTGCGTTTTAAAACATAAATTTTGCAAATTAAATTAATATTTGCTTCCCAATTTTTGCAAATTAGGATTTTTTTAAATTTCGAAAAAATATATTTTTTAAAATTTATATATAAATTTTTTTTAAAAAAAAAAAATTAACCCCCCTCCGTGAGCGAACAAAATTTTTTGTTCGCTCACGGAGGGGGGGGGGAGTTAGAAATAAGGATAGTTATTAAATACAGCAAAAATTAGAGAAGGTATTGAATATTCACTAATCCTCCATTGGTCAACGAATAAGATTTTTTCACTAACTCCCCCCCCCCTCCGTGAGTGAACAAAACCATTAGAAAAATCGCCATTTTTTGCCCAAAAACCCACCCTCCGTGAGTGAACAAAAATTTTTTTTTAATAGAAAAATTTTTTATGGAAAAAAAAATTTGATATATAAATGATAATTAGTATAATGAAATCTAGAGCTAATTCTGTTTAATTTTAAACGAATTGCTTTTTAAAACATAAATTTTATAAATTAAATTAATTTTTGCTTTCCAATTTTTGCGAATTAGGATTTTTTTAAATTTCGAAAAAACAAAAAATTTTTATAAAATATTTTAAAAAAAAAAAATTAAACCCCCTCCGTGAGTGAACAAAATTTTTTTGTTCACTCACGGAGGGGGGGAGTAAAGAAGGGAAATTTGGATTTTAAAAAAATCTAAATTGTTCATATTGAAGGGGAAATTTAATTTTATTTTAAAAACTATGCTATAATGTAATCTTCAAAAATTTTATTTGAAAATTAGTTGGAGACTTTATATTAATAATAAGAATCTATCTATAAATTACGATGATGCATGCAGCATCATCCAAGCCCTTAAGGGCTCTTCTTAAATAATAATAAGAATCACCAGATATATAGCGCTTTCCCGAGGATGGTGCGGAATGGCGCCATCCTCGGGAAAGCACTATATATATATTATTTATATAAAAATCATTAACGAAGGGATTAATTTTTATAAATAGTTTTGCTCATTGGCTTGGGAAAGTAAGGTTTTTTATTGATATAGGAATTATAAAAATGAATTTAGATATAATTGAGTAGCCCTACAAAATAAAATATATCACAAATTATCACTAAATAATTTATATAGATCCAAATCTAGATTGAATTTGCAGATATGATAAATCAAGCTCAAGGCTTTTTTATTGATAATGCCTATTTGTGCTATGAAATAAGCTAAATGAAGATAATCAGGCATAGTTAAAGCAAGCATTAATGCTTAATAAAGAGCAGATATTTTCAAATTAAGTGCAATTCTGGTAATGAGGTTTTATAGTCAATCCTCTTAACTGGGAATATTTGGTGTCCAACGATGCCAGTATGGATCTTCTTATATAAAACTAAAAAAGGATATTGCTCACTTAATGCAGTAGCTAAGCATATACAAATAAAAGAGATGCTTCATACATAGGATTGCTCCAAAACATGCCGAAAGATCTATAAATTGCAAGGGACGATATAGATTCTAATAATTTTAGCATCGCCAAGATATCTATGCACATTTAGATGATTTGGAAACATTGTATCCTGCAGGTCATTTTTTGTTTAAAAATAAAAATTACTATGGATTCAATTATTTAATACTTAATTCGTACTGAACTGGCAATAAATGATTAATCTCAAGAAATTCTTAATAAGTCAAGCTATTAAAGGGCATGTAAAAGCATTCTTGGAAATCTTATTGCATAATACAGAGTCAATTTAATATATTGATAGGGTAAATAGTTTGGATAGAATCATAATTACAAGTGCAGCTTTTGAAATTGCAAATTCTATAATAAAAACAAATTAATATATGAAACCTCAAAGCTTGATAAGAAATTAGAAATTATTTTTAATTGGGCTTCCATAATGCTGTTTTATAACCGAAAGACTTAACAAGTTAGCTTGTGAATTAGCCAGCTTTATATTAGATTTCTATTTCACACAACCCTTTAATCATGAATAGCCCCCCGAGTTTCACAAATACATTAAAAAATATTTCTCTGACTCTGCTATCTTGCAATAGCAGACCTTATTTATTTTCCTGAATTCTTCATTAAGCATATTAGATCCAAAATAAATTTCTCTAGATTCTTTCGCAAGATGTCTTCTGCGATTGTTTGCACATCAGAATCGCTTAAACTACTTTTTGTATTTATTAATCTCCATAACAGCTGCAAAGCGTTTAAATTCGTAATCGTCATACTTTTTGAGATCTATATTTGAATTAGATGCAGTTTCTGCCTTCATGAAAATATTTTGAATACTAAGGTTTTAAAAAATACTCTAGAAGCTCATTTTATCTATTATAATGGCAAAAAATAATCTTCAATTATAATCTGCTAACAATTAGAAAATATAAATTATTTATTCAAATAATAGGTTTGCACAGAAGCTTTTAGAGTGCAAAATATTATTAAGAGTGAAAATTGATGCTTGAATTGAAGAGATTTATTTACTTTTAAATATCACTAAAAGCTTGAACTTTTTTTATAATCAATGCATATTAGGTCTATTTTGAGTCATCATATGAGCAGCTCTTAGAATTCTTATGACTTCAATCCATAGCTAGCAGGAAATTTTAAGATCTATGATGCTTAATGACATATAAAACTGATTTTCTCTGAACCTATGTGTAGGTTGCAATTAAAGTTGTAGAGTAAACGATAAAACTTATTTGCCAATTATCAGCATTAGGAGGATAACTTTAAAATATGGGGATTTAAATCCATTTTGTTCTAGGCAGCAAACAGTGAGAAACTCAGAATACTTACCCTCCTGCTAATTGGCATCCAAACTAGATGTATTAAATACAGTTAACCCTTTTTGTCAAGCTCAGAAGCAAATAAAAGATTTAAAAATTAAAAATTTATTGATTTAGTTTCTTTTTTGAGGAAGGATAAATTTTTAAATAAACAATGACAATTTGCTTGCGATCAAATGCTCTATAAAGCCAAATTTATATTTAATGCTCGTTACTCTTTATTAAATTCTGTCTTGATCGTTCAACAGTCCATTAAATTTTGTTCGATAAAGAAATTTATATAGGGATATGGGCTATGTAAGTATTTATATTTTGAGGTATATAAATGATTTTTTTGGTATTTCTTTCCTTTAAGGCAGTATTATTTATTCAAACATGAGCTGCTGTTTACATTTTTATTGACGTTTTTCAGAATCAAGACTCCTCGGAAATAATTACAGATTGGCACAGTTTATATGAATTAGGAAAATTCATCTTAATTTTTTTAGTTTTAGCCACATCCCTGCTAAGGTTTATTGCAAGCATTTTTTTAGCTCATTTTTTAATTTTTCATCTTTATCTCAGATGCCTAGGAGTAACTACATATGACTATATTCTTAATCAAAAAGAAAGAAATTATAAACTATCCCAGATATACAGTCTTAATACAGCTCTGGACACTTCTATTATATACAGCAATCATTGTAAAATCGCTATAATGGAAGAACCTCCTCTTATAGATAAATTTATAAAATCTCACTCTACCGAATCAAAGAAATATTAGTCTTATAATATTAATTATATGCTCAGAACTCCCAGGACACCTGAAATAACCCATCACGACCTCAAATCCTTCCTATCTGCCTAACTTCTGAATTTTGTAACCGATTAGCTGGACATAATAACATTAAAATTTCCAATACTAATAATAAATAGAATAACATGGAAAACACCTTTCTTCAGCAACACAGAGAGAAAGAAGAGTTCAATCAGTTCTGGTACTCATCCAGGACCATCAACGCCCTTGTAGACGAGACTGAAGACCTACATTTACAAGGTTTTACAAAAATCGCCTGCCTGTCGACACCTTCACTGTACTTTTCACTGACTGAAAAGTCTAAGGAAAACTCGCGTCTTTTTGAAATCGACCGGTCGTTTCAAAGAGACAAAGGGTTTGTTTTCTATGATTTTAATCATAGCGAGGAGCTTGACCCAGCCCTTGAAAAATCCTTTGACGTTGTAGTAGTCGATCCTCCCTTTATTACACGTGAAGTATGGGAGAAGTATTCTAGAGCAGTGAAATTCCTACTTAAAGACGGGGGAAAGATCATTGTGAGCTCTGTTGATGAAAATGCTCCAATGCTGGATGAGTTGTTGAAGGTAAAAAGACAAGCTTTTAAGCCTTCAATTCCCCATTTGGTTTATCAGTATTCATTTTTCACTAACTCCCCCCCCCCTCCCGTGAGCGAACAAAACCATTAGAAAAATCGCCATTTTTTGACCAAAAACCCACCCTCCGTGAGTGAACAAAAATTTTTTTAATAGAAAAAATTTTTAATGGAAAAAAATTTTGATATATAAGTGATAATTAGTATAATGAAATCTAGAGCTAATTCTGTTTAATTTTAAACAAATTACGTTTTAAAACATAAATTTTGCAAATTAAATTAATATTTGCTTCCCAATTTTTGCAAATTAGGATTTTTTTAAATTTCGAAAAAAATATTTTTTATAAAATTTATATATAAATTTTTTTTAAAAAAAAAAATTAACCCCCCTCCGTGAGCGAACAAAATTTTTTTGTTCGCTCACGGAGGGGGGGGGGGGGAGTAATTACAACTCTTCAAGATTTTCACAAAAGAATTCAGAAATTCCTGAAGAGGAGGATGAAGATTATTATTAAATAAATGCTAATTTTAGATAAGACTTAGAATTTTTAAAGTAAAAAAATATACTAATTGACCAAGAATAGCCCACTAAGGAGCCATTCTTGGTCTGCCAGAAAAAATTTTGACAAAAGATCCTAATCTGCCATTACCACTGAGTTTTGGTGTTTCCAAATTTTTTGGGCAAGCCAAATGCAATAAAAAAAATTGTTCTTTTGCAATGATGCATTTGGCTTGTCAAAAAAATTTGGCAACATCAAAACTCAGTGGTAATGGCAGAAAAGATCCTAATCTGCCATTACCACTGAGTTTTGGTGTTTCCAAATTTTTTTTGACAAGCCAAATGCATCATCGCAAAAGAACAATGTTTTTTATTGCATTTGGCTTGCCCAAAAAATTTGGAAACACCAAAACTCAGTGGTAATGGCAGATTAGGATCTTTTTGTCAAAATTTTTTCTGGCAGACCAAGAATGGCTCCATAGTGGGCTATTCTTGGTCAATTAGTATATTTGTGATATAAATTGTAACGCATTTGTGGCACTTGCCGAAACTGAGGAGTATTTAGTCTAGGTGAAGAGGGAAAGATTGGTATAAAAATTTGTTTATCTTCTTTATTAGATTTATTTTAAGTGGCATTACATTTTCTTCTGAATTGTTGAAAAATAATATTATAATTATCAGGAAGATCAGCCTATTTAAATTAGATGCATTTTTTCAGCATTGATTCAAATTTACTATTTGATAAACAAATAAATCTCATACCAGAAGAAATTGGGACTAAGTAATTTAAAATGAAAATTTTATTATCTTTGACAATTTAATAAATCAAAAAATTCAAATTTTAAAAATATATATGAAAATATAAAGCACAATTAAGTTTTCTATATCATTTAAGAAGTAGAATTTAATCAATTCCAACATCACCTCCAAATATAAAATCAAAGATCTTTTTCCTCTTCCAATATTCCCAAACTATTATATATATTTTTAATATCATCTGCTCCTCAACCTCTTCCTTTTTTTCCAAGTATTCCTCATCTTCCTCTTATAAATGGTTTTATTAGGGAAACTGTTAAAAGGTCGCTCCACCCGAGCTCCAAAAGATCTTCGCGGCGTCCGCATCCGCCAAGTCCACATGCAAATCCAAGCGGAAGACCTCAAAAACGAAGAAGAATTTCACAAGAAAAAGCGTGAGCACCTGCGCAACACCATCCAAGAAGAACAAAAGATCACAAATTTCAATAAAAAGAAAATCGTCACAGAGTGGCGCAAAATCATGAGAATGGCCAAAACAGACGAGCTCAAGCGTGAAATTGAAATTTATTCTCAAAATCACGAGCGTGAGGTCGATTCCAAAGACGCTGTCATGCAAATGCTAGACCGTGACCTAGAAGAAGCTGAAGAACAATACCAGACTGCCCTCAGGAATTTTATGATCCATGTCGACCGCTTATTAGCCTTACAAGATTCCAGACTCCAAGGGCTAGAAGAAGAATTCAAGCGTGATTTGAAAATTTTGGAGGATGAATTTATGCTGGAAAGAAAAGAAATCGTGGAAAATCATAAACAGGAAAAAAAGGAGCTGCAGGATGTAATAAATGCGGTACAGGAAGAAGAAAAAAGGAAGCAGGATCAGATAAAGTCAAGACACGAGACAAATCTTGAGGGAAGCAAAAGAAACGAGGAGACGTCGATTTTGCAGAGAATTCTGGAAAGCAAGACAAATGACTTGAAGAGGGAGCTAGATATGAATTTTACGAATTATCAGCAGGGGAGCAAGGATTTTAATACCAACTTTTTTAAGCTGATGAACCAAAATAAAGAAGACCAGAAAAAGATTGAAAGACTGCATAGAAGGGTTGAGGCATATAAGGACGCTATAGAAAAATTTTATACTATATAGTCTGAAATAGCAATATATTAAAAAAAATTTTTATATAAAGATAAGTTAGAAAAATAAAGCATAAAATCAGAAGCCAGCAAAACTGAAAAAGAGTGCGAAGCAAGAAACCAAGCTTTGAAAAACGAGCTCGACACTGTTACGCAGCATTATCATGAACTTAAGAGAAAAATGGTCCAATTCAGAGAAGAAGAGGTCAAAAGGCTTACCCAGCTTATAAACAACTCTAGAGACACTTCTAGCAAGCTGACAGATCAAGTCAACCTTGGCGAAAAAATACTCAAACTTGCTGAGCTATGCAGAAAACTGGAAACTGAAAAAGAAAAAGTTGTCCCATTTTTCACATCTGACCCTGAAGCTGTAGAAAATGCCCAGGATATGCTGAATAATGATAGAAATGCTCCGATTGATCAAGAATTAAGAACGGCAATGGAAGAAAACAATAGAGAAATTTTACAATTTTTGAACCCTGAGTATGCATATGATGAATTTGTAGCATTGGAAAATTTTTATAAAAGATTTAATAAGGTACTGCTTGATAAATTGGCAATTGACAAGCAGAAAAAACAGCTGGAAAAAGATAACTTGTTCTTCAAGAGTTTATTGAAACAATACCTTGATGGTGTCTCTGTTAATGAAGATGTGATGGCTGCTCCTAACCCACTATTGGTGATCAACAATAGAATCCAATTAAACAGACCTCCTGTAGAACAAGTAGAAAAGACGGTTATTGAAGCAGCTCATGTAATTCAAAATCGTATAAGACAATAATTATTAAGCGTAAGGCTTATATTAACATTTTAATCTCTTTATAAATAAAGCATAATTAGATTTTCAATGGGCTTTCTATATCAGCAGCTGTTTTTATCATATCAATCACTGTTTCTTGGTTTGGGATATAATTAAGATTTACGAAAGTCCCATATCTTGAAGAAGACCTTGTCCGGAACTCTGGGGTGCTTTCAGAAACAGCAAGAGTCTCTTCGCTAGGCGGCTCTCTCCCAGCTTTTAAATAATTTATCATGCAGTCTTGAAGGTAAGTGGAAATCGTAGATTTTTTGTGCTCATATGGGATATTTACAATTTTGCTGACAATTGTTTTATATCTTTTGGATTTCCGTTTCCGATTCATAGTTTTATTTACAATATCATCAACTGTATGGTTTCAAAGCTGATTCACCTGCTTAAATCTGTACTCTTTTGCTTTTTGGTAAGCCTTTCACGTGCTTTGTATCAACAAAACTTTGGTGGTGTAGCTAGAAAAAAAAGTTGGAATTTTAAAATGATTTTTACTGTGGCTGACTGCCATCAGCAGCTGATGCTTTGCTTTAGAGACAATCACCTTTTTTGCATGGAACCGGTAAAATTTCAGTAAATCCCTTGCTCTTGCCATATTAAGCTCTTTAAATGATACTTTTTTTATATACTTTTTCCATGCATTCTGAAAAACCATTGCACCAAATAATGACTGTAAATTCTTTTTTGCAATCATTTTCCGTTTTTCCAAATTTTCCTTCAAACTTATAACAGATTTGCAAAAATACATAAAACTGAACCACTTTTTTTCAAATTCGCATTTGGCATTGTAAAGTTTATATACTTTTTCTGCCTGCGTATAAAGTGTTTTTTTTATTTCGCTTTTTCTTATTTTAATTTCTCCTTTAAGTCTATGCTCAGTTAATATTTCTTTATGCTTTGTGATGACATTTTGTCTTCTTAGCTCTGAAGAGTCTCTTTTTTCTGATAAATAGTCCTGAAGCTTTATGCAGGATCTAGCTCTTTTCACGTTTCTTTTGATAAAATCCGTTGAATGGGAGATTTCTTCTTCTTTTTTGTATTTTTGGTCTAGGGAGTCTTCTTCTAGATTAACAGGCTCCTTTTTGATGCTTTGATCAAGCAATTCTTCCTCAGTCCCTTTTTGTTTTTTTCTAAATTGAAAAATTTCAGAAGCATCCTTTGAGATTATTCTTCCAAAATTAATTCCAATCGCAAAGCTGCACTTTTCACTTGCAATAACATTTAAATAAATTTTCTGAGTCAGAAAACTCTGTTCTCGTAAGCCAATATCTCCAATATCAAACTCATCCCTATTATAAATAGTTTCATGCTGATCTAAATTCGGCACAATCACCCTTCTTGACATATATGTCGTCAATGCTTTCCTGCCTATTTTCCTTTCAAGTTTAACTTTTAGCGGTATCGGCTTTTTGGCAGTGACAATTGTAAACAACTGTGACTCTCCTTCTTCTAAATGAATAATAACAGCAGGCCCTTCTTCAAGTATCACTCTTTTCTGCCCATAGTTTTCATTGCTTATAACTTTATCTAACTCTTTTATAATTTTATTGAACTCCAGCGCTGTTGAAGCCATACTTCTTATATCTCTGCTACTTCGTGAGCCCATTCTTCCAATGCTTTCGCTTTTCTTCTTGACCCTTCTGTTTTCTATCTGTGAAAGACTGCTTACTTCATCGCCTCTTTTATCAGTCAATGTAGTGTCAAACTTTACCGTTGAGAAAGTCCTCCTCATAACTGGAAGTACTTTAGCGATTTCTTTATCGGTGATAAAGGCAGCGTAACAATCTAGGTTCTGCTGAAGCCAGAAACTGCTGGTATGTTCATTATGAGAATACTTATTCATAAAATTTAGTCATTAATTTAGTCATTTTTAATTATTACGCTCGCTTGTTTTTCGATGCTTTGGATTATTTTTCTTGCTGTAATGGAGCCGTCTGTTGTGAGGTTTTGGTAGTCTGGGGAGACATAATATAAAACGCAGGTTTTTTCTGGGGTGCTTTCTTCACTTATGTTTTCTTTTGTCTTTTCAGGGGTTGAGTATGAGTCCTCTTCTTTTCCGTCATCAAAAATTTCATCCCCATATTTTTTGATATGTTCTATCATATATTCGCATACAGGGTCTGCTTGTTCATTATTTTTCACAGTCACCAAATACTCCTTTTTCACAAGCTTCATTTTCCTCTTCAGCGTCGAGTTCCAATGGTTTTTGATCGCATTATCTGTCCTCCCAGGCAGCTTTTTTGCGATTTCTGCCCACCGATTTCCTAATTCCATATGCGCTTTAAGGATTTCTATGTCTTCTTCGGGAGTTCAAGACTCTCTTCTGATATGAGGGTTAAGGTGATTATGCCATCGTTCTCGGCATTGTTTTCCAATTCGCCCAGGGAGATTGCTCGCAATTGCGCTCCAATTTTTGGGTCCGTATTTTTTAACGAGCCTAATGACAATTTCGTCTTCTTCGGGGGTCCATGGGCCTTTGATGAGCTCGGGGTTAAGGACTTTTTGCCATCGATGGAGGCACTGGACGTCTGTTCGATTTTTTAGGCACTGCGCTATGGTTTTCCAATTTTTGGGACCATAGGTTTGAACGAGTTCTTGGAGGGTTTTGTCTTCTTCGGAGGTTCACCGCTGTTTTTTAGGCTTTTGAGGAGTGCAAAAGCTGTCTTCGAGATTTTGCAGTCCCGCCGGATCTTGAGGAATGTTTGCCATCTTCATTAAATTTTTAACGAATTTCCAATCGTTAAAGAGAGAATGCGAGGAAAATAAAGTGAGAAAGGGAAAAGAGAAAAAGAGGAAAAAGAAAGGGAGGATTTTGGAGAGGAGAGAAGGGGGTTAGGATAAGGAAATAGAGGTAAAAGAGTGGGATTGAGGGTAAAAGATGTGGAGTTGTGTAACTTTTTTTATTTGAAATAGGAGTTTTGGGTATGATAGGAAAGTGAAGTTTTTTATATTGATTATTGAATTATATTTGATTATGGCCTTATCCAGTGTTTGATATAGGTCAGAATGATTTGTGTAGAATTTAGTAATTTTTGCAACAAAAAAATTTGAAAATAACTGCTTTTCTCGAAATAGCTATATATAATAGAAAATTGAATTAATTAAAATTAGCTTAAAATTTTGAAACGATGCATTTTTAAATATCAAAAGATCTCAAAGGATTTATTAATTGATTAAAAGGCAACAAAATATTTATTATACCAGATAATTTCCATTTAAACAATACATAAAATCACAAAATAGAATGTAAAATAAGGCATTACTCTGTGCTAGAAAAACAAAAATCAGTTCTATCCCACTATCAAATCCATTTCTTTTCCAAACATCCCTGACCTCGAAAGCTCACTCCAAGGTTCTCTCTTCTTTCATCGTCAAATCTACAATTTCCTCTCCCGAGATCCCTGAAATGAAGCTTTTTTTCTTCTCGAAACTACAGACTCCTACTACTCTCGTCAAGATTACATAGACCCTGCCATCTAAGCATCTCGTTTTCTTCTTAGAAGTCAGCTTATCAATGAATATTACATCTCCTTAAAGTTTACCAAGACCATGCAGAATCTGTTTATGGCGAACCTGTCGATTACACCTTACTCCCCCCCCCCCCCTCCGTGAGCGAACAAAACCATTAGAAAAATCGCCATTTTTTGACCAAAAACCCACCCTCCGTGAGTGAACAAAAATTTTTTTAATAGAAAAAATTTTAATGGAAAAAAATTTTGATATATAAGTGATAATTAGTATAATGAAATCTAGAGCTAATTCTGTTTAATTTTAAACAAATTGCGTTTTAAAACATAAATTTTGCAAATTAAATTAATATTTGCTTCCCAATTTTTGCAAATTAGGATTTTTTTAAATTTCGAAAAAAAATATTTTTTATAAAATTTTATATATAAATTTTTTTTAAAAAAAAAATTAACCCCCCTCCGTGAGCGAACAAAATTTTTTTGTTCGCTCACGGAGGGGGGGGGGGGAGTTAGTAGCTTATATGGAAGTGCTGACAGCTGTAGAAGCGAACATGATGGAAATATGATTGAAGAATCTAAGATTGAGAGGAAGCACAATGCCATGGGTGAGAGCAAAAAGAAAATAGATAAAAGCAAAAATTAGAACAAATTCAAAGTATGCCTTATCATTTAAATAATTAGATTCTGAACCCAAATTTAAACTCTCATAGCAAAAATAGACTATTTTCTCTCTAGTTTAAAGCAAAATACAGTCCTATGTGCTAATGAAATCAAAAATTTTTCAAAGTTATTAGTTATGATATTTTACTCTTTAATGTTTTCTTGCCGAATTCGCTGTGGACATGAGGCTGAGAAATTGCATCAAGAAATTGGGTGCGCCTTGTCGTCATTTTATATATGCTCGAAATACAATCAAAGTAAAAAATTATTGTATAAATCGGCCAATATGCATTGGCAGATGGATTTGCGAATTTGGTAAGATAAATAATAAAAAGGCAAGCATATATAAACATTATGATAAATTAAATCTGGTCACTAAAAATTATTTGGCTTGAGTTTCTGTGCGAACGACTTTTATTATCAGTAAGTATAGAAAATTCCCTGTAATTGAACATCCCAAAAAATTGGATAGATGGGTATATTTAAATATTAAGCTCAGATTAAGAGAATATACTATATTAGATTAAATTAGATCCTTTAATATAGATAGCACTTGGTTATCCATAATGTCTATAATTTAAAGAAGAATACCTAAAGAGATTATATAATTCTGTCATAATAGTAGAAAAGTGGAAAAGGTAACCGAACAAGCTAGTAATTTAAACTTTTCTTAAACAAAATGGGATGATTTATAAAATGTTAAAGATGATCATTGCTTGGCTGCTTCTAGCCTTTCTCAACGATCAAGTGATGGGATCAAATACTCTGAACTCAAGTTTGGACTTCGGAGTCCTAAATGCTAACAATACATCATCACCCAAAAGTATTCCAGCTACTCAAAAACTGCCTAAAGAAGAAAATAATTGATCAGGCAAGAAAAGAATCTTGAGTGTGTGTACAGATATAAATTGCATTAGTTGCCCTTCGGATCCAACATGCTCTACTTGCGCTGACTATTATGGGGTAAATTCAAATGGAGTATGCAAAGCATGTACAGACTCAACATATTGCAAAACCTGTGATGGATCAAGCCAAAGCACATGCACTGCTTGTGTTGATCATTATGGTGTTGATTCGGGTGGAGTATGTCAGGTATGCACAGACTCAACATATTGTAAAATCTGTGATGGATCAAACCCTGGCACTTGCACTACTTGTGTTGATCATTATGGTGTTGATTCGGGTGGAGCATGCCATGCATGCACAGACTCAACATATTGTAAAACTTGTGATGGATCAAACCCCGGCACTTGCACTACTTGTGTTGATCATTATGGTGTTGATTCGGGTGGAGTATGTCAGGCATGCACAGACTCAACATATTGCAAAACCTGCGATGGATCAAACCCTGGAACTTGCACTACTTGTGCCGATTATTATGGTGCTGATTCGGGTGGAGTATGCCAGGCATGCACAGACCCAACACATTGCAAAAAGTGTGATGGATCAGACCAAAGCATTTGCACTGCTTGTGTTTCAGGGTATTACGTCGATTCATCCAATGCATGCATTCAATGCCATATCAGTGGCTGCAGAAATTATTTAAAAATCACTTCCGGATCAGGCACCTATGCAGCTGGCGCCACTATATCGGTAACAGTCGAAAAATACACTTATACAGATACTCTCACAACTTCAGATAGCAGCAATGTCTACCTCTTTTCAACTGACTCAACAGCAAATCTATTCGGAACCTTATCAATCTCTTATTCTTCTTCTTCCAGTGGCTCTACTTCTGTATCCATAACTAACTCCCCCCCCCCCTCCGTGAGCGAACAAAACCATTAGAAAAATCACCATTTTTTGACCAAAAACCCACCCTCCGTGAGCGAACAAAAATTTTTTTAATAGAAAAAATTTTAATGGAAAAAAATTTTGATATATAAGTGATAATTAGTATAATGAAATCTAGAGCTAATTCTGTTTAAATTTTAACAAATTGCGTTTTAAAACATAAATTTTGCAAATTAAATTAATATTTGCTTCCCAATTTTTGCAAATTAGGATTTTTTTAAATTTCGAAAAAAATATTTTTTATAAAATTTATATATAAATTTTTTTTAAAAAAAAAAAATTAACCCCCCTCCGTGAGTGAACAAAATTTTTTTGTTCGCTCACGGAGGGGGGGGGGGAGTAAGGTAAAATTAATATAGGTCGGCACTTTTACTATAGAAGCTCACTGTGTTGGTTTTACCAAAGATTCAATAAGCATCACTATCACTGAAGATACCTTTTCTTATATTGCATTTACAGGTCAGCCTTCAGGTAATGCATGTAGTGGTGCAGCAGTAACTGCATACGATCAATATGGAAATATCGCAACTTCAGCCTCTGGCACCATCACCCTAATTGCATTTGCAACTACATCAGGACAAGTCGGGAAATTTAAGTCTACTACAGTAACTGGATCTTTATCATCTGGTGTCGCTAGCTCTTGGAGTACCTGCAAAATCCTTGGAACTGATACAGCATTTAAGCTAGAAGCTTCTGACTCATCAGGCAAAAATTGTCTCAGCAATTCCTTTTCAGTGACTCAAACTATAAGCACAGCTACTTTTACAACCACTTCACTAACAGCCTCTCCTGGAGCAACTTTTACTCTATACGTATCAGTAACAGATACAGATAGTGACGCCTATTTGGGTCCAGTTGCAGGGCTTTCTTTAACTTATCATTCAGGGTCAGCATTATCTTCAGCTACTTATACAAATCAAGGAAGTGGCACTTGGGCAGTTTCAGCTAGCATATCAACCCAAGGATCTTACTCTTTAGACATCACTTGCACAGGCTGCACTGCCTCATCTTCAGCGTCAGTGACAATTTCTAACGTAAATGCTATACTAATCAATTTCCCAACTTATATCCATGAAGGTGCTACATCTCAGACTTATCAAATTAAATTGAGTGGAACTGCTCCAACTTCTGATGTAACAGTAACCATTTCTACAACAACATCATCAAGCGAGCTTGTAGTGAACACTGCAAGCCTTACTTTTACGAATGGAAATTATAACACTTATCAATCTGTTACAATTGACCTTCCTTATTATTATACGTCTTCATTAGATTACTCTATAGTGCTCTCACACTCGCTATCAAGCTCAGATACCACATGAAATAGTGCAAATGTTATTTATGATTCCAGCTTTTACCCCTCTGGATTAGCTACGCTGTATATATATGACCAAGACCCTGTAATCACTGTTGAAGACTCCGTTGTGGTTTCCCAAGGAGGAACTGCTACTTATCAGGTTTCTCTCAGCATGCAGCCAATAAATAATGTGGAAATTGGTGTATCTGCATCGAGTTCTGATATCACTGTATCTCCAGCCACAGTGACCTTTACATCAAGCTCATGGTCTTCAGAGACTTTTACTGTAAAATCTGTAAGCTCCTCTACCATTGTTGGTTCTACTTCTTATACACTTACTTACTCCTTAAACGCTGACACAGCTTGGACTAATGCAATAAAAATGCCATCTACTTTTGAAACTATTGTGACTGTAATACAAAGCTCATATGGATCCTTAAAACTCTCAAACAACTTCCTAGATTTATCAGAATCACAGTCTGGGACATATACAGTTTGGCTAGGAAGCCAGCCCTCAGATGATGTAACTGTCTCGATTTCATCAGGAAATAGCAATGTTGGAGTCTCACCAACACCATTGACGTTTACTAATTCTAACTACGCGACTGCACAAACAGTGACAGTGACTGTAAATAGCGTTCCTAGCTCTATGACAAATCTTTACTATACAGTCTCAATTTCTCACACAACATCTTCTTATGATAACAATTATAACGGCTTATCAGCTTCAACAACAGTTGACGTTGTAAACTTGTGTACACCAGCTGCTTATGACTGGACAGCTACTACAACTTGTTCAGTCACTATTACGAATTTTGATGTGTCGAGCGGAGTTCCAGTACCTTGTTCTCCAGGGACTTATTATAGCTCAGGCTCATGCGTTACCTGCCCTATTGGCTACTACTGTCCTGATGGGGTTAATGAATATTCTTGCCCATCTGGGCATTATCAAACTGCTACAGGCAAGACCTCCTGCACTAAAGTCGCTGAAGGCTACGTTTTTGACTCTTCTTCTACATCCCCTACAGCTGTATCCTCAGGTTCCTATTCTTTATCAGGCAGCTCTTCCGCAACTTCTTGCAAAGCGGGCGACATGTGTCCTCAAACAAACATCCAAGAAGAGCTAAAATGCCCATTAGGCTCCTATTCCTCCTCAACTTCCCAGACTTCTTGCACTACTTGTACAGCAGGAAAATACTGCAATTATGAGTCCTCTCCTACCACATGTTCAGGAACCTATGACTATTCGCCTTCAGGGTACAATACTTGTGAATCCTGCCCTTATAGTGCAGCTTGTAGTACTTATTCGGTCTCTTTAGCAGTAGAAGGGAAATATATTTCTTCAAATGCAGTCACTAATTGTCCTTCTAGTCAAGTCTGCAGTGTAAGATTCAATTTCAACCCTTATACTTGTCCTTCAGGGACTACTTATAGCTCAAATAGTTGTACAGAGTGTTCTACCACAACTGGGTGCTGGACAAGCGGGACAACTTCATGTGCAAGCCCTTCGTATCCATGGGGTCCTGTGTGCTTAACTTGTATGTTTCCAATGTATGCGAGTGGCACTTGTAGTTATATAGACTCTTCTTATAAATATACATCTACAACAAGCCAAACTGCCTGCTCACAAGGAACTTTTTCGCCTGGAAGGTTTGACCTTTGCTATGGCTGCTCGCCTGGCTGTTTTTGTAACTCAGGGGCATCAACTCCATTAGCTGACATGTCATCTTCTTCACAAGTCCTAAATCCTCTTACGACGACAGCTATATACTGTCTTGCAAGAACTTATAATGAGAATTCAGGAATTATAGATATTTCTATGTGCAAATTATGTCTGCCTGGATTTGCCTGTCCAACTTATACTGATGCTATACCAGCAAGTGGGAGCTGCTCTAATGATGGAGGGTCAGGGAGTCCTAAATGTATTACTTCTAATAAAGGTCAGTTTGCAGCTAACGGAGCGAGTGACTCAGAAACTTTTAATTGTCCATTTGGGACTTATTCGGATGATATTATTCCAAGAGCGACTGGAGCTGATTGCACTGCTTGTACAGCAGGACAGCTCTGTCCTGAAGGAACATCAGCAACCCCTTCTTCAACATCCGCAGGCCGCTTTTCTCAGGACTTTAAATCTGAAATATTATGCCCTATAGGCACTTATAACAGCAATACAGGTCAAACAAGCATTTCTAGCTGCAGTACCTGCTCTACTTATACATTCTGCGGCAATGGATTCCCATCACCAGCCTTATGCTATTTAGGATTTACTGCCAAAACTACGTCGTCTTTATGTGAAATTTGTGGGATTTCAAGCTCAGCTGCTGTTTGTCCTGCTTCTAGTTATGATCCATCAAGCGCAATTTCATGCAGTGCAGGGTATTTCTGTCCTTATGGGTCATATACAATTGACCAATATTCTTGCGATGCTGGTTATTATAGTTTATCTGCAACCTCTACAAGCTCTGCAAGTGTTGCAGATTGCTTAGAATGTACTGCAGGAACCTATTGTGCAGCCAAAAGTACAAGCTCGACAGGGGCTTCATGCTCTGCTGGATTTTACTGTCTTATTGGAACACCTATGAGTAATTATTTCGCATGCCCTCCAGGATACTACTCATCTTCTACTGCAAATACTGATAGCTCAGACTGTACTCAATGCACTGCAGGAAAAGCTTGTATGACAGGGACATTTGACCTCTCCAATAGTAATGGTGACTGCGCAGCTGGGAGTTTTTGCCCTGATGGCACAGAAAGGCCTGACCAATTTGCATGTCCAGCTGGGACCTATTCTTCAAGCACTTCTTTAACGCAAGCATCTGATTGTTCTTCAACATCGATATCATACACTGGAGAATGTGCAGCAGGGTATTATTGTCCATCTGGGGCAACTAAACAATATAAGTGCCCTCCCGGGACTTTTATGGCATCTACTGGTGCAGGAAGTCTGGCATCTTGCACCACTTGTACTGCAGGGTATTATTGTCCAGATCCTTCATCAACTGTAAATACAGCAGCAACAGTTTGTGATTTAGGCTATTACTGCAATGCAGGAGCAACAGCGCCTCTTCTATGCCTTCCTGGTTACATATGCTCGAGTATTACAACAACTGGCACAGCAATGTATGCAGCTCCTTGCACAGCAGGATCCTTATGCCCTTGGGGTTCTTCTTCAGACTCTACAAAATGCAAAGAGGGCTTTTACTGCCCGTCTGGTACTTTGGTCGCTTATCCATGCCCACCAGGAACTTATAGAAGCACTGTTGGCGCCACGGCACTTAGTGACTGCTCAACATTATCAACATCAGGAAAGTACCTTGATACTTTTGCAAATACCGGAAGTGGGACTACGTGCCCAAAAGGCTACTATTGCCCAACAGGTACTAGCGATCCTATCCCTTGCCCAGCGGGAACTTATAACCCATCAGATGGTGCATCAGCCTCAACTGATTGCGTAGTATGCCCTGAAGGAAAATACTGTCCATATGAAGCCACCTGATCTCCTAGCGACTGTCTTGCGGGAAAATACTGTGTTAAAGGCACCATCACCCCAGTTAAATGCCCAGCAGGAACTTACCACGCCAACAGCGGAAGTACTTATTTAACTAAACTTTCTGATTGCACAAGCTGTGATGCAGGATGATATTGTGATCAACCAGGCAGTACTGAAACTGCAGGAGAATGCAAGGCTGGCTTTTATTGCGCTGGAAAATCAATAACAGCTACTCCAGTTGGCCAATCTTATGGATATATTTGTCCTGCTGGGTCATATTGCCCTACAGGAACTGCAACTCTTCAGCCATGCCCTAGTGGAACTTTCAATAACTACCAAGGTGCAACGTCCAGCAGTGACTGTATTGACTGTCCTAAAGGCTTTTATTGCTCCAGCACAACTTCTGCAGAACCTACTGGACAATGCAGTGCTGGCTATTTGTGTGGCACAAAAGAAACATCAAGTACCCCATCTGGAAAGGAAACACCTGCAGGAACTTATGCACCTGCCGGGAGCTATGCCTCTATTAATTGTCCAAGAGGGACTTATAATTCTGCTGCCGGGCAAGGAAGTTGTCAAACATGTGATGCAGGAGCTTATTGCCAAACTACTGGGCTAACTTCCACAACTACTTGCACTACAGGCCATTATTGCCCGTCAGGAACTATTGACCCAATACCATGCCCTCCTGGGACTTTCCGAGCCACAACTGGGGCTACTCAATTATCAGAGTGCACCCCATGCACAGCTGGATATTATTGTGCTGGCTATGGCTTATCAGCTGAAAGTGGCCAATGCAGTGCAGGGTATTTCTGCGAGCTTGCATCACCATTCCAGACACCTCCTTATCTTGTTGATACAACGACTGATAAATATGGTCCATGCATTGCAGGTTATTATTGCCCAGCTGGATCTACTTCTAGAAATGCGAATCCATGTCCTGCAGGGACATTCAACCCTTCTACATTAGGAGCTTCAAGCAGTGACTGTATCCCTTGTACGGCAGGGAGAGCATGCATTAACACTGCCAATGTAAATGACAACACAGTTTGTAAGGTTAATTATTACTGCCCACAATCAAGCTCAAGTGATCAAGCAACTCATAATTAGATATGACATCTCAGCCCGGCGTAGTCTCCGGGCCATGCAGTGGAGAGAGCTATTTAATTACATCCAGGAAGATTTTGCCGACCAAGAAATGAAAAGCTTTTATTGTTGCCACACTTCTTTGGGGTTTTTCTTGCTACTTATTTTGCTCTTACAAATAAGGATTACTGAGAAATGGACAGCTAGCTGGCAATCCCAACAAAGCATGGAGTCTAATTATAGCCCGCTTCAGGGCTGGATATACCTCATGGGAAAGGGAGGCATGGAGTTGGAAAGGAGAAACTCAGCAGTGCTTGCAGAAAGTACCTTGGCTACCCTCTAGAGTGAAATTAGGAGTTATGCTCTGGGCTTCAGGATTTTCCTTTTACCAAGAGTTGAGCAGCTCATTCGTAAGCTGTCTAAGTCTGTAACATCATCACCAAGGGTGCAGTTGTGATCAAAAAATAGGTTGAATTGAACCTTTATGTGCAAGAAAGGTTAAATCCTGGAGGAAACGGTACCGTAGCGTGAGCATTAAGTCATTATAAGTAATTAACTAATTGGCAAAGCAACTCAATGCGAAGCTGGATACAGATGTCCAAGTGGCTCTGCAAACCATATAAAATGTGAGCCTGGGACATATCAAAATTCAGTTGGCCAAGGATCTTGCAACGCCTGTACAGCTGGATTGTATTGTCCAAGAGGAACTTCTGACCCCACATCCAATACTTGCCCAGCAGGCCACTACTGCCCTTCAAGTACTCTTTATGATAAGCAATACCCATGCTCCCCAGGGACTTTTAGTACAGCAACGTCAGCTGCTGACAGCACCACCTGTATAAGTTGCTCTGCTGGGAAATATTGTGACGTTTATGGTGTAGGCGATCTTACATCATTAAGCTGTGCTGGCGGGTTTTATTGCTCTTCAGGCTCACTTTATTCGCAACCAATGACTGGCTCTGGATATGGAGGGATTTGTACAAGAGGATATTACTGCCCTGCCGCATCCTCAACGACTACTAAATGTGATCCAGGCTATTACTGCTCTCAAGACCAAATGTCTACATCAGGTTCTCAATGTTCAGCTGGCTACTACTGCACGATTCAATCTATTGCTCCAAGCCCTATCTCTTCGGTGAACTCAGCCTTTTCGGCAGGAGATATATGTCCTAAAGGGTATTATTGTGAGGCAGGATCAAGCACCTATGCAGCTTGTCCAGCTGGGAAATATATGCCTTATAAAGGAGCTGAAGATTCAACTGAATGTATTAGTTGCCCTCCAGGATTCTATTGCGACCAAACAGGAACTTCATATCCTGCTACATCTTCCCCAGCAAATGCCCCAACTGCGTGTCCAGCCGGGTACTATTGTGCAGGTGGTGATTCTTCAGCCACTCCAAGCACATTCTGCAGTGCTGGATATTATTGTCCGACAGGAAGTTGGGAACCAATTAAATGTCCTGATGGACAATATCAAGATCAGACAATGCAAAGCACATGCAAAACTTGCTCAGAAGGAAAATACTGTGAATCTCCAGCCACTGCAGAAACTGACTGTCCAGCTGGGCATTATTGTCCTAGTGGTACTGGCTATCAATATACATATCCATGCCCAGTCGGAACTTATAATCCAGATCCAGGTCAACCAACGTCAGATGCCTGCGTACTATGTGATGCTGGTAAATATTGTGAGACAGCAGGGCTTTCAGCACCAACAGGCGATTGTGCTGCAGGATGGTACTGCATAACTGGAGCTGTTATAGACCGGCCAGTTACTTCAAGCCAAGGCGGTATCTGCCCTAGAGGATCTTATTGTGCCGCTGGATCAGGGACCTACACTGCTTGTACAGCTGGGTCCTATTGCAATCAGCAAGGCCTTTCAGCTCCTGTTAGTACCTGCAATGAAGGTTATTGGTGCGGTTCAAGTTCAACAACAGCGGTGCCTTTAGATGGCACTCAAGGAAATATATGTAGCGCTGGGACTTACTGTGCAGCCGGAGCTTCAAGTCAGACTAATTGTCCGGCAGGGACTATGAGTGTAAGTAAAGGTCTTAAACAATCAAGCGACTGCCCAAGCTGTCCATACGGAAAATATTGTGCAACAGATGGTCTTACAGCAGTCACTGGAGATTGCAGTGCTGGGTATTATTGTAGTGGAGGTTCAAGCATAGCTACTCAAAATGGCTGCACTGCTGGACATTATTGCGAAGAAGGAAGTTTTGAAGAAGTTTTGTGTGATATGGGGTATTATCAACTTGATACTCTTAAGAGTTCTTGCGATCAGTGCACTTTAACTAATTACTGCTCTGGTGGTACAAATGTCCCAACTGCTTGCCCTATAGGCTATTATTGTCCATCTGGAACCAGATTTGATATTGAATTTCCTTGCCCTGCTGGATATTATGCATCAACACTTGGCCATTCTACTTGTGATGATTGCCCTGCAGGCTCTGTCTGTGACTATGGCTCTAGTTCTACAAGCACCACTTGTCCAATCTATTCTTATTGTCCTAAAAATACAGGTGTTGCTCCTCTATGTCTAGCAGGTACTTATAACTCTGCGACTACTGGCTTAACCAAATCATCTGACTGTACTTCTTGTCCAGCCGGTAGCTACTGTGTTGATGGTCGAATTTCTGACGAATGTGAGGCTGGCTACTTATGCGTTTTAGCGTCTCCAACACCTACGCCAACTGGCAGCAATGCATATGGCTATCAATGTCCATCAGGAAATTACTGTACCAAAGGGGCACTAATCTCTACTGCTTGTCCATCAGGGCTATTTAGAACACTTGTAGGAGGCGCACAGTCGAGTGATTGCACACAGTGTCCTCCTGGGTCTTATTGTGTCAATGGGAACCCTAACCCAATTTCTTGTCCTATGGGATACTACTGCCCTCAAGGAGTCAATAAGCCAAAACCATGCCCTACAAGAACTTATGGAAGCAAGGCTGGGGCTACTGATTTATCTGCTTGTTTAGCATGCCCTGGCGGATACTTGTGCACGAGGACTGGAACTGGAGATTATACTCAGTACCCATGTGGAAAAGTCGGCTATTACTGTGTAGTCGGTGCCACTGAGCCTACTCCTTGCCCTCCTGGGACTTATTCGTCGTCAACTACTGCTGCTTCTATAGATGACTGTATTGCATGTCCTGGAGGATATTATTGCCCAGGAGCTTCCTCTTCAGCTATTTCATGCGAAGCTGGTACTTATTGTCCTAAAGGCTCTCCTATCTCTAAAGCGTGTCCTATCGGCTATTACTGCAAAGTAAATACTGCCACGCCTACTCTTTGTCCATCAGGCTACTATTGTCCTAAGTACGACCAAAGCAATCTTGACCAATACCAAGACTCAGACGAACCTCCTGTGTCTTGCCCTGACACCTATGTATGTCCATCAGGCTCTTTTGAACCTTTGCAATGCACTCAAGGATACTATGTTTCTAGCAATAAATGTGTGCTTTGTCCTGCAGGGACTTATTCAGATGGGACATTTTCTAAATGCAAGAGCTGCTTTGGTGGCTATGTCTGTGTGTCTGGAGCTTCAAGACCTAATCCTATTTCTTTAGAATATCATGGAGGCTATGAATGTCCTGAAGGCTACTACTGCCCAGTTGGCTCTAAAACTCCTACAGCATGTCCAGCCGCTACTTATAACCCTACAACAGCTCAAACGAGCTACGATGCCTGCATTGACTGTCCTAAAAACACCTATGCAGATACTACTGGCTCAGCTAAATGCATGCCATGTGGCTCTAATGCCTACGCTGATGTAAAAAGCACTACATGTTTATGTTATGGTAAAAACCGCTCATACCGTAAAACTGATGGCAGCTGTGTCTGTAACCCTAATTACCATTACATACAGGATGGAATTACATCAAGTCAAGGCGATTCTGATATTGACTGCTTTAATATTGTATATGACTACTGTGGAGAAAGCGGTATAAGAGACTCATACGGAAACTGTGTGTCTACCTCAAGCTGTTCTTCTGAATGTAACGGTGGATCTGGAAAAAGAATGAGTGGGGTTGGACTCTGTGAATGTGACGGAACTACTACAATTGATGACATTTGCAATAAGAACTGCAGAGAAAACTCACTGAAAACGACTTATTCGAATGGAGCTTATACAGTAACTGACCCAAGCACTGGTGAAACCACAACTGTTGATTTGGTGAACAGCAGCGGATACTATGGAAAAACAAGCTGCTCGTCAAGCTCTTGCAATGTGTATAGCATTGATATGACAACAACTGGCCCATTAGGAGTATATGGATTAGGAAACAAGCTCGGCTCACTTTATAGCAATTCTACCTCCAGAAGATATCTGGCTGAATCCTCAACTACAGTCTCAAATCCTACCATTTGTATACAAATAGAAGAAACCTTTGTATTTTCCATTCCAAATGCTCAAAACTACCCTATTTATGTCAAAGATTCTTTATTGAATACAAATGATGGGTTTGATTATGGAGCATTCCAAGAACTAAAACGTATGATTGAAAATCCGCTGAACAATATCACGTCTTTTGCCTTCACTTTTACAGAGCAAGGAGTATACGATTTCAAAGACGCAGCTGACGATTCTAAGCATATCATTATTTCAGTTATGGGGCAAGGCCAGCAATGTTTAGACCCAGATATCCCAATCCGCCCACGTTTTAAGAGCTCTATGCTGACTATGGGGACACAAACCAAAACTAACATTATTCAAGACCCTAACTGGCCATTCATCATTGGCACTGCATGCTGGCTGGTTGGTCTTGTAGTTTTGTTGATATTAGGTATTTACTTCTTCCACAATAAAGCATGGAAATATGTCACGAAAGAAAGAAAAAGAGCTTATAGAGATAAACAAAATGAATTAGATATTGCAATTTTGACAGAAAAACCAAAACAAGATTCAAGTGATGAAGAAAGCATGAAAGAAGTAAGAAGTGACGTCAGACTTGAGAAGAAAACAGTTATTAAGGAAGAGGAAAACAATGAGCCAATGATAAATGATGATATTGATCCTTCTATTTTCCAGGCAATGTATGATAGACTGGTTGAACAGGATAGCCAAGCCAAAGCTGCATTTATGCAAAAGACTGAAGCTGAGCAGGAAGCGATGAGACATTTATTGAATAATCTTGCTAAATCCTTGAAAATTGTTCATTAGCAAAATATAAATTCTTAAAAATAATATAAAATATAATTTTTAAAATAAATAAAGAAGTAAGCTAAAGAAATACCTTGAAGAGACTCTTGGAGGTCTGGATGATATAAGTGACAACGAGGAAGAAGAAGAAGCTGCACAGCTCCAACTTAGCCCTGAAGAAGAAATGCAAAAAGTTATGAATGGCTTATTAAGTAAATACATCAAAGAAGCAGACTACAAGACAGAGGCTGGGAAAAACCTTCTTTATGATAGCATTATAAATAATCCTGAACTCAGTGAAAAAGACAAGCAAGACTTAATCGCTGACTTCAATGCAAATATCCAGAGAATTGAGCTTGCCCTTGACAATGAAAAATCAAAGTCTCAGGAATCCTTAAATAAAAGGCTTATGGAAAGAGCTGCTAAACGAAGACAGAAAAACGCCGGAAGCCAAATAGAATCTCCGTCAGAAATTGCTGAAACCTTAGATTTCATTAAAAAAGACCCTGAATTAGCTAAAGAATTCTTCGAAAAGAAAAAGGAGATTGACGTCAAAACAAGTAAACAAATAAATTCAGAAGCTGGAAAACTCAAAGAAGATTTAGATGCAAAACTTAAAACTGCCAAAAATAAAAAAGAAGCTGATGCCTTTGTAAAAGAATATGATGAAAATGTGCAAGAGCTTGAAAACAGACTGAATGGAGACAAAAAGAGACAAGAAGCAGAGCTAGCAGTTAGACTAAGGGCAAGAAAAGATAAAAAGTTTAAAGAAGAAGTTGTAGCACCAAGACTTGAAAGGAGAATGACCACCATAAAGCAGCCAGAAACTTCTCTAGTGCCTACATTTTTCAAAGAAGAAGACCAAGTCCATGTGGAGCAGCTCGAAAAGCGCCAAGAAGAAGAAATGCAAATACTGTATGAAAAGCAAGCTGAAGAATTCCAAGCTATTGCAGAAAGTAAAATTTTTTATTTTTTAAAAATAATATAGAAAATATTTTTATAAAAAAACACAACCATTGCAGATGAAGTCGAACAAGAACTTCCAATAAGCCGTGAAGACGAAAAATCTCGCTTAGAAACCGCTTTGAGATCGTCCACAAACGAAAATGAAAGAAAGCAGCTCCTCAAAGAGCTTGAACAATTCCAGCACCTTTCAGTAGTAGATAACAGCAACCAGCACTCTCAGTTAGATTCAAGGCTCCAAGAACGAAAGCGACTTCGTGCCTTAAAAGAAGCTGAACTAAAGAGAAAGCACGAAGAAGAGCGCAAAGTAGTTGAAGACAAACAAGAAAAAGAAGCTGAGAACTTAAAAGACGACCTCACAAGAAACAGGCTTGACGAGCTCATGAGAAGCAATGCAAGCCCAGAAGAAATCGCCAGAAAAATCAAAGACATGATGGACGACAAGCATGAAACTGAGCTCGCCGCAATTTCAGCCAAAAAGCAAGCCAAACTCACAGAAAAACAAACAGAGATCCTTCAGCTTGCCCTTTCTCAAAAAGCTGACGAAATTGCTGACATCCGAAATAAATTCAACAGAAAACGCTCAGAAATAGAAAAATCAAGCCTTCCTATGAACAATAAAGTCTCAGAACTCGCCAAACTCGAGAAAAAAGAAGCTGACGCCATGACTATTGCTGACTATAATTTCATTAATAATTTGAATAAAGAACAAGATAAAGCTTGGAGAGAAGTCGAAAGCGAATTCCGTCAGAAACTTCTAGACCTCGCTGATAAGCATTTGCAAGACACTTATAATATCCTCCAAAGCATGAGGTCAGCAAACCCTGCATTATTAGACCAACACCTCAGACAAGCCCAAAGTGAAGCTGATAAACTGAGAAACCAAGCTGAAAATGAGTATGAAAATAAACTGAGGGAGCTAGATAGCCGCCAAGCTCAGCTAAATCAAATGCAAGGTGAAAGAGAAAACGAAATTTCTGCACTGCAAAAAGAGCTTGATGACGCTGACGCCAAAAAACGAGAACTCGCTGAAATGGACAGAAGACGGCAAGAAATGGCAGACCGTCAAAAACAAATGATTGAAGAAATGAAAAGAAGAGGAATCTCGCCTGAACAAATGGAAGAAATGATCAAGAAACATCAACAAGAAACCAGCGAATGGGAAGCTGCAATGGAAAGAGAAAGGCAGAGACAGCGAGAAAGAATGCAGGAGAAACTTAACATGAAATCAGCCAAGCATCAACAAATGATAGAAGCACAAATCGCCAAGTATAAAGAAGACAACATGAAAATGATGCAAAATAAAGAAGACGAAAAATTGAGCATTAAATACCCAATTGATAAACCATTGAAATTGTATGAACCAATGTGGGACATTCAGACGAAACTGAGAATTAGTCCTTTACCTGTTTATAAGAGAAACCCTGTTAAAGCTTATGCGGACTCTTCTGCGACTTTGCAGTCATTGCTAGCAAGAGTTAAAAGGGTGGAAAAAATTGTGGAAAACGTTGATGCAAATCAGTTTGAAAACATGATGAAAGCAATGGAGCATGTTTCAGGAATGATTGAAAAGCTTAACTAATAGAATTTATTGAATTAATTATTAGAACAAGATTATATTAATGCATGTTATGATGCAAATAGCTTAAAACTAAATTTTGTTTAATCGTTGATTATAGCCGTTTTTTAACTAAAATGGGTTAAATTAAATTAGATTCGTTATTATAAATTGGTCGAGGAAGCTTAGTAGCTCCTGTAAGCAACTATTCGCTGATGCTGATTCCTTCGCCCTAGGCTATGTAGTACCTCACTAGGTCCCTAGGTGTTATCTCTATCTATTTTGTAGCAAAATATAGGCAAAATTCCTACTTTACCCCTTTAAATTGAAACAACTTTTTCCAATAGGAAAACTATATGGTCTAAATGCTAATTTTTAAAAAATTAATTCTAACCTAATTTAATGGAAAAAGTGCATCTAGAATATTATTTAAACTTTTTTTACACAAAAAGATTAATTTTTTTAATTATTTCTTTATAAAATATTGAATTATATTTATATTATTTCAGCCCCTTTAAATTGCAATAGATTTTTTTCCATTTTAAAGTTGGGGGCAAGGGCCTAGGTCCTGGGGCGTAATTTTCAGTTTAGGTTGAGCACCTTATGTCTTCAAGATTATAGTTTTAGTAGAAATGGGACCTAACTATGGGGTGATGGCCGAGGAGGAGGAAAAATCAAATATGCATGGTATCATACTCTCTGCCTGAATGTATTAAACCCCTTACCTGTTTTTTGACTTGTTTCATCCTCCCAGGCATTGGCTGAGGTGTAAAGAAAATTGCATCAAAAAGTCGGTGGTTACCTCTGCCGTATTAATGCATATTAAAATAGGTCAAGAATGAAAATTTTAAAATTTATGCTCCTTTATTTCTAGAATTGTGGAAGCTTCTTGCTGTTTATACACCTCAGAAATCTTCACATTTATAGCATAGATGCCTGGGTTCATCTCAAGCTCGCTTCTGAGACGATTAGCGATATTTAAGCTTAAATATCGAGATATCTCTTCACAAGTGCCTAAGACAATTGGCAAAAAAACACAAAGACGTTTTGGAAATTCATAAGAGAGTCCTCGAACAGTCAGCCCGACATGATCGCCTAAATCTTCAACTTCATGCCCTACGCCTGATTCAGTTATAAAAATTTTGTGATCATATCCTACACAAATTTCTTCTATTAGAGCTTTTATTTTAGAGCTTTTAATAATTTCTCCATCTAAAAGTTGGGTTGAATTAACTGTTAGCGAAAGATGATAGTCATGGCCATGAAGAAATTCTATTTGATGATAGTGAGAGCTGCTGAAATAACTTCCTTGGGATGCATAAGTAGTCGAATAAGTTTCTTGTTGAATTTCCATTTTACGATACTCAGTAAGCAATGATAATATGAAATAGGCTTGTGGCATTTTTAACTTATCAGAATGAGCTAATATGGGTTTCGGGAAAAAAGAAAAACATTGATATTTTTCTGCAGGATGCATAAAGAAAACGGTCTTTGTAGGTTATGAGTGTACATCTTATAGATGATGGCTTAAAGTTATAATGAATTGACATAATTAAAAATGGAAGCTAGGGAAGGACAACGGCCCTATAGCTGAACTCAGTGAGAGGATTTTACAGCTCCTTAAGGGTTTTGGCTCAAAGAGAAGTGAACTACACTGAGGCTAGTGTAGACAGAGAGGCCCTAGGAGACTGTGGACATGAAAAGGGACGGCTAAGCTGGTCTTACCTACAGCTATTTAGAACTGTCAGTCAAAGTTAAGACCCCAAGAATCTAGACTTATAGAAGAGTAATCTTAAACTTAAGCATAATGAATTTAAGCTATTTGAAGGGGTTTTTTTTAAATTGTTTTACTAAATATATTGATGATATTTTGCTTACTCTCCCCTCCGTGAGCGAACAAAAAAATTTTGTTCGCTAACGGAGTGGGTTAATTTTTTTCTAGAAATTTAAAATTGGAAATCAAATATTAATGTAATTTAAAAAATTTATGTTTTTAAAACGCAAGCTGTTCAAAATTAATGATAATTAGCAAGAGATTTCTTTATATAATTATCACTTATATATCTAATTTTTTTTCAATAAAATTTTTTCTATTAAAAACATTTTGTTCAATCATAGAGGTGGGTTTTTGGGCAAAAAATAGGGATTTTTCCAATGGTTTTGTTCACTCACAGAGGGGGAGTAAGAATTTTTATTTTTTATTTTATAAATATCATGCCAACTATTTTCTGAAATCAAGCATGAGAGCGTTTTAAGCACCCACATTAAGATTATTTGAAGTCATATTTTTTAAGCCATTTCTATTATTCACTAAAAGCTTTAAATTTCAAAATAATCATTTGCCGCTTTTTCTACCTGGTTTATATAATCGTTCTTAATTTTTTGATCCAAAAACGTGCACTTAAAAGAATTTTTTGATAGCTCAATTATTTTTTTTGCTAATTCTTCGGAACTCAACCCAGTGTTATGATTGCAGAAATCAATATAATTTTCTACCATGGCTCCTCCGCCCCAAGTAGGCCCATCAGTATTTATAGAGATCAAGCATCCACTATTTAAAAAATCGTTATAAATATAGTCGGTATTGGTAAATCTATCCAGGACTTTTAAAGCTCTGTTGGAAATAGGGCACATATCTATAGGAACCTGATTTTGACTTAAGAATTTCAAAAGAAACGGATCCTCTACAGCCCTGACTCCATGGTCAATTCTACTGACATTAAGTGTACGAAGAGTATCAATCATTACGTCAGGAGGAGCTTCCTCACCTGAATGTACTGCCAAATATTCATTATTAGGCCCAGTAAGTCCTAAATTATAGGCAAGATCAAAAATTGGCTTATAATGCTTACTCCCCATCCGTTGGTAAAAAAAATTATTCGCTCATTGTTCGTTCATGGAGGGTGGGGTTCTTACCAAAGAAATAGGGATTTTTCCAATGGTTTTGTTTGCTCACGGAGGAGGGAATTAGGTGAATTTATCATTTCGCTCCCCGCAAATGCAATCCCTTTAAACTTCTCAGAATGGTGCTTCGCAAAATGTATTGTTTTTAAGGAATCCTCAATAGTGGCCTCTCTGGCAATTCCATATAATAAATTAGTTTTTATCCCATAAGTTGTTTCAGCTTCTTGAACAGCTCTCCAAATCCCATTTAAAATTGTTTCTGGTTGGATTCCATATGTCGTATAATTGAAGCAATGATATTGAGGCTCAGCATAAACAATGTTATTTTCATGGGAAATTTTAAAGTAGCTTAAAGCTAGCTCATAGAAATCCTGCTCAAACTTTAAGGCCTGTGAGACTGTAACTCCCCCTCCTCAATTTCAATTGAACCAAAAATTTTATTCACTCAATCAGTTTTTTTTTTAGAAATATTTTTCCTAATTTGAAAACAAATTTAAAATTAAGTAGAGATTTAATTATTACTTATATATCAAAGTATTTTTCAAAAAAAAAAATTATATTAAAAAATTATTTGTTTTCTCTGGAGGGTGGTTTTTTGGGAATTATTTTTTTTAAAGGTTTTGCTCGCTTACAGATCTAGAGGGTAAGCAATACTGATAAAAAATCTGGCAAGTCATTGAAGTGGGAGGATTTATAGAGGCAGTCTTCGTGAGAGAGAGGCAGAATTATTCCGTTTCTGTTAGCGATTTCATAGACTCTGTCAATTGTGAGAGAAATCTCGAGGTGAGTATGGACTTCTGCTTTGGGCAGAGAGTTTATGAGGGAATAGATATCCATCAGAATTTTTTAACTCACCCCCCTCCGTGAGCTAACAAAAAATTTTGTTCACTCGTATAGAAGTGAAAATTTTTTTTTAAAAGTTTATATGAAACTTTATAGTAGTTATTTTTCGAAGTTTAAAAGATATATATTTATTTAATTTATAAAATTAATGTTTTAAAATGCAATTTGTTTAAAATTAAATAGAATTAGCTAGAGATTTCGTTATAATAATTAACATTTATTTATCTAATTTTTTTATCATAAAAATTGTTTTGTTCACTCAAGGAAGGTAGGCTTTCAGGATTTTTCTAGTATTTGTTTGTTAAACGGAGGGGGGAGTAAGGAAATTAGCTGACTAGCAATTAAAAAAATTAACTTACTCCCCCTCTCCGAGCAAAACCATTGAAAAAATCCTATTTTTTGCCCAAAAGCCCACCGTGAGCGACCAAAACTTGTTTAATTGAAAAATTTAATAAACAAAATATTTTTTTATATAATTAATAATTATTATAATAAAATCTCTCGCTAATTCTGCTTAATTTTAAACCAATTAAATTAATATTTGCTTACCAATTTTTTGTTTTAAAAAAAAAAAAAAACCCTCTGTGAACCAAATTTTCACGGAGGGGATAAAGTTAGTGATTTTAGTCCTTATTGCATGGGATTATTTTTATAATTCCTTATTTCTCGTTTTATAATTTGAATTTTCTAATCCAAATTGATTCAAGCAAGTAAGCTATGAATTCTTTAAATATGCGAATGAAATATTAGAGAAAATTCAAATAATCTCAGAATTCCGTTAAAAAATGAAGTTTCTAACTTATTAATTTTCTTTCAGAAATTTAAAATATACTCTGATATCATATAAGATAGCATTTAATAGGTTGATTTGTGATTTCATTGAATATCGCAACGGAAAAAATGCATATATACATTGTTTTAAACTTAAAAATTAATGCCATATTAATTTCAAAAGAACTTCGTTAAATCATTTGGTTATAAAAAAACAAAAATTGCTAATGTATAGCAATGATTTATTCTAAAGTATAAACTATATCCTTAATTTATTGAATCTTTAAAGGGCATTTATCAAAAACGGTAATTATTTTTATATGGAAAAGAAGTTTGCATATGATGAAGCAACAGTTTTTGAAGACACTTTCATGACATGGGCTTACCAGCCAATTAAGTTTTGGAGCAAAAACCCCCCAAGTCCTTCAAACGTTATAAAAATACCTTCGAGGCTTAAATTTGAGACCTCAATAGAAAAATTAGAATCTGAATGGGGAAAAGAAATAAAATTAAAGCATCCTTCCTTTTATAAAGCTTTATGAAGAGCTGTAGGATGAGACTACTTAAGATATTGCCTTGTAGGTATTGTTGGGTTTAACCTAGGACTTGTTCAGGCAGTTATCCTAATATGCTTGGTAGACTATATCAATGACGATGGTGCCAGTGTATGAGATGGGCTTATTTTTGCCTCCTTATTTGCAATCACAACTTTTTTTTCCTTCTACATTTTTCACTGGGCTCATTTCAAAGTCCGCCTGCTTATTTCTCGAGTCAAAGCTATTGTCCCATATATAATTTACAAAAAAGTCTTAAAGACCTCTTTTTCAGAAATTTCTCAAGGAGACTATAAAGGCACTGTTCCAAGTTTGATAGCTGCTGAGCTGGAATTTTTGCATGGGCTTGTGCCAACTATGATGATATTAGCAGCGCCTGTATTTTTTATTGGATCTTTTTTAATTATTTGGTTTCTGATAGGATGGACCGGTATTTTAGGCTTGGTAATAGCGATTATACACTCTCCGATTCTTTTATTAAATTCAAGAAGGACTGAAAAATATCGAGGTCGAGTTGCGGCACATACTGATAGGAGGCTAAAAATGATTGCAAATTTGATTGAAGGGATAAGGGCTGTCAAACTATATGGGATGGAAGATCAATACTTGAAGATTATATATGATGAAAGAAGAGGGGAAACTCAAGAGAAGTTCAATATGTATGGTGTCTATGCAACGATTGTTACAATTGCAGCTACTGGGATTGCTTTAACACTTTTAGTGACTTTTTCGTCATATGTATACACTGGAAATAAACTTGAGACTGAAAAACTTTTTTGTGTTGTCACGATTTTACTTTTAAATTGCTTTTTATCATGTATGCATTAAAATTAAAGGTGAGGCAACTTCCTTCTGCAGCTGGGAAACCTACACCCATGGAAAACAGGGGAGTGTTCGGAGATGTGCATCAGGGGAGATTTGCTGGGTTTGCTTGAGTGGAATCTTGGATTTAGCCCATGCTCACTTCCAGTTCAGGATTTTCATTAAAAAAGGTGAACTGCCAGAGCTAGAATAGCGAGGGCCCAGCAAAACCATGAAGGGTAACACTCTGCCTGTCAGGAATTTCTCTAGCGCGATTCCAGGCACTGATTCCTGGTTTGATTTTCATCTGGTAGGCAACTTGATCAGAAAATTCGGATTTTCTGGATGAGCAACCCTTGTTTGAAGGGCAGGCACTATAGTCCACTACACTCCAATAGTATGCAAGCCCATTTCTGGAGAGAGCGAGTTAAAAGCAGACAGCATAAGTAAGAGTAGAGAAGAACAGCAACTAGGTATCAGAGGAGTTCCTCAATTATCTTAGCAAAGAGCTAAGAAGCATTTTATCATGCAAAATGAGTGATTTGTCGTTTTTTACATTAATTATGATAAAATCCACCATGGAAAGAATCACCAAAATTATGCTCTTAAGTGAAAAAATGTATTATGATAATTCTGATGATAGTAAAGACTTGGCGATCTCAGCAGAAAATGCAACATTTTCCTATTCAAATAAATCTCCAAAAAATGAGGAATCAGAAAATTCATCTAAAAGTTTGCTAAAAGACGAAAAAACTGATGATATTGCTATAAGCAGCCTGAATTTTTCATTAAAACAAGGAGAGTTTATGATCGTTATAGGGCCTATAGGAAGCGGAAAAAGTAGCCTTTTGCTGGGACTATTACACGAAATCTATCCTTTGAACGGGATTGTCAACTACAAAGGAAATTTTTCTTATACAGGTCAAAATCCTTGAATCATATCAGGCTCAATAAAGCAAAATATTTTGATGGACAACGAATATAAAGAAGAAGTTTACAATGAAGCTGTAAAAGCTTGTGGACTTGACATGGATTTATCACAGCTGCCATCAGGCGATGAAACCCTTATAGGTGATAATGGAGCTACTCTAAGTGGAGGCCAAAAAGCAAGAATTAGCTTGGCAAGAGCTGTATATGCTAATAAAGACATTATTTTGCTTGATGATCCTCTAAGTGCTGTAGATACACAAGTTGGCTCTCATATATTCAATCAATGCATTAAAACCTTTTTAAAAGGAAAAACCGTCATATTGGTAACTCACCAAGTTCACACAATTTCTCAAGCTGATAAAATTCTAGTCCTAAACCAAGGGAAACAATTGTTTTTCGGGGCATGTGAAGAGCTCAACAGTAGAGAAGATTTGCATTTTATTATAGATGAGCTTAAACAGAAAGATGAAAAAGAACAAGACTCGAGAAAAATGGGGGTAGATGAGATAAAAAGCACAGAAAAAGGAGAAAAAGCAATAGTGCTGCAAGGAGATGAAAAAGCGCTAGAAGATGTCACGTTTGCGACTTATTATAAGTTTTTGAAATTTGGATTTACATCGATGTGGAGCTTTGGGCTGCTAGCGGCTATTGTGGTTCTTACACAAGCTGTTTGCTCAGCTCCAGTGCTATGGCTTGTGATATGGACTAAAGAGTCAGACGATGATCAAGATGAAATGATAAATTTGTGGATTTTTTGTGCTATTGTTTTTACGGTATATGCAAATGCATTGAATTTAGTTCAAGCTATTATTTAGAAACAAATTGACATTAGATGATTTTAAGGAAATTTATATATAGACAGGTTTTTTTAATAATAAGAGTATATATCTTTTTATATATATCAGATATTGGGTATTAGTTTATGGGATTACGAAAGGAGGAGAGAAACTTCACAATAAAGCTCTAGAAGGAATTGCCAAGACTGAATCAGTCTATTTCGATAAAAATCCGTCGGGAAGAATGCTAAATCGCTTTTCTAAAGATACATTTCTGATGGACGAATGTTTTTCTTTTTTCTTCCCAACATTCTTATTCGACTCAATTGATTTTATATCTGTTTTAGTCATAATAAGTATCTTTATACTTCCAGATATAGGGCTCGTTTTATTGTATATATGATACGTAATATGACTTTCTAAAAAGCTTGTTCCTATTACTAAAGCACTTATTCTTCCTTAAAAAACAAAAAATAAATATTTTTTTAATTTTCGAAAAAATCTTGTAAAGATTATTTTTTATCAGAGAAATTTAGAGAAATTGAGCTAGCTTCAAAAAGCCCTATTCTAACGATGGCATATGCTACCTTATATGGAATTGTAACAATAAGGTCCCTAAGTCTTCAAAAGAAATTTACTTCTGATATGAAAGCTGCTATTGAATACAATCTTAGATGTAATATCAGCGTCGAGCTTATAGTAAGGTTCTATACAATACACGTGGCTCTTGGTGCTGCTCTCATCTGCGTCCTTAATGGATTTGTTATAGTCCTATACAAAGATTATGTTGACGAAAGCTTAGCTGCAATGTGCATTTGCTTACTAATTGCCTGGGTCATCTATTGTTTTTGGTCAGAATGCCTTATCGAATCAAACAATTTGATGGCTTCTCCTCAAAGACTTATGGAGTATGCAGAGCTACCTCCTGAAGGGGAGTTTGAAAATGATGTGCCTTTTACAATAAGTAAAGGAAAAATCGAAATAAAAGATTTATCTATGAAATACCAAGAAAATTTGCCCTATTCCTTGCACGATTTGAATATTTTAATAAATCCGGGCCAAAAAGTTGGAATTATTGGGAGGACAGGCTCAGGAAAAACTTCAATCATGCAAGTTCTTTTTAGGCTTGTAAACCCATCTGTTGGCACCATTTTTATTGATGATCAAGACTACCGAAACGTCAGTCTCCACAATTTACGCCGCAAAATGTCTGTGATCCCTCAATTTCCTGTCATTTTTATATCAAGCTTTCGAGACAACATCGACCCCTTCCATGAGCACTCAGACCAAGAAGTTTTAAAAGCCTGTAAAAGGGCACATTTGTCTAAGCTTATAGCTTCTTTGCCTAATGGTCTCAATACTATTTTTACAGGTGATAACGTAAGTCTCTCTGAAGGAGAAAAACAATTAGTATGTCTTGCAAGGGTTTTTATTAGAAATAATAAAATTGTGGTGATGGATGAAGCTACCTCAAACGTTGACCATAAAACTGATAAAATTATCCATAATAAAATAAACAACAAGTTTAAAGACTGCACTTTGCTCATTATTGCACACAGACTTACTGCCCCCACTCCGTGAGCGAACAAAATTTTTTTGTTCACTAGGGTTTATTTGTTTTAATAAATTTATATATGAATTTTATATAATAATTTTTTTTTTTTCAAAATTTAAAAAAATTCTAAATTGGAAAATTGGAAAGCAAATATTAATTCAATTTGTAAGATTTATGTTTAAAATGCAAACTGTTTAAAATTAATCAGAATTAACTATTAAAAATATTTTTGCAGTTTGCAGTTTTTGGTCGAAAAATAGGGATTTTCCAATGTTTTGTTCGCTCACCGAAGGGGGAGTTAGGACAATTGTTGATAGCGATATGATTATTGTAATGGAAGAAGGGACTTGCAAAGAGATTGGCTCCCCCAAAGAGCTGGCAGAAAAAGAAGATTCATTATTTAGGAATTTTATTATGCATACAGGGCGAGAAGAATCACAATACTTGTTTAGAAAATTAAATGTTTAAGTGCTTATTTAATTAGAGAAAATTTTGACATTAAATAATAAATCTGGCAAGCTAAAAAACTTAATATCCTGCAAGGCATGATCTTAGCCTGAGTTAGAGGCAAGCTGAGCAAATGCCAGAGGAATAAGTGAATTTTAGAATATTAAAAATTTTGAATGATATCAGTAGACTTTCTATTAGATGCTTGCCATTTAATTCTTATAAATAACAGTGTTTCTCAATATAATTTTAGCTTTATCTTTTCATTATTAATTGATATAATCTAAACTAATCCTTGAAGTAAAAATTGCACAAAATTTGTCACCATATTAGATTTTTCAATAAATTATGTAGAATAATTTGAATTCTTATTATGCTCTATTAATTAAAAATTATTCAATATTAATAGGTAATAACTCCCCCTCCGTGAGCAAACAAAACCATTGGAAAAAATAACTATTTTTGCCAAACACATCCTCTTTAGGCGAACCAAAATATTTGATGGAAAAAATTAATATATAAGTGATAATTTTATAATGAATCTCTTCTAACGAATTTTACAAATTAATTCAACTGTTAAAAAAATTATATAAAAATGTTTAAAAATAAATAAACCCCCTCCTTGAGCGAACTAAATTTTTTTGTTCACTCACTGAGGGGGGAGTAAGCAAGTATTTAACATATAATTAATTCGATATTTAGAATTTACTATTTGAAAACATCTTGTGAGAGCAATTTAATTATTTATTCATAATAAATTATTTCTTAAATTTTCAGTGTCAGTACCTATCCCTATCGATCGAAATAAATAGCTTGCAATGTTTTCTAGCACGGTAATTCTACTAATATTCGATATAATCTAGAACTAATTATCTATTAACGTTTAACTTCTCCTACGGGGTTGCCGCTTCCAGAGCTACCACCATATTTGTACACGTGTCGGGCCCAGAGACCGCTGGGCCGATCCCTTTTGTTCGCCAAGGCACGAGCAAATAAGGTGTTCCGGCTTCGACGGGCTTTGCTGCCGCCACGGCTTTATTCGACTCAGCTCCTGCGCGTGTTCCGCCTGAGGGTCCATCTCCCTTGGGATGTGCTGAGGGGTAAAACTCCAGATCTTGAGCCCACTGAGGAGCAGTTCCTTTGGTTATCCCCAAAGTTAAACCGCTATTGCTGTGCAGAAGTTCTTGAGGTAAAAACCAACCCTATAAATAAAATTGCTTGAGTGAGAGCTAACTTCGCTCGAGCGAAAGCCATTTTATTTATCAATATTCGATATAATCAAAAATTTAACAAATACTTTTGCTTCATCTAGAAACGGAAGAATTTCCTATTAAGCACTATGGATCATAACTAATAATAAGCAATCAGCTTTAAAATAGCCTTACTTCCTGCGTTTATTCTAATAAAAAATCATGGTTAAATTTTTTCTATAAAAAAATTTTAAAATCTTTAAAAAAATACAAATTGGTACAATAATGTGAATTTTAATTTATTTTTATTACAATTTAATCAATATTAATTTATAAAAATTAGTATTTTTCACCTAGAAATTTTCTTATTGAAAACAAAATTTATTACAATTTAAGGTGGGAGTTAGATCTATCTGCTTGCATAGAGAAAGCCTATAAGTAAGTGAACCCTACTTGAAATAATTTTAAATCTGCTGATCTGATCTTGCCAAAAAACTCGATTTTGCTTTCTAATTCTGCTTTTTCGTGATTTGTTCACAGAATTTTATGTCTAATACAAAATTGCATATTTATTAATTTAAATTTCAATAAATCGATCAATGTGTCGAATGATTTGAAAACTTTATCTAAATCACCCCACTCCCCTCTTAAATTTGGAACAAAATATATACTGACCTTTAAAATAGAACAAACTCTTTATAGAAAAATTTTATAGGTAAAAATACTAGTTATATACAATTAGTATCTGAATCTTCATAAAAATAAATCAAAATCCAAAGTATTGTGCTCATTTATATTTTTTAAAGATTTAAAAATATTAAAATATGCCAAGGGCTTTGTTCCAATTTAAAGAGGGGGGTTAGGATAAATTAACTCACTGATGCGAAAAATTCTTTCAAAAAATATTTCTTTGTCTTTTGAAGTAATTATTATCGTTATTTGCAGATTTTTGAACTTTACCACCTAAGTGTGGAATTTTTTCCGCGTGTGAAAAGGGGGTTCCACATGTGAAATCAAAAGGGCTTCACATGTGGAATCCTCTTTTCACACATGGAAAAGATTCCATACTTAGGTGGTAAAGTTCAAAAATCTGCAAATAACGATATTTGTTAATATCTACCAGCTTTAAAATCAGCAAAAATCATATTTATCTCCTATGAAAATATATAGCTTATTTCTATTCCGTTTAAAGATTAAGGAATTTACCATGTTTAAGAAATTCACTAGATAAATGATTCCTTTTCATAAAATTAATAGAAAAAGAATTAAAGTTTTTGAATAAAGGTTAGTTACCCTTAAGGAGATTAAGCTTGAGTAAACTCGAGGTTAAGTGTGATTGGAAGATCACTTTCCAGAACATTGGGAGCTCCAACTTTGCATTGTTTCAAGCCTGCTGTGCAGCCAACCAAAGTCCATGTAGCTGTTGGAATATTTGAGCCTGAAGCTGAAGCCGCTGTAAATGAACTTATTGACAGCCCAGTTTTAAGCGGATGAGCAAAGTCAAGCACGATATTCGGAAGATCGACGCTGACTTCGAATCCGAAAGAATCAACCCTGCAATTAGTTCCTGTTTGAGTTATTGTTGTAGCACAAGTATAGCAATTGGGACCTGGCAGGCAAGTAGTGCAGGAGCTGTCACAAGCTAAATAAAATCTTACAAAGACAAGATGTTGAAGTGGCACTATCATCGTTAAGGAAGTATCCAGCTGCACATATATCGCATTGAGTGCTTTTTTTTGAGCATTCAACACATTTATTGGCTATTGCGCAACCTAAGTAGAAATTACAGTGATAATTTTTAAGTTCATTAGTAGTGCCATCATCTATGCAATTTTGGCAATAAGCTCCCTTATCTCTAGCTGAATCAGGATCGCAAGTAGTGCATCCGCTGCCATCACAAGCCGTGCAATACTGCATTGATGATAAGCATATTTTTCCCATACCTTGAAGGCATATATCATCAATGCAAGTTCCAGCAGTGCAAGGCGTTGCTTGAACTTCCTGATTTGAGCTATAATCTTCTAATGTTACTGTATCATACGATGCATTTATGATAGCCGTCTTTGTAAGAACAACCCTATATAGCTTACACCCGGTTTTGGATCGGCCTTGAACACCCCCTCCCATGCCACCCACCCCCTATCGGTCCCAAATATTTTAGCATGTTAAATATTAATTTGACAAGTTAAAAATATTTGAGGGGGACTTGTCAAATAATATTTTAACATTTAAAATTTTCAGGGCCGTCAGGGGGTGGGTAAACATAGGGAGGGGAGACTAAATGGCGAGCAACCACGAGGGGTTTGCTATAAAACTTTCCCTTAACTGACATTCCAAAATAAAATTGCCCGCCAGGCATAGTAAAAGCAACAAAAGCGCTTACTGAAGTTTTAGAAATTGGGGCCGTGCCGGGTAAAATAACTTCCAAAGTCACGGTGCCTGAGTTATCTGTAAAGTGAAACATAATAAAGAGCCACTTGTCTGTATAAAAATTACTTAAAGGGACAGTGAAGGAAAAGTCATTAACTGGATCAAGCATGTTAGTAGCTGAAATGAAGGAAACTTTTAAGGTGCCATCCGTAGTTGATGAGACAAAATAATGTGCGCCAAAGCTCCCGAATTGAAAAACTTTATTGCTAATAGTTGATTCAAAGTTTACCCAAAATCCAAATGCGTATTCTGAAGTTGAAGAGAGTATGCTGGTAGCATCTGCTGTTAAACTCCAGGCTTGGCCACCGGCTAGGCTTATTGAGCTGCAGCTAACATATGCGTCTATATTCACATAAATATCTGGAGCTATATAAGGAGAATTGCCACTTTGAGCTTCGGCAAAACCAAGAGATAGCGTTTCTGCTGTTAATTTTGTAAGTTTTCAATCACCTGATAGATCAATTCCCTGGGCAAGCGATAAGAAGGCGAGGACGATGAGAATATTTAGTGGCTCTGAATATAACATTTTTTTTTTAAACAGTTTTATCTAACTTTTATAAATGCTTGCTAAGGAATTTTAATAGTAAATTTTATCAAGAAGTGCTTTTATTGTTTTTCAAATTTATGAATTGGATGGCTAGAATAGAAATTATAAATTAATATAAAGCAGCTTCAGTCTTGCTTTAAAATCCGAAATAAAATATCTGTATAATTACTTATCTTTGAAAATGCCAAATAGGCCTATATTTATAACTAATTTTTGTTCCAGCATAGTGATAAGGATTTTGGATAATCACAATCGGCAGTTTCTGGGGCGACTATAACCCTTTGTTACAATCCATAAGATTATTTATTCGATTTCTAATCTAGAAATGGCTTCTAGTGCAATATTTAGATCTAAGTAAAATTATATAACATCAATTTGAGATATTTTTGGTAAGGATAACTTTTTGCTGAAGATGTTTTGAGAACAGATTATTTAATTCACCAATAAAAAATTCTTAGTTTTATAATACTTCAGTCTAAGACGCTAAAAGAATCGCATTCGGTCTCATAGCGCTACCTTAATTAAAGACATAAGAAACTTGATGCCTTTAGGCAAAAAATACTTCACTTTGAGTAGAAGAAATACCGTAAATTTTAATAGTCAAACGAAATTGGCTTCAAATTCATCTAAAATTAAACTGGTTCGTTAAAAAATACAGCTGCGAATAAATTTAGATCTAAATAAAGTTTTATAATAATTTTTACGGGATATTTAAAAACATATTATTATAAATTTTATTAAGAATTTTTCAGGGCCCTAATCTAGCTGATTATTGGTTTTTTATTACGAGCTCTACCATTGTAAAATATAAATATAAGCAAACTTTTGTAAGAAGCGCTTTAATACTTTAATTAAGGCAATTATTTAATTCAAATATAGAATGACATTGGTTTATAATCTCACATATTAGGCTGATTTCTACACAAGCAAAATATATCTCTTTTGCTAAATCTTTCTGACAGAGCAGTCTTCAAAGATTTTAGGCTTAATCTAATAGAAAATTAACAATTCACCCTTATACCAAATAGGTTTTGATATCGATTTATTTTCTTTACTCTGTAAATTAAGCTTATAAATAAATTAAAACGGTTCAGGAATCGTTTCGAATTCTTAACTACTCAGCTGATGACTGATAAACTTGAGAAAAGAAGCGCAGGCGTGTCCAGTAATGTCTTACAAACGCATTAAGGCAGTCAATCATAATATGATCAGCCAAGAATCAATTGTGGGAGTTATTTTTCTCATGGGAATGGAACACAAAGTCTGAAAGGGATCCTCGCAGCAGCAACTTAGGATGTTCTAGGCAATTTAGGAAACTTACTCATCGTGACACTAGAAATTACATATGAGTTTTGAGTTTTCATTTTATTTTATAGCTCTTTCCAAAATTCATGCTTTTTGATTCTCATTTATTTCTTTAGCCTAAAACTTAGCTGATAAGATTAAAATGACTAACAGGTTATTTTATAGCTCTTTCCAAAATTCATGCTTTTTGATTCTCATTTATTTCTTTAGCCTAAAACTTAGCTGATAAGATTAAAATGACTAACAGGCCTGACTTCTGACTCTTATATTGGCGATCTAGAAGGTAGCGGGACTTTGAGGAAAGAAGCGTAGCGTTAGATATACGTACCAGGTTAGGCTTCACTAGTGCAGGTGAAGGCTTCAAGAGTCAATTCATGGCAGGTGTTTTCTCTCGGAAGGTAGTTGGAATGGCTCTGCTGGCAGTGTCTTAGGATTTATATAGGTCAATTGAAAGCGTAGTCCTGCTGTGACCTGAGCTTCGATTTCCATCTATTCAGCAGCTGACCAAGAAATTGACCTTTTGAACTTTATATGAAAGTTCAGAGCGTCAAGTTTCCATTTTAGTCAAGAGCTCGCCAGAAATTGGACACTTTGATTTTCCAAGGGCAATAAATGGTTATTGTTTTCAAAAGGCTCAACCTGCTGGCTAAATAGAACTGCAAATTTTCAACAGAAGTGCTAATACCAACCCACTGAGAAGTTGTATTTCTAAAGCGTAGCTTAAACTGCCCTTTATTGTGGTTGACTCTGGATACTTCACGTTACGTTTGAAATAGAAATCATGCTTAAGGGCTGAATTGGGTGGTATCTGCTGAAAATTTGTATTTCTTATAAGAGACTAAATAATTAAGAGTGACACTGTAATCCAAGGCGTTTGTTGTCTTGCCAAGACTCTTGACATGAATTTTGAGCGTGCTAAGCCTAAATAATTTGGCTGAGTATATCAGGACGAGTCCACATCCCAGCATCTGCACTCCAGTTGATTAGGTTTCTTACTTGAGTTCCAGAGACCAGCTTAAGTTTTCCACAAGCAGGTCCTGAATTTGCACCCACAATCATAAGGGTTTGGACCTCATCTACTACATCAGCAGGCAAAATCTGCAAATTCTGGATATAAGGCTATTTGGAAAACTGAAGTTCAAGATTTTGACTCCAACGTCTAAGTGATTTGATCCCCTTGAGTGTGTCTTAGTTCCATATAATCATTTAGGCTATTTTCTAACTCAGAGTAGTTCTACTAATTGATCTCTCAAAGATGTTCAGCTTTGGTATTTAAAGACTTAGGCTTGAGCTGTAGAATTATCACTTGTGGATAAGAAAAGCTTTCAGTAGTCGTTAGAAGAGACCAAAAAACTGTAGCTTCCTGTAACTGATGCCTTAAAGAGGATGCCTTCGTCTCTTGGGATCTGTGCAGTCGCTATATTAAAGATATATTTAGGGATTATGCTGTTAAATAGTCAAAGTTTAAAGTAATCTTAGATTTGGCCCCTTCATATATTGATGAGCTTGTGCTATGAACTACTAGAGACGTGTTACACATGATTTTTGTGTGCTAAAGATTTGCCATGTCACAATTATTCCCATCGATTTCAACCCTGATCCATGATCATGTCAGTTAGAAGCTCTCTCATCAAAATTATCTTGAATTAAAATAATAATTGAATTTAAAAAAATAGTGAAATGAAAACTTAAAGATGATAATTTAATGAAGAGGATTAGTTACCTGCACTTAGGCTTGGTTAAATTCCAATACAAGAGAAATTGGGAGCTGGCTTTCTGTAAGGTCAGTCACAATATTGCACTGAGATGCGCCTGAGTTGCATGTATTAAGCGTCCATCCAGTTGTTGTTAAAAGCGTTGAAGGAGAAGCATCTGAAAAGGCTTTAATGGAGCTGATCGTCAAATCATAGGTGAGAGGGCTAGCGAAGTTGATTTCGAAGTTTGGCTTACTGAAGCCGATTTGGAAGCCAATGCTATCAACTCTGCAAGTACTTCCGTCTTGAACGATTGATGAAGCACATTCGAAACACTGAGGATTTGGGTTGCAAGAAGTGCAGGAGTCAGTGCAAGCTAAATATAATTTACAGATGCAAGATACAGTGCCTGCTCCGTTATTGTAGAGGAAGTAGCCTGTTGAACATAAAGTACAAACAGTGGCTGATAAGGGTGAACAATCAAGACAATTAGTAAGGGTGTTAGAGCAGCCTAAAGTAAAAAATACAGTGATGATTCTTAAATGAATTTCCATATTTGCATCTCAAACAATAATTACTAAAATCGCGAGCTGGCTCAGAGCAGGAATCACAAACTGTTGTTCCCGTAGCGCAATGACATTGACTATAACTGGAAATACAGTCTCCTTCTGCATCACATAAATCATCTGCACAATTCTGAGAGCAAACTTTAGACTGTTTACCCACATTAAGATTAGTATCTTTAAGAATAACTTCTCTATATTCTGTGCCCTCAAAATAGGCAGATGCTATCGCAAAAATGCTATATAAGAAACCATGAACTGAACTACTGAAAGTCATATAGCCTTGAGGAAGCTGGAAAGGTGTAGATGAGCTTGCATCAGAAGTTATAGATGTTTTCCCTTTGTTCGAAATTAGAATATTTAAAGTAACGTCTGAATTTATCTGTTGAAAATAAAATACGACGAGATTCCACTTATCTACATAAAAATTACTTATCGGAATTGTAAATGAAAAATTGTTCTTAGGATCAGTTGTGGAGGCGTCTTTGTAGAATACTCCATTTAGTACGCCATTACTCACTGATGAGATGATATAATGAGGGCCAGAACTGAATCCAAATTGGAACACTTTATTGCTGACAGTATTTGAAAACTTTACCCAATAGCCCACTGCGACTTCATTTCCAGAAACTCTGCTTGAGAAATCTCCTTCTAAGTCCCATGTTTCACCGTTCAAGACCATTAAGAAGCATGAAAATTTATTTGTAAGATCAGTTGATGGCTTAGTTACAAGCAAATCATTATTATCATTGGAAGTCATTTTATCGTTTCCATTAAGGTAACCTGAGTTTGTTAATCATTCATCAAAAAAACTAATCCGTGCTGATATTGTCTTTAAGAGAGCAAGGAAAACAATTATTCGTCTTGAAAGGCCCATATTTATTAAGGTTTATGGAAATAAATTTTATCTCAACGAATATTCTAGATAAAAATGGTAAAAGCGAGCATTACTTTAGATGACTATAGCTATAATGCTCATTTTAGAAATTTTAATTAAACCTTCTTAACGCCTGACTTTAATAGCAAAGCCTAACCTTCTTTATTGCCTGACAGTCCTGGCATGCGACCCTGCACTGTGCTACTATTTTATGTAAAGCACTTACAGTCTCTTCTGTAAGTCAGAGATTTTGTCTCCTTGACGCCGTCATCATTTGGGAAATCAAAGTGTCGAATTTCTACTAAGCTCTTACTTGATCTCAATGGGTTAGAAGATGTCCTATGTTCTGTTGGAGAGAACTAAGTGTTGCGATTTTTCATCAGGATAGAACCTGCTGCAGGAAGAAACTTTGGCCTATCAGTTTAGGGTAGCTGCAATAAAGCCTAGTCGATACACAAAGCGGACATTAACTCCTTTTTCCAAGATCTCCTATCACTCGTGGTCAAGCTGCGCTATTGGATCAATTTGCCAAGCTTTTTTAAGCATCCAAACGCTAACAGCAATTTCAGAAATGATGTAGAAATTTTAGTTCGAAAGTTTATTGCATATGCAGCACTTTGAGTAAGAATGTGGAGAAGATGCTGCGTTGCCAAAATAAAGACAGAAAATCAAATGAAGAGCTCTGGGCCGAGTATGCCTTACCATTTAGTTTATATTGGCTTTTTAATATGAAAGAAATAGTAAATTTTAATGATGTAAGCATTTTTTCCCCAAATTTAGTTAAGAAAATTCCACTTTTAAACTTAAAACATTTTTTGAGAAAATTGAAATATTTTGACTTTTTTTTTGTTTTTAAGGCTCGAATAGAGGTATAAAGACTCAAAATAAGAAGTCAATTAACTTTGAGTGATGACTAAGAAGTAATAGCTCTAAATCAAACCTTTTATTAGTGAAAAGCTTTAATCTCTTTACCTTTAATTATTTCTTGTGCTATAGCTCCTATCAATCCTCAATGCTTTTCGTAAAGTTCGCCATGCTGTTTCTGAAAAGAAAATTCTGATCATCCCAGATAGGAATGAGGAATACAATATTCAGCATATAAAGATTCGTTTAGCTTCAAGGCTTGAGGATGGAAATTGAGAAGTTGCTTTATAGAAGATATGACTGTTATGCTCCAGCCAATAATCAAAAGAATCAAATAAGGAATTATTATGAAATAAAAACATTAAATTTTTGCTGATGCAAGTCAGTTCATGATCCAAAACAAAACCAATAGTGAAATTAATATTACTGAAACAGCGATTATTGTGATAAATTAAAAATCACTTAAAGCCAAGCAGATATAGGATAAAAACTAGAAAATGGGTGAATAAATTAAATTCTATTGCTCATAAGCAATTCTTTCATAAAATTCCTAAAAGAAAATCAAGAAAAATCCGAATTAGAAAAGCAAAATTGAGTTCTCTGACAACATTAGATCAGCTTATTATGCCATTATTTCAAATATGGTTCACTTACTTATAGGCTTTGCCTATGCAAGCAGTTTTATCAAACTCCCCCTTATATTTAAACAAAATTTTAGGTGAAAAAGTATTATTTTTTATAGTTTTAACTAATTTAATGGAAATAATGCAAGTAGAATGCTACTTAACTGCTTTGATTCTGAATCGATTAAATTAATATAAAAAAATTAATTTCAAATTATGAAGTGACATTGTAGACTAAGATGATCCAAAAGAGGCCCTGGGCTACAGTAATGATTTGAAATTGTTATGAACTTTTCAAGTCACAGAATTTTTTTAGCATATATGAGTACATGCTTTGTCTTAATGTGTTTAATCGCTGCTGAGCAGTTCCTTTAATGATATGTTCAGTTTCTGGGGTCTTAAATCGTTTTTTAAACTCATCCCAGTCAATCAGTCCGTCGTTATTTGTATCAATTCTTGCCTGGATCATATCAATATCTCTCGCTGTTCAAGTTTTTTTCTGCTTTGATTTTTTTCAGGTTAAAATTCTCCTTTCTTTGTTAAGATCTTGACTAGGATCATTGCTTTTATTGCCTGATCTTCTATCTGAATCTTTTGCGTCCTATGGCATTTTCATAAGGATTTTCATCAAGATTTATACCTTTGGTGGAAATATTTTGATACTGTTTATTCCTTTTTGATTTCCTCTATTATTTTTTGATTTTTGATTTTTTTAATTGGATAATTTTATGCTGAAACAGAGCCTTTTCCACCTTCGCTTTTATTTTGCACATTTCCCAAATTTACAAATAAATCATTAATATCTTTTTCTAACTGTTTAACTCTTTTTGCAATATTTTCAGCCTGATTTTCTATATCTCTGACATCATTGTTTATCCTTTTCAGGTATTTATCTTGATTTTGTATTGCTTTTTCTTGATTTTATATTTTATTTACAAACGCTTTGGTTACAGCAGCTGTCTCTTTCAGTTGTTTATTAATTTCATCGAGAGCTTCTTTGCGTTTATTTTTTAAATCATTTTGCTGTTGGTTTGATTTATCTTCCAATTTATTTTCAACGGAATTTAATTTTACTTTTAAGTCGTTTTGCTTTACTTTGTGTTAAAATTTATCATCCTACGTAGTAGTCACGCTTGATCTTTATCCATCAGAAATTTGAGGGCATTCTCATGCCGTTTGAGAGCTTCAATGATGAAGTGTAAAAATGACTGTAATTAGTCATAGCTGAGAGAAAAACTTAAAATTACTTCAATGACCTCTGGAAAATTTAATTCGACACTCTAAGTAAAAGGGTTTACAATTAGGATTATCACATGGTACTCTATTGAAATTAAGGTTATGATTGAAAAAAATTACCATATTCTTAATGATGATAATTATTATCAAGAAATCAACGATTATACTATAGAAAAGACAAAATTTAGACGAAATGTGGGATGATTAAAAAATTACACTGACGAAGAATGTAAACTCTTCATTTTCGAAAGGAGAAATACATAGGCTTATGTTGTTGAGGTTCAAAAATTATAAACATTATTTTTATATAAGGTAAAGTCCTAGCGATTTATATAAATTTTTCAGATAAAAACATATTGCTCAATTTATGACTAACATAAAAAACAAGAAGATAATTTATAGTATAACTAAAAATCCAATTTTTGATCTTTCCTATATTAATTCTAAGATTAATTAAGAGTTAATAAAATTAAATGATCATATTTTAGCTATATATAATTAAAAAATTTTCATCACATTAAAATAAATGCAAAAATTAACAATTTAATAAAGAAAAAGCATATGTAATTGTTTGCATTGATACAATTCACTGCGAAAATACTTTTTAAAATTGTTTAATTTTTTAAATTAACCCCTCTGTGAGCGAGCAAAATTTTTTGGTCTGCTCACAGAGGCGGGAGTGAGTATTAGTTAAGAAATAAGACTTTTAAACTGAAAATATTTTGACTTAATGCTAATTGTTTAAGGCTGGGTAACAGCTATAGAAATTTTATAAGGAATCGACTTATTTGAGTGATGGCTAAAAAGCAATAGCACTAGCCAAACCTTTAATTATTGAAAGCTCCTTTCAATTCTCAATGTTTTAGTAAGGCATTCCATGGTGCTTCTGATAAGAAAATTTTGATTGTCCCAGATGGGAATAATGGAATACACTATTCAGCATAAAAAGATTCTGTTAGCTTCAAGTTTTTCTGGATGTGAATTGAGAAGTTGCTGTATAGAAGATATGCCTGTCATTCCCAGCCAATAATGCAAAGACCCAAGAAAGGAATGATTATATAAAACAAACATAAAATTTTTGCTAACGCAAGTCAATTCATGATTCAAAACGAAACCAATAATTAAATTGATATCACTGAAAAAGCCACCATTGTAATAAAGTTAAAGAATCGCTTAAAGCCAAGTAGATATAATTATACAAACTCAAAAATGAATGAAGAATTAAATTGAATCTATTTCTCACAGACAATTGTTATCTCAAAATAGAAAACGTAGTGAAAATTAATTAATAAGCCTAAATAATTATTAATTATATTTAATCTCTTATTTTGCTAAAACTAAGCATTCGATTAAAGAATAAAGAATATAAAGCTAAATTTTCAAGTTCTTTATAATAATAGGAAGATATAAAAAGCGATTTTGGAAATGCTATAAGGATTTCCTTGACAATTATATCTAATCGAACCTTGATTGTTCACCCTTATCAGGCGATGCTTGTACTCTATGTGAACCAAACTATTTCCTTTACGATGATGGATCAGGCATATGTAAATTCTATTTAGCTTGTACTGACTCCTGCACTCTTTGCAGCCCAAATCCGCAGTGCTTTCAATGTGTTTTATCAATCGTTCAAGTCGGAAGTACTTGCAGAGTTGATAGCATTGGCTACCAACTTAGCTTCGATAAACCAAATATCGAAATCGACTTCGCTAGCTCTCTTAGTACTGATTTAACTATAACTTCCATTAAGGCCTCTTCAGATGCTTCTCCTTCAATGCCTTTGACAACAACTGGATGGAAGCTTAATGCATGCAAAGCAGGAGCAACTAAGTGCATTATTGAGACAGACCTTACAGAAAGCCAGCTCCCAATTACTCTTGATTTGGAATTCAATCAAGCCTAAGTAAGGATAACTAATTCTCTTTATTAAATTATTATCTTAAATTTTTCATTTCACTAGATTTTTAAATTCAATTATCACTTAATTTAAGATAACTTCGAAGATATAAACTTTCTAAGTGAATTTTTTGAAAAACATTTAACATAAGATTCTATAAAAGTTTAAAAAGCATGGAGCGAAAAAAGAGCATTTTGTTTACTCATGAAGTCAAATATCTGCTTCAAAGATTATTTGTTTCATTGTATTATGTCCTAAGAAATAATAAGCTTAGTAAAGATATTTAATTCTTTAGGATTTAATTAAATCTTAAGCTCGACTTTTGAACTCTTTGAAGTAAATATGATAAATAATAGAATAATGTCAAAATACTCTAACAATTTTATAGCATCTAATAGCCAAGGCAGAGCAGAAAAATCGCTTAAACAAGAAAGAGATAACCTAACTTGCCTCTTCTGCAAAAGCCAGCCTGGAAAGTATTTTGATGTCTCGACTTTTATGGCCTATTGCATTACCTGTTCTTCCCAACTTAATACTTCAGGTTTTATAGACTTAGAAAGTAAAGCTTTGAATAATATAATTTACGAAGCAATTCTTCCTTTATTTAACTCGCAAAAAAAATCTTTATGCCCAGAGAGAAGAAAGTGAATTATGCACACTTTATCAAAAACAAATAAAGAAATGCTAGATGTTTATCATTGGTTGAACACTTATGCATCAAGCACTCTGAAATGCGTCAATCATCCTTGAATTGATGCAGAAACTATAGATTTAGGGAAAATGGCCCTTTTTTGTACCTTCTGTTCAAAAGATTATCCAGATCTTTTGCCAATTTCCGAAAATTTTAAAATAGAAGTTCAAAAGGCCGCTATTCAAGTTATTGGGACTTCCGACATTGGAATCCTAAATAAATTTATCTTGAGATTCATGAAAACCAGAGAAATAGAAAATCTTAATAGTTTGATTATAGAAGTTCGGGACATTATTTACAATACATCAGAAATAAAAATATCTGCAGACTCCAGGTGCCAAAACTGCTTGAAAAAATTAGGGTTTGGAAATAGAACACCAATAAGGCTGCCGTGCGAAAATGTAATGCATGTTATTTGCTATGAATGTCTTAAAGAATCATCTTTTCAATGTTGCTCATTGGATTCCCAAATATATAAATCAGGCTTTATATTTGAGCATTTTCCTCAAAAATATGATTTTCCCTTATGCTGCAAAGGAAGCTGCTTTTTCAATACACAAGACAAGAAACCCTATAAACTCCCATGTTATCATTATATATGTCTTGAGTGCAAGAATTCTGCAGAAAACCCATACGACTTTCAATGCCATAAATGCTATTTTCGAACTGATCTTAATAATGCCAAATTAGATTGAAAACTGATTAATAATTTGACCTTTATAGAAGTCAATTGTGAAGACCACAACGAGCAAGCTGTTACATTTTCTTCTTATGGGGTAAAATTTTTTTGTGAGAACTGCGCAAGAAAGGTCAACAGACTACCTTGTAAAGCTACGAGATCATTAAAAGTAATTGAAGATGTTCTAGAATGTGCATTTTCTTGCATTTACGAAAAATTGCCTGTATTCACCAATACATATCTTGTAGCTTTAAAAAATAAAATGAATGATTTCAAGGTGCTTTCTTTTCAAGAGAAAATTAAGACACTAGCACTTATGTCTTTATCATCAAACAATTTTTCATTGATTTTTGATATAAAGGATTCCATTGAGTCTTTAAGGCTTGGAAAAACCCGCTCAAGCTACTATCTTATTAAAAAGACATTTGAGAGGTTTAAAGAAATTTATCCTTTGTATTGGCCTTCTTTAAAATCGTGGGTAGTTGAAGAAAATCAAGCCAACGCTATTACACTTAAATCATCAAAATATGCAATTTTATATGGATTATTAATAGGAGGTAGAAGTGACTCCTCTGAAACTTATATAAAGCAGATTAGCATTACGAAATCGAAGAAAACAACAACTGGGCTGATCTTTTTGTTTGAGTTTTTGGAAAAAATCCGTAATAAAGTAAATGAAGTTAGTTTTCCAAATGAAATTTTAATGGAACCAAATGTTGATTATACAATATCTGTTGTGCTCACTCCTGGAAAATACTTCAATGGTAAGCCAGCATCTTTGGATTATCTAGTTGATGAAAAAAATAGGATATTGTTTGAAGTCGGCGAACCTACGTATGAAATGCCTTTTAGATATGGAGGGAATAACAGGATTGGAGGACCAATTTTAGGATTTATTTACGCAACCTTTGAATAGCCTAAAATAATTAATATCACTTAAATTACAATATTTGAATGGTTTAGATAGATTTTTTCATTGTAATAAGAAACTTTCTTTCGTTATAAATCAGAAAATTATTCTTAAAAATTTAAATATGAATGACTTCTTGCTCCAGCTATCTGAAGTAACAGACCCGCTACAAATTTCGTCATTAAATTTATCGTCTAACTCCCCCCCCCCCCTCCGTGAGCGAACAAAAAAATTTTGTTCGCTCACGGAGGGGGGTTAATTTTTTTTTTTTAAAAAAAATTTATATATAAATTTTATAAAAAATATTTTTTTCGAAATTTAAAAAAAATCCTAATTTGCAAAAATTGGGAAGCAAATATTAATTTAATTTGCAAAATTTATGTTTTAAAAACGCAATTTGTTTAAAATTAAACAGAATTAGCTCTAGATTTCATTATACTAATTATCACTTATATATCAAAATTTTTTTCCATTAAAATTTTTTCTATTAAAAAAATTTTTGTTCACTCACGGAGGGTGGGTTTTTGGTCAAAAAATGGCGATTTTTCTAATGGTTTTGTTCGCTCACGGAGGGGGGGGGGGGGTAAGCAAATCTCTTCATTTTCAGCTCTAAAGCGCTTTGAAAAACTTGTAAAATCCATATAGGTAGATTTGGATATATCTAAATTACAAATAATTACACTCCCATCTGAGCTTTTAAATCTGGACTCTCTCAGCTCTCTTAAATGCACCTACAACCCTTTAAAAGAGACTTGGCCTTTGCCTTTAAATTTATTGATCTTAGATTTATCAAATAATGACTTAAGCAGACTCTCTTTTGGAAGAATGCCATGGCTTGAAACATTAATTATCTCAAATAACCGAATTATTGATATCAGTGCTTTATCTCAATTGCCTTCTCTCAAATACTGTTACGCATCTTCAAATTGCATAGAATCTCTCCATTCTTTATCATCATTAAGTATCATAGAACTCGACATTTCCGAAAACAACCTGAAATCCTCAGAATCATTAAGACCTATAATGCATTCAATTTGTGCAGTTTTTATATTTGGAAACCCCTTTTATAAGTAAAAATCTAAATAGGCCCCGATTTCCGGTTCCTCCAATTTTTAATGAGTTTAAAAGTAATGGAAAAGGACTGTTTTTTAGAAACGTTGAAAATATGCAGAAATCAAGCCTAATTCAAAAGAAAAATAAAAATAATAACAAAGAAGAGGAATGAAGAAGAGCCAAACGAGAATTAGAAGAAGTCAAAGAATTCAATAATATTTTATTCCAAAAGGTGAAAGATTTAGAAAAAATTTGTGTGGAAAATCCGAATGCGAGCAGAAAAGAAATTGAAGAGCTGAAGGAGAGGCAAAGAGAAATAGAAAATATGGCTTATGAAGATTGAAGAAGTGGGTTAGAACGGTATAATAATGCAAGATATGAGATGAAAAATGAGTTAAAGACGGTGAAAACGATAATGCCTTATGAAATGATTAGCAAATTAGAAATTATGAATACAAGTGCTGAATATTATTTGAGAGGGCAGGAATTTTTAAATTCAAGATTCAAAAATATTCTAAATTCATTGCAGTAATGGAATTTTTTAGGATTTTGATAAAATAATTTTAAAGGGAAATTTGATCTCGATGATAAATTATTAATCATGTAGGCTTTTTATATTAATTATTCAAATACTAGGATTAATTTTTCTTTTTTAGAAATTGCATGCCGACATAGGGCTGCTGCTATACAAAAATTACTAGCAACTTTGAATATTTATAACCCTTTTGAGCTGAGTCAAAACTAATAAAATTATTTTTTAGTTGAGGCTAAATTTGGCCTTTAAGGGCTTGGTTGCATTAGCCAGATATTTTAATTCAAATTTTGAGACAAGAATTAGAGTTGAATGTTATAGTTAAATTAAGAAAAAGATTATCGGCCATAAGAGGTAAACTGTCATCTTGTATCGGCTCTAAAACTCAGTCTCCATAGACATAAGTTCAAATGAGAAAAAGAGAGGCTGCCATTAAGGATTTCCAGAATAAGCTTCTTGCTCAAGGAATTATCTCCCTAATACAGAGCCACCGTACGGAAAAGCGCCTTGATGGCCCTGATAAGGAAAATGTGCCGCATGCAAAACTATCCGATCTGATAGGAAGAGGAAAACCTTCAGGGAAGAACCCAAACTTCCTGTTATAGCCGGCTTTCGTTGATATAGTCTCCTTCGCTCACTATTAGTACTTTTGCCACTCATCGTGCTGGCTCACCTACTCAATCTGGAGTGCCTTCGGAGTCCTTATATTGTCAGCCTCACCATTTTAATTATTGAATGCTATAGATTAGATTAAGATTATACAGCCACAAATGGGACCCAGAAAGTTGACCTACTCTGGACGCATATATAAACGAGTGCAAACGGTGTAAGGCCACCACCAAATTTCACTCTCTTAAATTTTCTAGAGAGACTCACCTAACTTAAGGATCAGCTCCCTAGTTTAGAGCCACCCACTGTAGGTAGCCCCGATAGAAGAAGACTATGTGAGGGGCAAAGCATTGCCTGCTTATTGGCTATACTTCATCATACCTTACGCTGACTTGAATTGCTTCCTTCCTCAAGGTCCCCGCACATTCTGTGGTATTTCGATTAATGGAGTTAAAGGGTGGATTGATTCATCACTCAATTTTAATGTATATCGGACTTAACAATCATTATGCTGATAGTGATTACACAACAATTTTTTTGTGCATTAATCTTGATAGTAGATCTTTTTAATAACTGCCCTATTTTTGTTAAATATAAAAATGTTTATATATAATCCTGATTATTTTGTACTTCTCTTTTTATAGAAAATACAAAAGGTTAGCAATTATAAAATTTATATTCTTTATTATACATTTTTTATTTAGATATCCTTTACACTGTAAAAAAATTTTAGATGATCTCTTAGTTCAATCACCAAAGCTAGATAGCATCATAAAGAGGAGAATAAATTATCATTATTACATGACATTTTTGAGCGCTTAAAAAAAATTGAACTTCAAAAAAGGATTTATTTTTGACATTGAATCCATTGACCTTGCTAGCTTGGCATGGGAATCAAATTGATTTCTAATTTTATGGCCTTTTTCAATAAGGGCTGAAGGATTGTCTTCCCTAAAACCATCTTCTATTTCTGTTCAACATCCTTCAATAAAACTCATCACTCCTCCAACACCTCCCAATAGTCCAAATATAGACCCCAATAGTACACTAACTCCTTCTCCTCCCGTGAATGAGCAAAACCATTAGGAAAATCCCTAAATTTTTGAGAAAAAAATGTAAGAAAAGAATTCTTTTAACCCTGCTTAAATTGTAACAAAATGTTTTTTAATAGGAAAGTATATAGGTAAAAATAAGAACTTTTATAAAATAAGTTTTCTTCTAATTTAACGAAAAAAGTACAATTAGAATATTATTTAAACAGTTTTTACACTGAATCTATAAAATTTTTGAATAGATTCTTTATAAAAAATAAATTAAAATTTAAAAAATATAGGCTTAAAAATTTAAAAAAAATATTTTGATATATAAGTAATAATTATTATAATGAAATCTCATATATTAAATTTTCAACAGATTGCATTCTAAAATTAAGTTTTAAAAATTAATTAATTTTTGATTTATAATTGGCATTTTTTAAATTAAATTGAAATATAAAAAGAAAAATTAAAAATTTTTTGTTTGCTCACCGGGGGATGGATTAAGCAAAGTTAATCATGTTTGCCCCTGTTTCCTTGTTGTAACAAGCCCGTTTAAGCCATTATTAAACTGAAGATTCAAATACAAATTATAGGCGAGTCCCATTCTAAATAGGACTTACTCATAAGTGTGAAATTGTGAGCCATATTCTGGACTTTGCTCCACAGAAATATGATAGCCAGTATACGACCTATCTTTATGGGATTCCTGGAATCACTGCATTAAAGTTTACAGAAGGAATTGATGCAAAATGGACAGTTGTTGCTGTAAAGCCAAGAAAAACATAGCCTGGATTTGGAAGTATAACGGTGCGATAGCTGCTTATCTCATCTGGAATTGAAGATGTGGAATTAACTTGTATAATAAACCCTGAAGAAAATGCGTTTGTGTATGCCATTTCATAAGAGATTTCACCTTCGCTTTCTATTTGGCAGTTTTTGCACTTGATGATTACGTTGCAATCTCTTTTGTTTAATTGGCAGCTCATTTCAGACCAACTCCCATATATATTACTAAATGAAATGTGTATTTCAGGGGAGCAAGCATGATTTACTAACTCCCCCCCTTTGTGAGTGAACAAAACCATTAGAAAAATCGCTACTTTATGCCCAAAAACCCACCCTCCGTGAGCGAACAAAAATTATTTTAATAGAAAATTTTTTTATGGAAAACAATTTTGATATATATAGAAATTGCCCGAGGATGGCGCTATTTTGTGCCATCCTCAGGCAATTTCTATAAGTGATAATTACTATAATGAAATCTAGAGCTAATCCTGTTTAATTTTAAACAAATTGCTTTTAAAACATAAATTGTATATAAAGTAAATTAATATATGTTTTCCAATTTTTGCGAATTAGATTTTTTTAAATTTCGAAAAAAATATTTTCTATACAATTTATATAAATTTTTTAAAAAATAAAAAATTAACCCCCCTCTGTAAATGAACAAAATTTTATTGTTCACTCACGGATGGGGGGAGTAAGCAGTTTCCCCCATAATTGATAAAAGTAGTTGAGATCACAAAATCTCCTGTATACTAAATAAAAAGTACCTTTGATATGTCTTGGGAAAGCACAACAAGAGGAACTAGGCTTTTCTGCTCTGTGATATTGTCTAGCTTAAAAGTGATTATACTATCGGAAACCAATATAATTGCAAGGACCCCAAAAATAATCGAAAAGAATCCTCCGATTTTTGTTTTTGTCAGAATCATTGAAACGTTCAGCAAATGGTTGTGGCTTGAGGTATATAGGCATATCCCTAAGATAGCCCGATATAGCGAGGGAAAGAGGCGAAAATTCCCACTTGGTCCGGCAAACTTAGGTTGGTCGAGCCAAGTGGTAAGTGGCAAATGAGCCTCCTTCCACTTGGTTCGGCCAGCTCGAGTTGACGGACCAAGTGGTAAGTTTTGGCCTCTATCCCTCGCCCATATCGGGCTATCTTAGGGATATACCTATATATATCAATTCTTGATAAGATTGATGCAAAAAACATCAAAATAAATATAATCAAGAGAAACCCAAATAGTCCGAATACTAAATTTACAATGAGGATAATTCTGTCGAGTTTGTCTTGATCAGCTTTATATAATGGAGGCTGAATAGACAAATCACTGAATGAAAAGACTTCTCTTTCAAAAGTAACACTACCTGCTTTACACTCTGCAGAGTGCGGGCAATTCAGACAAAGGGCAGCTCCTTCAATAGAATTATATGTCCCTTCCTCACATGGATAGCACAGAACTCTTGATGCAGAGCCATAAATTTGGTTAAAAAATCCTTCCAAGCAATTAGTGCATGCAGAGTTTCCATAACTATCAGAGTAAGTTCCAGGCGGGCATAATAAACACTCATTATTGTGCTTATAAGTTCCTGGGCTGCATTCCCAATAGCAGCTTTCTATATCGGCACAGTCACTTTGCAAATGAATCCTGAAAAACTTGTTTGAAGGCACTTCATATCTTAAAAGCTCTCCTAAGACTGTTGCTTATCTATATACATTAAAATGGCGCTATGGATCGGCCCAACCTCTTTACAGTTTTGGGGAAAAGCCTTGAGAAAAGAAGATGTGCTTGAGAATTTGTATCTAGCAAGGCTTTCCTGGAACCAAGTATAGCGCTTTCCCGAGGATGGCGCGGAATGGCGCCATCCTCGGGAAAGTCAACTAAGCATCCACACGGGAACTGGGAGTTCCACGTGTGGATGCCATTTTTGACATATGGGATCCAAACTTCCACATGTCAAAATGGCATCCACACGTGGAACTCCCAGTTCCCGTGTGGATGCCTTCCTGGCTTTCCCGAGGATGGCGCCATTCCGCGCCATCCTCGGGAAAGCGCTATAGAGCAGCAGCGGTTAACTGATCTACTTGAGCTCAATATGGTGGCAGTTTTCCTCATAGAGAAATGTAATTGAGAGTTGGAAAGAGATCTACAACCAATGCCAGAAGTGAGCTCCTTGTCTAATCGGGACTGTTTTTCAACGTAAATCCAGGATCTACGCCTTTGCTTCGGATTTGAGAGTTAGTCAAAAAGTTCTTTTCATGGCAGGTAATCTATGTTGACGCAGGGTACAGTGTCACAATTCTTCCGACTATCGGGTAATGAGTGCAGGCCCTCATCTAGCATGAACAACCTTTGCGATGTCAAAGCACGAACTGGGTAGATGACAGGAGAATTTTAGAATGCAGAGTCGTTCGGGCTTTTCTATAAGTTTAATTAAGATTAAGACTGTTGCTCCTCCATGAATATAAATATGATCCTTCAAATAGCACCAAGCGAAGCCAAAAGTATAATCAGGGATTTGGCCTATTTTTACAAATTCGCTTGTGGTCAAGTTAACGTAAAATATGTCCTTACTAAGGTACCTTCCAAATATATTTCCTCCAAAGACTAAAATCCTGTCGTCTAATTTTAAAGAGCCTGCTTTACTTCTAATTCATTGCAAATCATTTGAATTGTGATAAATTTTTTCCCATATTTTGCTTGTTAAATTATAGCTAAAAATTTCATTCGATGAATATTCTCCATCATATTCTCCGTAATACACATAAAATGAATTATCAACAATTTTGCATGAGGCATAATACAGAGGCCCTGGCCCTTGTGGGTTACTTGAGTCAAGGAGTATATAAGTTTTTTCACTTATATTGAGGAGCCATAGTTCATCAGAAGGCCCAGAAGCTGTCATGCCTCCATATATAATAATAACTCTCCCTTGGTTTGAATCTAAACCAATAGAAAAATCCATATATCCTTGGCTAGAGAAAAAAAATTTATCCTAATAATTATTTATGATAAGAAAATTTCCAGCCAATTCTTTTAATTGGAAATAGCTTACATTCTAAAACTTTAATTTTATAAATTAAATTAGAATTTTAATATAATTTTTTTAACTAAAAATTAATTCTTTCTTGTGAACAGACTTTTTTGCTCACTAACCAAGTGGGAATAAGTGACTCTATAGCTGCTAAGCAGGCTCCTTCTCTTGGACTTGGAGGTGAAGTGGGGTTTTGAATAAAATATCATTGCAAAGTGCCGATATGAAACATATAAATATCATTCAAATATCCTGAAGACCCATGCCCTCCCCAGACTGCTATAACTCCTGAATTTTCAGCTGAAGCAAACCCATACCTTGGTGACGGTGCACTTCCTGCAGCTTCAATGCTTTTCCATTTCTCATTAATTGTATCATAAGCCCAAAAATCATTAAATAATTCTCCATCTTCGCCTAAGCCTCCAAACAAGTAAAGTTTTTCTCCTATTGGATGCATAGAATGGAGCATTCGGGCGCTTGGAGATAGATTTTCATCATAAGAGCCGTATAGAATTGGCGAAAATGCAGATAATTCAAATATTCAAAAAGCATTATGAAACCCTTTATCTTTAAAACCTGCAAAAATATAAAGTTTTGAGTCAATTAGTGTAAAGCCATAATCATTGTTTGATAAATTAATTTTATCTATTTTGTATCAGTCATGATTTATATCGGATAAATTTAGTTTATATCATTCAGAGTTTTGATCATTCCATTCCATTGACCAGCCAGATAGCATATATAACTCATCGTTAAAAATAACACAGCCATGCAAATATCTACTTGTATATGTGCTCAATGAAGAAATATTGACTCATGCGGAAAGGTCTAAATCATATTTATATGATCCATTAATATATGGATTTGCTTCTAAAGGAGCTTGGCCTCCTGCAATATATAAAGCATTGCTATAATAAGTTATGCAAGGGCTTTCTAATTTTGGAGGCATACTGCCATTACTTGGCATCATTGTTCACACCCAGCTGTCTGTGTCAAGTCTACTTTATTTTTACATATATAAATGATTATCAAATCCTATAGAGGATGACCCACCAAAAACAGCGAATTTCACGGCCCCATTTTCTGTTCAGGAGGTATACCCAAAATTAACCCTAGGCAATGGGATATCTCCAGTTGCTGAAATTTTGGTCCAAAGTAGTCTAGTTGCATGGAAACTCCATATATCGTTTATCGGGCCATAAGTGCTCATCCCTCCAAAGATATAAAATAGATAACTATCTTGATCCTTTCAAGATCCTCCTCCATATCTCCCAACTAATTTGAATTTTACCTGGATAAACTGAGTCTAGAGGAACAAGCTTTGATCATGTTTCATTATTTGTCTGGAAAGACCAGATATCATTAAAAACATTAATTGGGCTCTGCAAGCCTCCATATGAAAGTGTAAGATTTAAATTTGGAAAGCTCTGCATGAGTGGCAGCATTCTTTTATCAGGCGAAGGATTTGTTGATGGGATTCTTTCAATCAAAAGCGCTAGAGAGTCCTTGATAAAGTGTAGGATAAAGAAATAAACTATCATTATTTGGGATTATTTTTATTAAATTGTAAAGAAACTTGAAAGTGAAACAACCTTACTAAAAATCAGTATCATCACATATTAATAATTGATAACAATTGATTTATAGAAAGAAGTTGAATTTTAAATTTTAAGATATCGAAAAATTAGTAGTTTCAAAACTATGCAACAAAATTCCATTTCTATAACAGTTTTATTTATTTTGCTCTAAAAATCATAATTTAAAATTATATTTTAGTTTCTCTTTAAACGATAAATATTAAGCCTCATTAAGTACTGATCTCTGAAGCAATTTTTTAGATAATCATATAGCTAGATGTTAAAGGCGAATCAGAAATCGTATTCGAGCGATCTCGCTTAGTTGGAGAATTTTCATATGGTGACTCTTCATAAGTTTGGGAAATAGTTTTTGAATTGTTCTTGGCAATTGCAAAAGGTGATTTTTGCAAATATTTTGCTTCAATATCATTTCATTTTTTCTCAACAATTTGCATTACTCCTCCTATACTGCTCATAAGGCCAAATATTGAGCCTAATAGAGAACTTAGCAAAGCAGTCGAAGTTTGGATTATGCTCCTTTTAGTTACTAGTCCATTTAATGATTTGTTAAATTCAATTGTAAGATATGAGTTATAAGATATTCCGACTCTGATTATGTCTTACTCATTCGTTTTATGCATTGAGCCAAGCAATGAATCCTTATCTAACGATATATGAAAGCCAGAAAAAGAAACCCCATCTTTCTCATCCTTGAATCACTAGCTCCTCCTCTTAAGAGATATCAACATTTTTCTGATTAATCTAAATCTTTTTATATAAAAATTATATACTAAACATTTGTTTTTGCCAAATTTGCAAATATTGAGAGAAAAACTTTAATTATTAAAATGAATTCATCTACTTATTAATTATATATAAAAATTTATATTAGAAAATTTTTATGCTTGCTCTTCAAGGGGTAGATTTTTCCAAAAATAGGCATCTTTCTAAGAATTTCTTCGAATTAAAGGAAAGGGTAAATAGAAAATACAGAAGGTATTAGCGAAAAATAAATTGTAGTTGGATCTGGGCCAATAAAAATATAATCTTTATTTGGGTATACTGTTTTTTCGATGCTGCTGATTTTGTTTGGAATTGATGAAGAAGAGTTTATTTGGACACGAAATCCTGAAGTAAAGCCATTTGTATTAATCAATTGATAACTCAGCTGTCCTTGATTTGGAATTTTGCAGTTTTTGCATTCAATTGAAACAATACAGTCCTCTTCATCAACATATTCACAAGTTATACCACTTCAATCACCAGTAATATTGCTAATTGTATAACCAATTTCTGAAGAGCATTCATCATTTTTTAAACAATTCCCTCCGTAATGCATTAGAGTAGTTTTGATTTGAAAATTTCCTTCAAACTAAATATACTTTACCTCAGTCATGCCATCGAGAACTACAAGCGGAATCATGCTTTTCAACTCCAAAATATTGTTCAATGAGTAGTTAACAAGTGCGTCAAGCATTATTATAATTGCAATAATAATAAACACTATAGTAAATGCTCCTCCGAATTTCGTTTTTAATAAAAACATTGCTTTTCCTATTGTATTGTTATGATAAGTCGTGTATAAGTCAATTTTCACAAGTAAATTGCTATTGGATTTTGATGTAACTACTGCAATAATGATAAATAATCCGAGGAGCCCTAATATTATTTGTATTGAAAGAACAGCTGTGTCAGCATCTTTCATGTCAGCTTTATAATTAGTCGGTTGATCAGATATATCGCTCTCGTTCACATCAGCAACTTGATAAGATATGCTTCCAGCTTTGCATGAAGACGAGCTTGGACAATCCCTACATTGAGCTGCTCCTTCAATACCATTATAAGTATCTTCTTCGCACGGATAACAACTATCACCTGAACTAGAGCCATAATTAGGATTATAATACCCTTTTCTGCATTTTGTGCACTGTTTTACTCCAAAATCCTCACTGTATGTGCCAGGAGGACATACTTCACATTTCTCTGATTGATAAGTCCCAGGACTGCAAATCCAGTTACTATCATGGCCGAGGTGAATTCTATAGAATTTATTAGTAGGAATTCCTGGCTTCATAATTTCGCCAATTGCAGTCCCTCCTCCATGAATATAAAAATAATTTTGATAATAGGCATACGCAAAGGAATATGAATATTCTTTAAGGCTCCCTAAGTTAGCAATATTGTTAGAGGTAATATTTAAATAAAATATATCCTTGCTTACGTTAGTGGTATAAAGCTGACCACCAACAACAAGCACCTTATCATTCACTTTTACAACACCGCCAAGTGATCTAGCTCAAGACTGGAACGTTTTATAATTATTCATATTTGTTCAGCGGCTTTTAGAGAAGTTATATTTAAAGACTTCGCCTAATGAAACGTCATTTCTCATTCCAAACATGACATAAAGTTCATAATCTTTGGTTAGCACACAAGAAGCATAACTCAGAGCTCCAGGGCCATCATAATTTCCTGAGTCTAAAAGAGTATACACTTTTTTTGCTGAATCATAAACTCAAAGCTCGTTAGAAAGCCCAGCAGAAGTCATGCCTCCATAAATAACAATTAACTGTCCGTATAATATATACATTAAAATGGCGATGCGTGCCAACCTCCCCTCTTGGCGCAGCAGTCCAGACCTTATGGCTACGGCGAACTGGGATGGACTTCGAGCCGAGAAACCAAGTGCAGGCTCAAGAGGTGTGTATCCAGGTAGGTTTTGGCTGCTTTCCTGTGGTTGGAAATGGAGGTGCTTATCAACGTCCTTTGGATCCGATAACCTATGGGCATTCCTCTCTACCGAGAAACTGGAGATTTCAGCCTAGGCCACAGGGGAACAGTCTTTTTCCTGTAGCTGTTGAAGGAAGGCACTTCGACACCAGATTGACTCCAAGGAGCTGATTCTTTGAATCAAGCTACTTACCGCCCCTAGCAGGGCCGCAGAAATCCATAAGCCGTACACCAAGACTGAAGCCGCAATGCAAGGAGAAGACAGAAGGTTACGGAAGGGCACTCGAAAGAGGGATAGACCCTCGGGGCTGGAGTCGAAAAGCGGTAGAACCTCCCATACGGGAGGTCTTTGGTGACTAGGCCACCAATATGGCTAACGCCTGTCTTTAATAATCCTAATCCTAACTGTCCGTATACTGCAAGACAAGCTCCTTGACGCGGACTTGGGACATTTTCAGAATGGCTTCACTGATAAAACGTATTTGTTGCGAAATCGTAGGTATAGCCATCATTTAGTAGGCCATTAGAGCCTATCCCTCCCCAAATCATCATTACATCAGAGTATGATGAAGAAGCATAGCCATATCTGCCTGTTGGACTAACACCTGAAGGTCTGAGAGCTTTCCACTTTTCTTTATCACAATCGAATTCTCAAAAATCATTAAATATTAATTCATTTCCCCCAATTCCTCCGAATAGTAGAAGATATTTTCCAACAGATTGCATTTTATGATGCATTCGAGGTTCTGGAGCAACTTCTTGATCATGAACTTGCAATCCAACTGGATTTTTTTCTAACTTCCAAATTTATAAATTTTTTCATTTAAAAATTAAAATATTATTTTTTATTGATTAATTATAATTTTTCAGAAGATTAAGTTGCATATTGCAAAATTATTTACAATGTCTTCTAAGCTACTTCTGTATCCTCCAAAAATATAAACTCGAGAACCAATTATCGTAGAGCCATAGCTATCTACCCCGTAATCTGTTCGATTCAATTCAACTTTTGATCACTCATAAAGTGGGTCATTTAAGTTGAGTTTATATCATTCAGGATAATCTTGATTGTCTATATCGCCTGGCAACAGATAGATTTCATCATTATAGATATATGAATTTGACATAATTCTAGCTGCGTAGCTGTTTTTCGATGTTAAATTTGTTCAAGTCTCAGAACTCAAGTCATATTTATAAAATTGTCCCAATTCCGTTGCCACTACATATAAGGTATTATTTTGATATGCAATGTTTGGATAAGTAGTTGATGGAGGAATATCTCCATACTGACCCATCTTGGTTCAAGTCCATGAATTTGTATCAAGCCTATCTAAATTTTACCTAACTCTTATTCTAACAAAAATATTTGCTAGCTTATAAGATTCAGTTCTTTTAATTTTATATTCAAATATTCTATTGAAATTTAAAAAAATATTTCAAAATTTTGAACTAAAACATTATTCAATTAGAGATATCTTTTAATATTTATTGTTTATACTTTTTTATTATATTAATTTTGGATTTTCAGTCTATTTAAAACTTTTCCAATTTCAAAATTTTTTTTTCACTTGTTCCCCTTTATAGACAAAAATTTTAATAAAAATCAATTTTTACTTGTAAGCTAAGTTGAAATTTCTTGGCTTTGTTTGATTACCCAGAGGCAGTAAATAAATCATTATTTAGCCCTGAAGAAGTTTTACCTCCAAAAACAATGAAATATGAAATATCATTTTCAACTCATGAAGTATAGCCAAATAGAATCCTGGGATCAGGAATATCACCTCACGTTTCAACTTCTTCTCACAACGACTTTGAAAGATTAAAGCACCAAATATCACTCAGAGGACCATATGATGTTCCTCCTCCAAATATACAGAAAGTTGAAGAGTTTTGTAGGGTAAAAGATCCTCCGCAATACCGAGCAACTAAATAGAAGATACCTGGAAATTTATTATCATTAGGCGATATTTTTTCCCAAAGAGAATCTACAATATTAAAGCTTCAAAGGTCATTGTAGGAATTAGAGGAATCTAAGTAGCCTCCAAAGAGTAAAGAAATATTTAAATCAGGAAAACTCTCCACCAAAGACATCTGCCGAGATCCAGGTATAGGATTTGTTGAGGGACGATAAAGTATAAAATCCACCCCCATCAACAACAAACTATTGTGCCTTGACCCTTTTTCGGCAAAAGTGCACAGATCATAAGCTTGGCCTGTGCAATTGTGCCAAAAAAGGGCCAAGATACAATATCTATTCTGGGTAATATGAATTATAAGAGATATTTCATTATTTTTACTCCTGTGCTATTAAAACGCTATTTATAGTATATTTACAAATCTATTTAATGCTTTATTTCATATCCTGCTATATATAAATTTTTTATAAAATACAAATTTTAAACTAATAAATAATAGAATTAATACATAAATACGCTGGATTTCGCTTAATTATCGCATTTAAACATTAATCTAGTCGAATCCTGCTTTAAAATTGATAGACACAAATAAATAATCCAAGCATAATTTGTATCATAGGCACGTACAATATCTAGCATCGATTGCGTTAAATTAATGTGTTTTAGCTGATTTAATATGCTTAATAGCTTATTTTGCATAATATCTCATTTAAATTTAATTCAAAATATGCTATCATATAAAATTAAGTATATAGAAGGGATATGAAATAAAGTATTAAATATGCGTGTAAGCATACTATTAATAGCATAGGAACTAAAATAGTGCAACATCTCTTATATTTCTTATTACCAAGGTTATGTAGTTTGGTATTGAGAGGATGTGGGGTGGTATTATGCTTCACCAGAGGGAATTCGCTCTATAGTAATAGCTATAATTCCTTGTAGAAAGAACCAAAATTGATGTATTTTTAACATCTTTTAATAATTTACACTATTTTACTATAAAATAATATTAGCTACAATCTTTAGTTAGTATTATTCTGCATATCATAATCTCATATTAAATTTATTGCATAATGACGAATTTGGCATTTGAAACTATAAAAAGTTATTGGAATAGCAATTTAATTACTTGAGAAATTCATTTATTTTATCAAATATACGAAATTGAAATTTACTTTTATCTTTATATATACAATAGATAGTAGCTAATTTTTCTACTTAAGCTCTTAACATTTAATTAATATGAAAAATCATATTCTGTAATAAAATGATAAATATAATTTTAGAAGAAAGCTTTATATGCCAAAGGGTCTTAAAAGCGTTATTTTAAAGAAAATTGGCATTTTATTATATAGTTAAAATATCAATGTCCTAATGACCCATTGATTAAAAAGATAAGTGACATTTTTTGTTATATTTCTAAAAGGAAAGTTTTTAAGTATTGACTCCTTCTAAGTTTTGCTCATATTTTGCTTTCGGGTCAACCCAGATGTCACTTTCTTCAATTCTCTCCAATTTACTCTTAAACTGCTTTGGCATTTTTTCGATTTTTTGTACTTTCTCTTTTTAATTTGTTTTTCAGGCCTCAAAATCTGTCAGTATAGATTTCTTCAAATGTCCTTTTTTCTTTTTAACAGGAATTTCAGCAGCACTTGGCTCGTCTTCTTCCTTTGCCAGATATTTTCTTAAAAGTGTGATGGGCATTTCTTTATATTATGTTATTACTTAATAGGAATGCTTGGCTTTTTGTCGCAGAGAATTCTTCTTTTGCTTTTTTAAGTACTTATTTTCGATCATATTATCTCTATCTTTTCCTTTTCTGAGCATCCTTGACTTCTTGCCTACGATTGCTTTGGATTGATTGGGATTTCAGATTTATCAATGTGGCTTCTGGTGATGGTTTTGGCTTCTTTTACCTTTTCTTGGATTGATACAGGCTCCACGTCGCTGTCCTTGTCTAGGATCTTGAAGATGTTGTCCATATTATATATGGACTTCTTAGGTTATGATTATTATATCCCTATTGAATTGAATGAATTTTATCATTATAATCTAAAAATACATTTTATTAATTCCCATCCCAAAAATAGGATTTTCCTGATTTCACAAGGGGGAGTTAAAAAGATATTTGCTTTTCCAAGAAATTTGCATAAATAAAATGCTTATATTATTATCCTTGACATAAATTAATAGAAGGTTTAATGTTTTTGAGAAAAGGTTAGTTACCCTTTAAGAGACTAGACTTGAGTAAACTCGAAGTCAAGTGTAACTGGGAGATCGCTTTCTTGAAGATTAGGAGCTCCAATGCTGCATTGCATCAAGCCTGCTGTGCAGCCAGCAAAAGTCCATGTACTTGTAGCGATATTTGTACCTGAGTTTGAGGTAGCTGTAAATGAACTTTTCGACAGTCCAGTTGAAAGTGGATGAGCAAAGTCAATCACGATATTCGGAAGATTGACGCTGACCTGGAATCCAACAGAGTCTTCCCTGCAAGTAGTTCCTGTTTGAGTTATTGTTGTAGCACAAGTATAGCAATCAGGACCTGGCTGGCAATTTGTGCAGGAGTCGGTACAAGCTAAATAAAATCTTACAAATGCAAGATGTTGAAGAAGTAACACTATCGTCATTAAGGAAGTATCCAGCTGGACATAAATCGCATTGAGTGCTTTTTGTCGAGCATGCAGCACAATGATTAGCTTTTGCGCAACCTAAGTAGAAATTACAGTGATAATTTTTAAGCTCATTAGTAGTGCCATCATCCTTGCAAGCTCGGCAATATTGTGCTTCATCTCTAGCTGAATCAGGATCACAAGTAATGCATCCGCTGGCTGTACAAGTGGTGCAATACTGTAATGATGATAAGCATATGCTTCCTGTAAGACTGCTGAAACTTTGAGAGCATACACTATCAATGCAATCTGCAGCAGGAGTACAAGGCGCTGCTATAGCTTCCGTACTTGAGCCATCATTTAATGTTATTGTATCAAAGGAAGCATTTATGGTAGCAGACTTTGTAAGAACAACCTTATGGAACTTTCCCTTAATTGACATTCCAAAATAAAAGAGCCCGCCAGGCAGAGCAAAAGCAACAGCTGAGCTTCCTGAAGTTTTGGAAATTAGGGCTGTGCCAGGGAATATAATCTCCAAAGTAATAGTGCCTGAATTATCGAAAAAGTGAAACACAATAAAGAACCACTTATCTGTATAGAAATTACTTAAAGGGACAGTTATGGAGAAGTCATTAGCTGAATCAGTTGTTGTAGCGTCAGAAAAGAAGGAAACTTTTAAGGTGCCATCTACAGTTGATGAGACAATATAGTGTGCGCCACTGTCAGATCCGAATTGAAAAACTTTATTGCTAATAGTTGATTCAAAGTTGACCCAAAATCCAAATGCGTATTCTGTAAGAGTGATTAAACTGCTGGATGCGTCTGCTGTTAAACTCCAGACTTCACTGTTCAGACTTATTGAGCTGCAGCCAACATTTGGGTCTATGCTAATAGCGGTATCTGCATTTATAGCAGGAATACCGCCATTTTGAGCATTGGCAATACCAGTGGGTAAAGTATCTGCTGATAATTTTGTAAGAGTCCAATCACCTAGCAGTGTAAGTCCCTTGGCAAATGATAAGAGAACGAGGACGACGAGAATATTTAGTGGTTTATAAAAAACCATATTTTTATATTTGTTTTTATTTCACTTTTATAAATGTTTGTTAAGGAATTTAATAGTAAATTTTATTAAGAAAAGCTTTGGCTATTTTTCAAATTTATGAATTGGATGGGTAGAATAGAAATTATAAATTACTATAGCGCAGCTTCAGCCTTTCTTTAAAATCCCTAATAAAATATTTGTAATATTACTTATCTTTGAAAATGCCAACTTATCTTTGAACGCCAAGTTGGCCTATATTTAAAACTAATTTTTTGCTTACATAGTGATAAGGATTTGGATATTCAAATTGCTTGTCCTTTTGAGCGAATATAACCCTTGATCACAACTCACGCCATTATTCATTCAATTTCTAATAAAGAAATGGCTTCTAATACAAATATTTTATCTAAGTAAAATTATATAAATCTCTATTTGAGATAATTTTGGTGAAAAACTTTTTTGTGCGAAAAATGCTTTGAGGACAATATTATTTAATTCACCAATAATAAATTATTAGTTTTATAACACTTCAGTCTAAGACTCAAAAAAAATCGCATCCAGTCTCCTAGCGCTACCTTAATTAAAGCAACTTTTTATGATGATAAGAACATCCAATTCTACTAGCTTTAGGACATAAGAAACTTGCTGCTTTTTATGTTAAAAAATACTTCACCTTTGAATAGAAGAAATACCCATAAATTTATTTATCAAACGTAATTGACTTTAAATTCATCTAAAATTAATCTGGCTAATTATTGAATTTTGTATTACGAGCTCTGCCATAATAAAATTAACATAAGTATATGCAAAAATGATGCAAGAATTTTTTAATAGTTTAATTAAGATAATATTTAAATTAGAGTAATTACCAACTAAGCTTTTCTTTTTCTGCCTCTTCACATCCTTCAAAAAACTGAGCATACCAATTTCTCCACTTTAGTAGCAATTTATCTGGGTCTCCCATCATATTATAATTAGGCTTCATTACATCCCACACCTTTCCATCATTCATTACCTGTTGTGCTTCTCCTCTTAGCATAATCGCAGTATAGGGTTTGACCCTCAATAGCCCGATAAGGGCAGATGATTCCGCGGAGGATTTATCTGCCCTTATCGGGCTGTTGAGGGTAAAACCCTATAATTCCATAAGGCAAATAGTTGCTTGCCCACATTCATGATAGACTTCTAGATTATGCTTATCAATCTGCCTCAAATGCTGGAAGAAAACCCCTTCAAAAAATGTTCCCATTAAAAATAAGTGAACAATTCCTGATCCAACTTGGAACCCTGTCGCATTTAAAAAGAAAATTTCTTTGCCCCAGGCAAAATTATGTAATTATCTAAGATGAGTATCCCTATATTTGACTTATTTCCTTCATCCAAATATTTATCCAAAAGTCTCATTTTATGGTCATTTATAAATCCTATTTCATGGGTAACTTTTTCTCTTAATTCTGGATCATCACCTCTGCACCAAGAAGCCCTTCATTTTGCTTTAAAAGCATCTGTAAAAGGAAGAAAAGCATAGTGGACATATAGGAAATGCATTAAATCTCCTCCATTTTCTGGGACATCTTGAATAAAGCTTTTTACTTTATTTATGCTATGGCCTCTATATGATAATCTTTTAGTAAAATCAGAATATCTAGAGGTTCATAAGATGGCGGGGCTATTCTGAGGTTTTCAATGGCGTGATACCACACAAAAATGAACCCAAACATCTCTCTTACTTGCCATTTCTTTACTTTAACTTGCTCTTTGCAACATAGTTTGGGCATCAGCAATTTTACCCCTGCATCATTAACTACTTCTGTATAAGCGTATTTATCTAGCTCTTTTGGCTTCATATCAGGGCCAGTGACACAATTTCCAGTTGAGCCATCGAATATTCACCCATGAAAAGGACATTGGAGACTCTTTGTAAACTTAACTTTGCCACCTTCAGCAAGATTTGCTCCCATATGAGCGCAATAAGCATCTATTGCGTAAACAACTCCATCAGTACCTCTAAATACAGCGATATTTTGCCCATTATAATCTTAGCTTAATTTAATTTCAATTAAATTGGTCTTGAAATTATTAGATCTTTTAAAATCATATATCCTCTATTATTTGGATAGTTTTGGACTTTAGTTAATAATTTCATCCTAAATACTTATGCTTGATAATAAATTTGAAGTTTTTTGACGTGATAAGTTTTTGATCAGAGGAAAAAATTACCGTTTTTTTATAAGGGATGACAAAGATGCATTATTGGAAATATATTTCTAGAGGTCATTTGAGAGACTTGAGCTACTTTTATATCTAGCAAATTATTTTTGGAAGAAAAATCTATTGATAAACTCATCGATATGATAATAAATCGTAAATATTTTGGATTAATAGAAAGTGGCATAAATTAGCCATCTAACTTCTAGTAAGCTATAATAAAATAAGGAAGATTTAACTATTAAGGTAGCTGTTCATTCTTCTGGATTTTCCATGCATATAAGGATATTTATTTGGAAGGTAAAAAGTGCTAATTTTAGAAGAACTGTAATTTCTCCCAAGAAGAAGTTCAAATCCTTAAAATCATAAATTTATTAGATTTTTGTTCTTTATTTCAATCAAAGCTATTTGAAAATTGCTGGCTTGCTAATAATTTTTATTTGAGCCATCAAATTCAAAAAGCAATCAAACAATTTCTTGATAAAATTTACTATTAAAATTGCTTAGCATGCATTTATAAAAGTGAAATGAATTTGTTTATAAATAAAAATGGTTTATTCAAAACCACTAAATACTCTCGTCGTCCTTGCTCTCTTATCATTTGCTAACGGCTTTGACTTCCTAGGTGATTGAAGTCTAACAAAATCAACAGGAGATATAGCTCTGAAATATTTTTATGATGGCCCTGGGCTGGGAGAATGCAGAGCAACTCGCCGATTTGATTCTCCAGTTCAAGCTGAAGAACGAATTCTTGAGTTGAGTCATATTCTCCAAGCCCAGGACCATCTAAACTGGTTTTCTGGGATATATAATCTCTCGCTTTATCAATAGTCAAAGTGGTTCCGATCCTTATCTAAGTGCAGATTCTAATATTGATTTAAGCTCGTATGTTAGCTGTAGCTCAATGAGCCTGAGCGGTGATCAAACCTGGAGTTTAACAACAGACGGATCCAGCTTAGTCAATCCTACGGGGCATGCAGTTGGATTTTGGGTAAACTTTGAATCAACTATAAGCACAAAAGTTTTTCAATTCGGAATTAGCGGCGGCCCACACTATATCGTCTCATCAACTGAGAATGGCATCTTAAAAGCTTCTTTTGTTTCAGCCTCTGAAACAACTGATTCAGCTAATGACGTTTTTATAACTGTGCATTTAAGTAATTTTTATGTAGGCAAGTGGCTCTTTATTGCGTTTAACTTTGCTAATGTTAACCCAAACCCTGTCCAATTTGAGGTTGTATGAATAGGCTATGACGTAATTTCCATAAATTCAGGCAGCTCAGTTGTTGCTTTTGATATGCCTAATGGAGAATTCTTTTTTGGAAGTTCAATTAAGGGAAAGTTCCATAGGGTTATTCTTACAATTTCTGCTAGCATAAATAGCTCTTTTGATAATATAGGATTATTCGATGGCAGTAGTTACATAAGTATAGCAGTTCCTTGCAATCGTGGAACTTGCATTGATAGTGTGTGCGCTCAAAGTTTCGGCAGTCTTACAGGCAAAATATGCTTATCATCATTACAGTATTGCACCGCCTGTGATACCAACGGATGCACTACTTGCGATCCTGATTCAGCTAGAGAAGAGGCACAATATTGCCTGGATTGCAAGGATTCTGGTGATGGAAATGTACTTAGAAATTATCACTGTAATCTCTACTTAGGTTGCGCCTTAGACAATAATTGTGCTGAATGCTCAAAAATAAGTACTCAATGCGATGCATGTGAAGCTGGATACTTCCTCAATGATGACAGTCCCACTTCAACATCTTGTATTTGTAAGATATTATTTAGATTGTACCGACTCCTGCACATATTGCGAGCCAGGTCCTGAGTGCTATACTTGTGCTACAGCAATAACTCAAACAGGAACTACTTGTAGGGAAGATTCTGTTGGATTCCAGGTCAGCCTCGACGTTCCGAATATCGTACTTGACTTTGCTCATCAACTTTCAACTGGACTGTCGAAAAGTTCATTTAAAGCTACCTTAAACTCAGGTGCAGATATCTCAACAAGTGGATGGACTTTCACTGGCTGCGTAGCAGGCGTGAAACAATGCAAAATTGAGGCTCCTAATATTCAAGAAAGCGATCTCCCAATTGCAATTGACTTCGAATTTGCTGAGGTCTAAGCCAAGTCTCTTTAAAGGTTACCTTTTCTCAAAAATCAATAAGTCTCTTTATTTCAATTAATTTATAGCAAGATCATAATATAAGCATTATATTTATGCAAATTTATTCAAAAGCAATCTATCAAAATCAATATTTAAATTAGAGAAATTACCAACTAAGCTTTTCTTTTGCTTTTTCTGCCTCTTCACATCCTTCAAAAAACTGAGCATACCAATTTCTCCACTTTAATAGCAATTTATCTGGGTCTCCCATCATATTATAGTTAGGCTTCATGGCGAATTGTTTATTATCCCACACTTTTCCATCATTCATTACTTGTTGTGCTTCTCCTCTCAGCATAATCGCAGTAATGCCATAAGGCAAATAGTTGCTTGCCCACATTTCATGATAGACTTCTAGATTATGCTTATCAATCTGCCTCAAATGCTGGAAGAAAACCCCTTCAAAAAATGGTCCTATTAAAAATAAGTAAACAATTCCTGATCCAACTTGGAACCCTGTCGCATTTAAAAAGAAAATTTCTTTGCCCCCAGGCAAAATTATGTAATTGTCTAAGGTGAGTATCCCTATATTTGACTTATTTCCTTCATCCAAATATTTATCCAAAAGTCTCATTTTATGATCATTTATATATCCTATTTCATGGGCAACTTTTTCTCTTAATTCTGGATCATCACCTCTGTACCAAGAAGCCCTTCATTTTGCTTTAAAAGCATCTGTAAAAGGAAGAAAAGCATAGTGGACATATAGGAAATGCATTAAATCTCCTCCATTTTCTGGGACATCTTGAATAAAGCTTTTTACTTTATTTATGCTATGGCCTCTATATGATAATCTTTTAGTAAAATCAGAAATATCTAGAGGTTCATAAGATGGTGGGGCTATTCTGAGGTTTTCAATGGCGTGATACCACACAAAAATGAACCCAAACATCTCTCTTACTTGCCATTTCTTTACTTTAACTTGCTCTTTGCAACATAGTTTGGGCATCGGCAATTTTACCCCTGCATCATTAACTACTTCTGTATAAGCGTATTTATCTAGCTCTTTTGGCTTCATATCAGGGCCAGTGACACAATTTCCAGTTGAGCCATCGAATATTCACCCATGAAAAGGACATTGGAGACCCTTTGTAAACTTAACTTTGCCTCCTTCAGCAAGATTTGCTCCCATATGAGCGCAATAAGCATCTATTGCATAAACAACTCCATCAGTACCTCTAAATACAGCGATATTTTGCCCATTATAATCAATATGCTTGGCTTCACCTTTTTTAATCTCTGATGATCGTGCCACGCAAAATCATCCATTTGGATAAGGTGGTAAAGTCTTTCCTATGCTTCTTCTGCCTTTAGTAAAAGGACGACTTTGCTCAAATACATAGTGACGGTATTTCCGTACATAGAGAGCATAAAGAATTATTGCTATAGTGATGATGATATAGTTGGTAGAAAACAGGAAATCTAAATTTTCTAACATCTTTATTAGTAAAACCGATGGTTAGTTGAATTTTTCTTTTATACATCTAACTCTTTGAGCATCTTTTTATGCACAAAATATTGCTATGGTTTTCTATTGTACAAAAACAAAACATATTATTGTGGATGACAATTGAGTACTTATGAATATCACAATTATCTAAAAAATAATTAAAAATTTGAAAATTAAATGAAATCAATCATTAATAGAAAGAAAAGATAACAAAAATTTCCAAATGGTAAAAACTCATTAATTTAAATTGTTTATAATTTCAATTTTCTAAATCTAATCTATTCATTCTTTGATAGAAAATAAAAAAATTTTAAGTTATCGATTAGTTATTTTTAATTTATTGATATCAGGGAATAATTATATTAAGGTAGTTATCAAAATTAAACAATTTTTTCAAATATGAAAAAATATTAGAAATATTTATTCAAGAATAGCTTGAATTTATTGAGTTCTTCGTCGCTTGAAATCATACAAGTATCTGGTTCCGACCTTGAGCCTGATCTTCTGATAGATCCTATTTCTGTATTTTGTATGCTCTCAACTCCTATGGAGTATGATTTTAACTTTAATTTTTTCTTATATTTGATCCATCTTTTCTCAACTAGTCTCATTGCTCCTCCTACTGCACTTAAAATGCCAAATACCGAGCCTATAAGTGTTGCAATCAAAACTACCAACGTTTGATTATAATTTCTTGTTGTGACAAGCCCATTATTGTCAATAGATAATACGACCGATAAATAATTACTAAAACCCATTCCCAGCCTATATAAATTTTACTCATAAGATTTAAGCTGCGAGCCTTTATCAGGAAGTTTTTCAAGAGTCACATGATATCCTGTATAATTTGCATCATTAGACTTATCAATATAAAATGAAGGAATCATTGTGAAGTAAATTGTAGTTGGAGTTGTCCCTAAAAATACGTAATTTTGGGATGGTAAAACTGAAGTTTGATAACTGCTTGTTTTGCCAGGAATTGAGGAAGTTGAAGTAAAATTAATGGTGTAGCCACTTGTATATACATTATTTTTTTTAAATTTTGTTTTTCATTTAAAAATATTTTTGGCATACTAAACCTTTGAAATTTTTAATTTTCATATAAAAATAAATTTAAATATGAAAAACGATTCATAAAATTTCTAAACTATAATATATGCATTTGTATCATCCATTGTAAAAGCTATACTCCCTTCATATTTAATCGAGCAATCTTCACAACGCATCGATATCTGACAATCTCCATTAGACATCGCTTGGCATCTTTCTCTCGATCAAGTCCCTGTTATCCCATTTATTTCATAAAAAATTGCCTGAAAACACAAATCACCATTTCCTACACAGGTGCTCCCATAGTTTTTTAGCGTGACGCTCATCATGAAATTCGACTTAAACTATATAAAAAATACCCCTGATACATCCTGCAAAAGAACTACCAGTGGGACTAAGTTTTTGGTTTCAAAAATGTTATTTGAAGCATACTGAAACAGTGAAATAAATATAATTATAAATGCACCGATTATAAAGACTAATGTAAAAACTCCACCAATTTGAGTGCGCTTTAAAACCATAGGATCATCAATGATATGATTATGGAGTGATACGTATAAGTCGAGATATTTCAAAAATTTTTTGACTTTTTTTACAAAAATGAATATCAGAATAACGCCAAGACCAATAAGTCCAATAACTATTTCTGCTATTCTGATATTTTTCTTTATTTCTTCTATATCAACTGAATAGATTGGAGGCTGTATAGACTTATCTGAAAAATCTTCTATCTCATGACTATAATAAAAACTTCCTGCTTTACAGATCGTTCCAGCAGGGCAATTAAGACAGCGCTTTTGGCCTTCTTTATTGTTATATGTTCCTTCTTGACATGGATAGCACATGTCTGCAGATGTAGCTCCATTGTTAGGCCCGTATTTCCCTTTAGGGCATTTTGTGCATTCAGTCATATTATATTGATCCGCATACGTTCCTTGGGGGCATATTTCACAGTTTGACTCAGTTCTATAACTCCCAGGGCTGCAGCCGAAGCTACAAGTCACATTATTTGAGCAAGATGACCACAAATGGATCCTGTTAAATTTATTTGTAGGTGCATTATATCTCAAGATATAAGAAATTGCACTCCCTCCTCCGTGGATATAAAAATAGTTTTGAAAATACACTGAAGCAGGACTGAAAACACTATCAAAAAGTGAACCTAGCATGAAATATTCATTACTACTTGTTTCAAAATAAAAAATATCATTACTTGGATATCCGCCTTGAGTTATGCCTCCAGCTATAAGTATTTTCCCAAAAGGCTTGCAAACGGCAGCTCTTCTTCTGCTATAAGTTGAATTACTTGGATTATCAGTGTATCTAAGCCATTTTCCAGTCAATGCGGAAAATCCATAAATTTCATTGGTTGCAATATTATTTGGCCCTTCTCCATGCATTACATATATAAACTTACTAGGTGTAATGGCTATTCGGCAGCTTGCAAAAACTAATGGCCCTGGGCCAGATAAATTGTCAGAATCCAAGAGTGTATATGTTTTTTCCGTAAAATCATAATATCAAACTTCGTCAGATAAGCCGGATTCTGTTTGTCCTCCAAAAAGATAAATAGCTTGTCCTCGCATACTTGCGCATGCTCCAAGTCTTGGGCTTGGTGAAACGCCATTATAAGTAAGTAAAGTTCATGTATTAGAAGTTATGTCATATATATAGCCATCACTAACTTACAACAAAAAACAAAACTTTTGGAGAGTATCAGATTTTAATATACTTTTAATTGGTTATATTAATTATTAATACTTCTATAAAAGTTGTTTTAAATCTATAATAAAATCCCAGAAGGTAAATTTAACAAATAAGTGAGTATTGCTTATTATTTTTTAAATAATATATTTATAGTATCCCAAAAAAGTTCTATAATGAAGCAGAGTAAGATATCCTAAACTACCATATCCACCCCAAATTAGCAATAAGTCTCCATCAACTGCAGAAGCATATGCAAACCTCTGAGGTGGATGATCCCCAAGTGAACTTACCAGATGTCAACTTTCCCGAATGCAATCAAAAGCTCAGAAGTCATTTAAAGGGTATTCACCATCGCCAAGTCCTCCAAATAAATAAAGATACTGCCCAATTGGCTGCATTGAGTGATACATTCTTGGAGAAGGTGAAAGATCGTCGCCGAATATTCTATGCTCTATTGGAGAAGCTGTCATATTAAAAATCACTAATTCATTTGTTGCAGGAGGATTTTTATTCCCTCCAAATAAATATATTGAGTTTTCATATAAAGTACTCCCGTAGCTGTAGGTTTTTAAATAGTTAGTGGTATCATTAGTCTTAATCTTAACCTTAATTAATAGGTGGATGAGCACCGTATTGATTTACGAAGTCACCAAGGACCCTAGGGATTCATCCATTTTGCGGCGTCCACACCTTGTGAACGAACTGATGACGGCTGGTGTCAAGTCATCTTCTTCTGTAGAATCCGCCACATCTCCAGGACGGATTGAGTACGCACAAGGGAGGTACATCTCATCCTTGCCCAACTAGGGTCTCCAGTTTGAGTGAGAGACTGTGATATCATTAGTCAAATTTACTTTAATTCAATCATAGTTAGGATCTTTTAGGCTCACCTTATATGCGTGTATACGGTGAATAACCCCAAGGATATTATTTGGTAAAACAAGCAATGCTGACTTGCAAATAATTTGTCAAGTCATGCTATTTCGCAAGCCAAATAAATTTGGCTAATAAAAAGATTCCTTACTCACCCCTCTGTGAGTGAACACAAAACCATTAGAAAGATCGCTATTTTTTTGCCCAAAAACCCACCCTCCGTGAGTGAACAAAAATTTTTTTAATACAAAAATTTTTATTGAAAAAAAGTTTTTTAATATATAAAATGATAATTAGTATAATGAAATCTAGAGCTAATTCTGTTTAATTTTAAATGAATTGCTTTTCAAAACATAAATTTATAAATTAAATTAATATTTGCTTTCCAATTTTTGCCAATTAGGATTTTTTTTGAATTTCGAAAAAAAAATATTTTTTTATAAAATTTATATATAATTTTTTCAATAAAAAAAATTAAACCCCCTCCTTGAGTGAACAAAATTTTTTTGTTCACTCACAGAGGGGGGGAGTTAGTGGACCATTCTTCGTAAGCATATATATCAATCCACAACGTGATTATACACTGTTTGAGATCACCCCATCATTAAATACAATGCATTGTCATAAATAAAGCTCCCATGATAAGTTCTTGCCGAATAAGTTTCATCAGAAGTAATATTTATTCATTGCTTTAAATCTAAATCATAATAAAAAAATGTTTGAATACTAGTATTCATTGTTACATCTTCTCCTGCTGCAACATAAATCTTATTGTTGTAATAATTAATTGTAGGCCCTACAACTTTATTCGGAACGATTCCTCCAGAGGGCATTTTTTTCCAAACCCAGCTTGTTGTATTTAATCTATATAGGAATGTTACATATAGAGATTGTTATCGGAATCATTTACAGTTAATCCACCAAAGATAGCAAATAGCAATGTTCCGTCTCTATCTTGATAAGAAGTAAAACCAAATCTTAATCGCGGTAATGGGACATCTCCAGACGCTTGTATTTGATATCATAAAATTCCACGTGTCTGGAAGCATCATAAGTCATTTAAAGGGCCTGTCAATGACAAGCCTCCAAATATATAAAAAAGTTCTTCGTTTTTGCTTTTGAAAGAACCACCATTGTACCTCCCAACTAAAATAGAGTATACCTGGAATAGCGCCGTTTGATGGAACAATTTTATTTCATACTTCATCTTTTGTGTTGAAAAGCCAAACGTCTCCAAAGATGCTTGAAGGGTCTGCAAAACCACCATATACAATTATGATACCCTGATTTGTGTAACTTTCCATCAAGGAAAACGATCGATAGGAAGGCGGTGGGTTTGTGGAAGGAATTCTTTCTACAGTGAGTCCATAAGCCAAGCTGAGAAGTAAAATGACTATTAAAATCATTTATATGCTTATTGGCTCTAAACTTTTTGAAAATTAATCGAACATTATCAGATTATAAAATTTTATACTAAATACAGAAAATTAAAAAATATTTAGCTGTATGTAACTTCTTATAACCATTTTATTACCAAAAATTTGGGAATGTTATTAAATAAACTTTAATATGTTAAATCATTATAAAAACGGCTGTCACCAGCAATATATGCCTTAAAGTCAAGAATATTATATAGCTTGAGCTTAAAAAACTTATTTTTGACTGAAAAATTATTTAGATCGTGAATAATCTATTTAGTAATAAATACAAAAATTAGCAGTATTTATCTATTAACCGTAAAAGTCGATTGCCGCTTTCATCATTAGAGTTTAAACCTGTATCTCCCTCAGATCTGGTCCCTAATTTTTTAACATATGAATTCTCTATATATTTTATATTTTCTACCATTCCAACACAATGCTTTTGCATTTTCGATTTTTTCTTGAACTTGATCCACCTCTGCTCTACAGTGTTCATCACTCCCCCAATTCCACTCAAAATTCCAAAGACTGATCCTATAAGTGTTGTTAGCAAAACAATCAACGTTTGATTATCATTTCTTGTTGTAACTAGGCCACTATTATCAATAGATAATACAATCGATAGATAATTGATAAAACCCATTCCTAGCCTATATAAATTTTACTCATATGATTTGAGCTGTGATCCTTTATCTGGAAGCTTTCCAAGAGTTACATGGTAACCAGTATGATTTACATCATTTGGTTTATCGTCGTAAAATGAAGGGATCATAGTGTAATAAATTTTGGTAGGAGTCGTCCCTAAAAACACATAATTTTTTGAAGGCAAAACTGAAGTTTGATAGCTACTTGGTTTGTCAGGGATAGACGAGGAAGAAGTAAAATTAACAGTGTAGCCACTTGTATAAGCATTTGTGTCGTCCATTGTAAAAAAAATACTTCCTTCATATGGAATTGAACAGTGCTTACAAACCATTGATATTTGGCAATCTCCATTAGGTATTTCTTTGCAACTTTCTTCAGACCATTCTCCGGTTATCCCATTTATTTCATAAAAAATTGCATGATAGCACGAATTACTTTCTCCTGCACAAGTGCTTCCATAATTTTTCAGCGTCACATTTAATAAAAAATATGATGTAAACTAACTCTTAATTAATACTAGCAATATATTTAAGCCAATAAAATTTATGGATATTATATAAATGATTATTATAATTAATGCTTTTGGTAAAATTTTTTAATGAAAAAAATTTAATATTATTTCAGTGTAGAAAATGGAGAACTGTATCGAAATGTTTATTAGAGTGTCATAAATATCCCAAATTGGGAATTATTATCAAAATTTTATTTTAACTTAGCCCAATTTAAATTTATAAAATGGCATTTTATTAAGATAGTGGAGTAAATAATAAATACCTCTGATACGTCTTGCTCGAGCACAACTAATGGAACCAAGCTTTTTGTTTCATATATATTATTTGAAGCATATTGAAAAATGGATATAAAAATAATAATGATTGCTCCAAATATAAAAGCCAAACTAAAAACTCCTCCAATCTGAGTACTTCTTAAAATCATTGGATCTCCAAGGATATAATTATGGCTTGAGACGTATAAATCAATATACTTTAGCAATTTTTTTGCTTTTTTGACAAATATAAATATAAGGATTACGCCGAGTCCTATAAATCCAATAACATACTCTGCTAATCTAATATTCCTATTTGTTTCAGACATATTGACTGAATAAATTGCAGGCTGTATAGACTTGTCTGAAAAATCTTCTATTTCATGACTATAATAAGAACTTCCTGTTTTACAGCTCGATCCACTAGGACAAGCAAGGCAATATCTTTGCCCTTCTAAAGCGTTATAAGTTCCTTCTTGGCATGGGTAGCACATATCTGCAGAAGTGGATCCATAGTTAGGCCCATATTTGCCTTTAGGGCATTTTGTGCATTCAGTCATATTATATTGATCCGCATAAGCTCCTTGGGGGCATATTTCACAGTTTGACGCAGTTCTATAACTCCCAGGGCTGCAGCCGAAGCTACAAGTCACATTATTTGAGCAAGATGACCACAAATGCATACGAATAAATTTATTAGTGGGAGCATTATACCTCAAAAGGTAAGAAACAGCGCTCCCTCCTCCGTGAATATAAAAATAGTTTTGAAAATACACTGAAGCAGGGCCAAAAACACTATCACGAAGAGAACCAAGTGTACTATACTGTTTATTTTTTGTATCGAAATAAAAAATATCATTATTTGGGTATCCTCCTGTAGCAATTCCACCAGCAATAAGAATTTTCCCTTGCGGTTTACAGACAGCAGCTCTGCTTCTACTATAAGTTTGATTATCTGGATTATCAATATAGCTAAACCACTCTCCAGTCAATGCAAAAAATCCATAAATTGCATTAGTAGCTATATTGTCTTCAGCTTCTCCGTACATTACATATAAATATGTATTTGATGTAGTAGCTATTCTACAGCTGGCATAAACTAAGGGTCCAGGGCCTCGCGGATTGTCAGAATCTAATAACGTATACATTTTTACTGTAAAATCATAATATCAAACTTCATCAGATAAGCCTAATTCTGTCTCACCTCCATATATAAAAATCATTGGACCGCTCATATAGAAGTTTCCTATGTTTGGCGCTGTAAGGCCGATAAATTCTGATCGGAATTTATCGGTTGGTTGCACCAAATCAATGCCTTGGTCGGACCAAAAAGCGATTTGGTCCGACGAACTTGGAAAGCTCCTGGGAAAATGTCTGCGCTTTCAGCGCTATATAGAGGAAACCTCTATACCTGCACATGCTCCTGACCTTGGGCTTGGCGCTACACCTGTATATTCCAGAATAGTTCATGTATTGGAGGTAATATCATATACATACCCATCGTTAAGGTATCCTAAAGAACCATATCCACCCCAAATTAGCAACAGATCTCCATCCACTGCAGAAGCGTAGGCATATCTTTGAAGCGGATGATCTCCGAATGAACTTACTAAGCTCCAGTTTTCATTAATACAATCAAAAGATCAAAAATCGTTTAAAGGATGTCCATTATCGCCCAGTCCTCCAAATAAATATAGATATTGCCCAATTGGTTGCATTGAGTGATACATTCGAGGAGTTGGTGAGAGGTCTTTACCAAATGTTCTATGTGGAATAGGAGAAACTGCCATATCAAAAATTACTAATTCATTTGTTGTTGGAGGATATTGATTTCCTCCAAAAAGATATATTGAATTTTGATATAAAGTACTTCCGTAGCTGCTAGTTTTTAAATACCCAGTGGTGTCATCAGTCAAGCTTACTTTATTTCAATCATAATTAGGATCTTTTAAATTCACCTTATATCAATCCAATACATGATTATTTTCAATCTGTGATCACCCCATCATCAAATATAGCTCATCTTCATATATAACACTACCATGATGAGTTCTCGCTGTATAAGTGTTCTTACTCCCCCCTCCGTGAGCGAACAAGTTTTTTTTGTTCGTTCACGAAGGGTTAATTTTTTTAAAAAATTTATATATAAATTCTAAAGAAAATTTTTTTTTTTCGAATTTAAAAAAATCCCACTTCTCGAAAATTGGAAAGCAAATATTAATTTAATTTGTAAAATTTATGTTTTTTAAAACGCAATTTGTTAAAAATTAAACACAGATTAGCTCTAGATTTCATGATCCTAGTTATCACTTATATATATATCAAAAATTTTCCCATAAAAAATTTTTTGTTCGCTCACAGAGGGTGGGCTTTTAAGCAAAAATAGGAAATGGTTTTGTTCGCTCACGGAGGGGGGAGTTAGAAGTCACATTTACCCATTGATTTGCATCCAAATCATAATAAAAAAGTGTTTGTATTGTAATATTTGTCGTCAAAACTTCTCCAGCAGCGATATAAATTTTATTACTGTAATAATTAATCGTGGGCCCTGCAACTGATTTCGGAACTATTCCTTCAGAGGGCATCTTTTTCCACTTTCAACTTGTTGTATTTAGACTAAATAAATTTTACAGATAAAGGCTGTTACTCAATCCAGTCGCAGTTATTCCTCCAAAAATAGCAAATAAGAGTGTCCCTTCCTTATCTTGATAATAAGTATAACCAAATCTTGTTCTTGGTGATGGGACATCTCCATATGTTTGAATTTGATGCCACATCAGCCCAAACGTTTCAAAACATCACAAATCATTTAACGGACCAGTCGTTGAAAGGCCGCCGAAAATATAAAATTCATTGTCATCTAGACTTTTAAATGATCCTCCATTATACCTTGCAGCTAAAATAAAACTTACCTGGGATAACGCCGTTTGATGGGACAAGTTTATTCCAAATTTCATCTTTTGTGTTGAAAAGCCATACGTCACCAAAAATGCTAGATGGGTCTGGAAAGCCTCCATACAGAATGATAAAGTAACGGTTTGGGTAGCTCTCCATTAAGGAAAACGATCTGTAGTAAGGTGGAGGATTTGTAGAGGGAATTCTTTCAATAATTAGCTCACAAGAGAAGCTTGAAAATAAAAAGACTATCAATCACATTTATAAGTTTATTTAATTAAATTCTCTAAATTTAATTAATTGCTATGAAAATTTAGATTCGTAACGAATTTTATGATAAATCTATATAAGATGACATTCATATCTTATAAAATTATAATCAGACGTTTCAAAATCATTTTTAGGAAAATATTACTAACTCCCCCCCCCCCTCCGTGAGTGAACAAAAATATTTTGTTTACTTACGGAGGGGGGTTAATTTTTTTAAAAAAACTTTATATATAAATTTTATAAAAATATTTTTTTTTCGAAATTTAAAAAAATCCTAATTGGAAAGCAAATATTAATTTAATTTCTAAAATTTATGTTTTAAAAAGCAATTCGTTTAAAATTAAACAGAATTAGCTTTAGATTTCATTTTACTAATTATCATTTATATATCAATTTTTTTCCATAAAAAATTTTTGTTCACTCACGGAGGGTGGGTTTTTGGTCAAAAAAACGGGATTTTTCTAATGGTTTTGTTCACTCACGGAGGGGGGAGTAAGTGAATTTAAAGGGCAAATTATTTTAAAAGACTACCATGATAGTTGTTCTCTTTTCTCTTCGGCTTCTTTGCAGCCTTCGTAGAATTGCGAGAACCAAGTTCTCCATGAGAAAAGTAGCTTGTCAGCGTCGGCACTCATATTGTAATACGTAGACATTGCGAACTGTTTATTGTCCCAGATTTTTCCATCGTTCATAACTTGCTGGGCTTCTAGTCTCAGCATTAGTGCAGTAATGCAATAAGGCAGATAATTACTTGCATAAATTTCATGATAAATATTGTGGTAATACTTTTCAACAGGTTCTAAGTGTTGGAAAAATATTGTTTCGAAAAACGGGCTTTTCAAAAATAAATACACAAGCCCAGATCCTAGCTGGAAGCCAGTTGCATTGAAGAAGAAAATTTCTTGGCAGCCTGGCATAAGTAAATAGCTGTCTAATGTGATAATTCCTATATAAGGCTTGTTATCGTCGTTCAAATATTTATCGAAAAGCCTCATTTTGAAGTCATTGATATAGTCGACCTCATGCTTCATTTCTTCTCTTAGATTTGGGTTGTCAGCTCTGCTCCAATTAGCTTTCCATCTCGCTTTAAAAGCATCGGTAAATGGAAGGAAAGAATAGTGGACGTAAAAGAAATGCATCAAGTCTCCTCCATTTTCAGGGATGTCTTGAATATGGCTTTGGACTTTATTTATGCTAGTTCCTCGAAATGACAGTTTGTTTGTGTATTCAGTGAGATCAAATGGTTCGTAAGGTGGAGTTTTAGTTCTAAGTTCTTCAATTGCATGGTACCATACAAATATAAATCCACCAAGTTCTCTTACTTGCCATTTCTTGATTTTAATTATCTCTTTTTTGTCAAGTTTAAGTGCTGGCCCGGTGAAATTGGCATCGCCGATTTGAGAAGAATATAGCCCAGGTCTGACTTTAGCTCGCCTTGGGCCTGCATCTTTCTCTCAAACTAGTTTGGAACCAAAAGTCGCAAAACAACTCCATGAATTGGCAAGATACAAGTATAACTCACTTGCTAACTCATAGAGTTGGTTTGACATCTTTTGGTTCCAAACCAACATCATAGAAAGTTGCAAGCCTAAGGCGGGCTAAAAGCTGTCTGGGCTATAAAGGTATTTTTCACCCATTTTTGGTTTCATGTCTGGACCAGTTACACAGTTTCCAGTTGATCCGTCAAATACCCATCCATGAAATGGGCATTGAAGACCTTTGGAATATTTGACAACTCCTCCTTCTGCAAGATTGGCGCCCATGTGTGCACAATATGCATCAATTGCATATACGACTCCATCCGTTCCTCTAAATAAAGCAATATTTTGGCCATGATAGTCTACTGATTTTGTTTGACCTTTTTTAAGCTCTGAAGAGCGGGCGACTATAAACCAGCCATTAGGAAATGCTGGGAGCGTTTTTCCCATAAGTCGACGTCCTTTCGTGAATGGCAGTTTTTGTTCGAACTTGTAATAGCGGTATTTACGATAGTAAAGAATATAGAGAAGAATGATGACTGTGAATATGATGTTATTTGTGGTAAACAAGCTTTCTAGAATGGCCATCATTTTTATTACTTAAAGTAAAAACGTCCAAATGTGGTCAGTTAAATTGATAATTAAGTGATTCTTTTGTGTTGTCAAAAGAATATAGCCAAGAAATTTTATATTTTTGAGTAGTAAACTATTTGCAAAGAAAAATTAGAAATAAATTGGTTTTTAAAAAAGAGATTATCAATCAATCATGAGCGTTTTTTTCTCTCTGTTTTTTATATTCAAACAATATTAATAGAAATCTTACTCCTCCCCCCTCCGTGAGTGAATAAAACCATTAGAAAAATCCCTATTTTTTGCCTAAAAACTCACCCTCGGTTAGTGAGCAAAAATTTTTATGAAAAAAAAATTTGATTAATAAGTGATAATTAGCATAATGAAATTTCTAGCTAATTCTGTTTAATTTTAAACAAACTGCGTTTTAAAACATAAAAATTTTATAAATTAAATTAATATTTGCTTCCCAATTTTTGCAAATTAGGATTTTTTTAAATTCCAACAAAAAAATTTTTTCTATGAAATTTATATATAATTATTTTTAAAAAAAAAATTACCCCCCCTTTGTGAGTGAACAAAATTTTTTGTTCACTCACGGAGGGGGGGAAGTTAGGAGAAGGATAGAAAAATGATTATAAATTTCAATTAGAGTGATTTAAACTTTTTATCGCTAACAAAATTTTGAGTTTGCCAACTCTTTACAAAGTCTTCAAATGTTCATTTTGATTACTACGGGAACATTTTTGTGACGTCACGACTCGAGACATTGATAAAAATGCAAGTGTGAATTTAATATTATCACGTTTTAATCGAGATTTCTATTAATATAATAACTTATTATTATATATTTTATTTTTCAGACAATATTATCTATTTCGATAAAAGAATTTTCTTCAATAAAAAAATTCTTAACTGAATCTTATGCATTCTTATTCTTAATGCAATTTAAGATCAATCTTTCTATCAATGCATTATCAACTCACAATAAAAGTTTGATAAAATTTATAGTATCAATAAAATCATGGCAATAGTTGAAACCTTACCTGTAGGGCCACTTCAGTGCAATATGGTAATCATTGCAGATCCGGTCACTTTAGAAGCTGTTTTGATAGATCCAGGCGGTGATGCTGATCAAATCATCCAGCTTATTGATTCTCGTGGATTTAAAATCAAACAAATCATAATTACTCATGGACACGTCGACCATATCTTAGCAGCACCAGAGATAGAGAAGCATACAGGAGCTCCAGTCTATTATAACGCAAATGACAGAAATTTATGACTAAGTATTTCTTTGCAATGCTTATTTTTAGGCGTCCAAGCTCCCAAAAAATGCCCTCCACCTAAAAATAATTTAGAAGACGGGGATATCTTGCAAGTAAGAAACGGCCGAGTTATCCATACCCCAGGCCACACCCAAGGATCACTTTGCTTTTATTTTGAAGCCGACAAACTCGTTTGTACAGGTGATACGTTATTTATGAGTGGAGTCGGCAGAACAGATCTGCCAGGAGGAAACATGCAGCAGCTGATGCAGTCTCTGCACGAAAAAGTAATGACTTTGCCTGATGATACAAGAGTAATCCCAGGACATGGACCTGAAACAACTATTGGTGATGAGAAAAGCTCAAACCCATTCCTAAACTTAAGCTAAAGATTTTATTTTCCTAAATTATTTAAGTACTTGGCTGGGCTGGCTTTGCTTCATTATTTCTTTTATCTGCACTTAAATCAATTTTCAAAGGTTTGCCATTCAGTTTTTTCCCAATCAGATTGAGCGAAAGATTTGCGGCAAAGGAATTAGTGAAATCTACATGGCAAAACCCTTTGTTTTTCCCTTCAGGATCTGTAGACATCCTGACAGATTTTACTTTGCCACAGCCTGAGAAGAAGCTGGAAACTTGTTCATAGGTGGTGGTTGGGTTAAGATTTCCCACAAAAATGGTTGAAATTTTCTCAACTCGCTTCTGGATTGCTGGCAGCTGATCTGGGGTATTGATTAGAAGCTCTTTTTCTTTATAGAGGGCTTTGTTTAGTTTTAAAGCTTTTTTGACGTCTGATTCGTCCTTGAATTTTACGACTGCGAAGCCTTGGGACTCGTGTGGGACTGTGAAGGCGAATTCCCCACACTTTTTAAAGATCTTTTTAAGGGATTTTTGAGTAAAATCTGGTGGAAGGTTTGAAACTATGACTTTATGCTGGAAATCAGATTCGATATCAGCTTTGGATTCCTCTTTTTTATGCTTTTTACTTGGAGCTGGCTCTGAGCTATCTGAAGCTTTTCTCTTTTTTGGAGCCTCATCTTCTTCATCAGACTCTGGCTCTTTTGATTTCTTTGACTTTCCTTTGCTTTTCTTCGGCTTTTCTTCTGGAATCTCCTCTTCGCTTTCCTCGGAATCATTTTTATCCTTTTTATCCTTTTTCTTCTTGTCTTTTTTTGCTTTTTTCTTTGGCTGAGATTCTTCACTTTCATATGAAGCAGTTGATGATTTTCTTTTGCTCTTTTTCGGGACAACTTCTTCTATTTCTTCTTCTGAGCTTTCGTCTTTCTTTTTCTTTTTATCCTTGCTTAATTTCTTTTTTGATGCTTTAGTGTGAACTTTTTCTTCTTCTGACGAGTTTTCTTCCTCTACTTCTTTCACCTGCTTTTTGCCCATTTTGTGAATATTGTTAGCAATTAGACATTTTAATATGGAAATGGAGCTCGAGAAGAAAAATTTGTATTAATAGGCTAATTCTTATAAAAATAAGGCTTATATATAAATACAAAAATTATTGAGTTAGCCAAGATCGTTCGCTCACGTCTAAATTCATTATTGAGATTCCTGCCATATCAGTATGAGTTCTTTCATATTGGTCTAAGTATGCTTTGTAGTCTTTCTTGCACAATGGGCATAGTGGACTTGTGTCAAACCAAACATCAATACAGCATTGATGAAAAACATGCAGACATCCTAGTTTCCTGACTTTTGAGGAGCTGATAAAGGACTCTTGGCAGATGCTACATTTTTCTTCATTGACTAATTTAAGGTCTTCAAAAGAAACGCAAGGGTAATTTTCTTGCAGTTTTTGTCTTTCGTTAGGATCTGGCTGCCTTGGTCTTGGCTCCAAAGAAGGCTAACTAGTTATTAATAATCATTGAGAATCCGCTGCAATTCTAACGCCTATCTCACCGTAACGCTCTCTTCGCCTGCTCACCAGTTCGTGGACGGCTTCACAAGGGCTGCTCCTTCCTGATGAGTGCTTAAACTCTCTCACTGGTAATTTAGTTAATCGCGTGCGCTACGCCAGCAAAGGTCGCCCATAATGAAAAATGCAGCTAATGGAATGGCAGCTTCAGGAGTTAAGAGGGCTGGTTTGCTTATACACCACTTTAATGCATATAGCTTGAAAGAAGGCATTATTTGGTTTTTTCTTAATTTTATTTTTCTTATAATAAGTAGCGCTATCCCTATCAAAATAAGCAAGATTGACAAGCTGAGCAAAACCCAAAATAAAACAGAAACTGGTGGCTCATTACCTTGAGCAGAGCATGCAATTGAAATCATAGCACTTGAATCTTTTACATGTAGGAGCACAGAAATCAGTCATAATGAGCTATCATATTCAGAAAGTGAGATAATACAAGTTTCATGATCCATTGCATACTTCAATTGACAGATTTCTGAGTAATCCCTCGCAGTTGGCAAACTACTGATCCCTGTCCCTGAATTTTTGAAATAAACAGTTACATTGCCATTATCTGATTTAAACAGCTTGCACTTTAAAGAATCTCCGTCTACATCTTTTATTTCCATATATTTGTATTGGTTTATAGTGATGATCCCATATGCAGTTTCTAATTCCAAGTCTGCTAGAGCAACACTGCAGTCATCATCCCCATATCCATAATTGCAAACACATTTTCCTGATTGGCAGCTTCCATTATGAGAGCATGAATTTGGGCAAACTGGGGTCGCTAATTATTTATTACTATAAGAACTGACATTTAAATAATATTGGACACCAGAATTACTATAATAAGTTACAGCTATATATAACGTTTTGCTTGCAGACAAATTCGGAGGTTTTATAAGTAAATGTCCATATGTCTTATTCATGATTCATGAATTTCAATCAATATAATCAGCATCACAAATTCATGTTGAATTCGGACTATTTCAAACTACATTAGGAGAATTTCCGAATTTTGAAGAGAGTAAAGGAATTTCTAGAGAGGTATTTTGCAGTTCAATATAAATGTAACTAGCCGCAATATCATTTGTATAATCGATTTCAAAAGTATTGGAAGATGTGTAGGTACTGGGTAATCATGGAAAAAAACTGATGGGTGAGTTATAGCGAAGCCTATAAAATAATTATAAATTGAAGAAAATACCCAATTTTTTTAAACCATGCTGTAAAAAGCCCTACAGTCGATTTTTATTATTTATCATATAATAAAAAAAACCTTCAAAAAATATTATATTGTGAACTAATAGTATTAAATAGTTCCTCATAGGTTTTTTTCATGTCTACTGTAGGTACCGCTAAGTAGAACTTTGGAGCGAGAAAGTAAGAAACATATGCTCATAAGTAAGCCCATATTTCTGAGCATGGATTTTATTGAAAATTTTTTTAATCTAAGCAATGATGAGAGAGAGAGATTAGTTAGAGAGGTTAAGCGGGGATTATTTCAGCCCCTAGCCAGTCGGACTTCAGCTTCGTGCTTCATGTGGCACTAAGCACTAAAGCCACCTAGCGCCCTTTTTCTTCGGAGCCATCAAAAATGGTGACGTCCCTCAGTCTGTCGGGGAGACTCACCCGACCCTGCTGGATCAAAAATTTCGGCAGGACTCTCTTAACCCCTGGTGGTGCTCAGGGTATGAGAGGATCGTCCATTGTCTTCCTCTGGAACCACCTGTGCCATTCGCAGGCACCATAATGCTCCTCCAGAAGTGCTTGATTGATGTTGCGCCGTCGGTATCTTGTCTGTGGGTCGAGGGGAAGCCCAGTCAGCCCAAGCCTGCACCCCACCCCGGAGAATTACCATCTGCTTCCGGCCGTTTTATTTTTTTTTGCACGGCCGAATTCTGGGATTTTTTTTGCTGTCGCCGAGCCAAAATGGATTTCCATCTTGCAAGATGGAAATTCTAAGCAATGATGAAGAATAATAGCATTGATGATTATGAAGTTAAATTAATAATTAATAGTAAAAGACTAGTAAAGCTGAAGGTATCTCTAACATAAAAGTAAAATCACTTTTATAATCTTTTCTCTTACTGAGATTTTCGCTTTGGAATAATTGAAGTGTACAGTCTTCAGAGCTTGGATTTCAGGGAAATTATATATATATTCATAATAATCGTTCGGTGCATTATAATCCTCTTTATCCCAGTATTGTTCTCTACAGCGATTAGCAAATCTTCTCATAGAATGGCATTTATGAAAATCTGGTCTCATGCCCTTTTTTCTAGCGAGATAAGTTTGAAATATGGAGCATCTTCAGGGAAGAAAGGAGGATAAGCAATTCCTTTAGCATTTAGTTAATGTATGCGTAGAAAGCTAATAGAGTAAGGGTTTGCTAAAACAAAGATCTGATGCTGATTTGCAGATTAAATTAGGCCCACAAGAATTTAGCAAATTTGGGTCATCAGATGCCAGTGACTTCACAAAAAATTAATTCCTACTTGAAATTTGACAGACACTTGAAGAGCATAGCAGATTACTGCTATAAAAGCATTTTCGATTTCTCCTGGTTGAAGTGAGTAATATGATATGTAATTAAGTAATTAAGATAATTTAAGTTGCTTCCCGAAGGATGAAATTTGAATCTGTCGGCCCCTTCAGCTTGCACCGCCTAAAACTCGAGTCTTAGCGTATTTCGAACGAGTCAACTCAACTCGCTGCTCTAGGGATCAAACTGCAGCCTGCCCGAGCCCATCACATGCAGGACAAAAAATCCCATAAGAGAATAAAACCTGTCATAGAGGCCTTCTCCGGATATTGTGCCACAATGGCTTCTCTTTCCACACCAAGGAATAATCAAAATGATTGGGAACCCTACCGAGAAGTTTGCCCGTACCGTTTAGCTTATCTTCGCCTAAAGCCAGTGTATGCTATGGGAGACCAAGAATTTTACGGCACTGATTGCCCTGGGTTAACTTCAGTAGTTTTCGCCAACTCGGTTAGCTCATATTGGAAAACAGCTATCCAGGTACTTCTTTCGGACTTCCCCATTTTAATTATAAATATGATATCATCTATTTGAAGGATTTGGGCTTGGTAATACTTGAATATTGCATCCAGCTTTGTTCACACAGTTAGTCTTCACTGCAGGCACATGAAGCATTTTGGGCTCCCCAATACAAATTCATTTTTTGCGCATGCAATAAGCCTTGGTACAGTTTGAAGTATTTCTTCAATTTCATCTGGCCATCTTATTCTCTCGTTGGGTTTCTCAGCGTTATTGAGCATATAGAATTGGCTAATGACATAAGTTGCATTGTGAATATATCTTATCTGTGCATTTATCGACGTAATCTGTATTATCGGCTATACTGAAATAAATAAAAGTTTTAGAGTGAGACTTCTTCTTGCGTGTAAGCATTTGGCAGGTATTTGCATTAATTTCAAATAGGAATTTAAAGCGATTTTAGATCCTTTGTACTTGTCATCATATAAAAAGAGTTCTTGAAATAGGCAAAGAAAAGAGAGCGATCCAAATAAAATAAAAAGATTTACCTTAAGAGCGAGTAAGGTTTTTACTTATTCTCTTAAAAGGGAGAGTTAGGATTTTGCTTGGGTTAATGCATAAAAAAGGCTTCGGATGGAATAATAATTGTAGATAAAGTCTTAGCTAATAATAATTAATTACATTATAGCATTTCTATTAAAAACTAATGAATTTTATTGATTATAAAATATATTGAGACAATTAGCTTTCATAGTCTACAATAAATAGCTTAATTTATAATGAAATCTCGATAAATCTCAGTTTTAGTTAAGTTTTCAGTCATATTACACCCTTCTTTCTTCCACCTTAACAGCTTCTCGATATTCTTGAGCAGCTGCACATGGATTAAAGATTAAATTTTATACAGCTATAACTAGGACCCCCACTAGCCGGACTACTTTGGCTCATGGAAAGGTGGCCCTACGCTTCTGCGTATTCATCAGGGCGCAAATGGTGTAAGGGGAACCAAAATTCCACCCTCTTGAATTTTCCGGCGAGAGTCACCTAGCTAAGGATCAGCCGCTAGGTTAGAGCCACCTTAGTGGAGTACCCCGATAACCGATGGACGAAGACTAGTGGGGGGCAAATTCTGTCTAGCCCACTTGCAGAATACGAAAACCTTCGGGGGAGAAACAAAACTTCCCTCTTCCGCAAAGCTTCCACAAACCTAAAGGCCTGCTTCAAAGGGACAGAGGCCCTGCTTTCTGCTTCATCAGGACGGGTCATAAAGTGTGCCCCGGAGGCCAATTTCAGCCAAATCACTATTTTACGTCTTCACATGGATTAAGTTAAAGTTAGTTAAATTGTTAAACTGGCCATAAGCGTTTGCACACTAGCCTTTGCCCCGTCTCGGCTCCAAGCGGGAAATTCCTCTTCCCATTGCTTACTTGGTTTTCCGGTCTGAACCACTCGAACCCAAGGGTTAGCCCACCTGGGTTCTTCGCCCGCATCTGAGCACTCCGCTAGTCCCGACAGAGAAGGACTAGGTGGTAGGACAAAACCCAGCCTGGGCTGGGCAAACCTACGAGGAGAAATAAAACTTCACCCATGGAGGACAAGAGACTCCTTCTCCATGCCCTACTAGACCCCAACCCGGTCATACTTCGGTCGAATGGATTTTGTGGAGCCCTGCCTTGCCAAAAATGGGTGAGACACCTCGGAGCTCAACTCCGTCATACGTCACCATTTTATTTCACATGGATTAAGGAATGTATGAAACAAGCAATCCTTACAGAAATCGCTCTCTATATGGTATTTTTTCCTAATTTGCTCACGATTGATAGCAGAGCCAATGCATCATCCAAAAATTGGGATCACGAATGGAATGACATACCCCTCACCTATTGATTTATTAATAGCATATGCTTGGAGTCCACAAGTGCCAAAAGGAATACAAAATGCGATTAAGCAGCTACACATTTCAGTAAAGCATCCACAAATGTGCTCATCAAATTTCCTTGACATTTCTGTTTACCATTTTAAGCTTAGTTGTCGTTATTAAGGCTTTATTGAAATATAAATAGCCATAAAGTTTTAATTTTTCTAATGATACCAAGCAATATTAATAATACCGTTTTGCTAATTGGTCAATAGCATATAAGCAATGATTGAAGTATTTTAAATCAATCTCTTTTTGCCATCTGAAAGTATTAGACTTTAAGAATTCAAAATAAGTATTAAAAAGATTAAATTTTCTTAAGCTATTATCTAGATTTAGTATGGCTACTTTTAAATTCCTTAAATACTTATCATAAGTACCATGCTAATTATTGCAGTAAAATTAATAAATAAGAATTGGAAAGTTGCACTATGCACAAAGAGCTTTAGGTAATCTTTTCCTAAATCCCTTGGTGAAATTTACTCTGTAAATTGAACCTTTGAATTGTGTATGCATTATATTTAGAAATATACTAAATTAGTACTAAAATTGGATAGGAGTTAATATGCTTTTACTAAATAATTAAAAATAAATTAAAACACTAAAATATATAAATATATGCTTTTATATAATTTTTTTCCAATAATTTTTTTAGCTCCATCCTTGATCAAACAATGGGATAGGGAGAGTAAGAAGAAAAATTAATCAATATAGAATAAATTTCAAAGCCAATGTTTTTATTAGTATTATTCTGGTTTTTTGTATTTTTTCTTTGAATTTTATATCACCTATTTCAGGAGCCACCTGAATTTGCTAACTTCCCCCCATCCTCGATCGAACGATTGACTGTAAAAATTCCTATTAGAGGTCACCAGATTCAAATCTTTTAGAGCTATAAAATATGGTTTTCAATTAAATGGATTTAATATAAGGCTACTTGCACAAAATGACCGAGCAACTATATTTCGAAAATTTTAAATAATTTTTGTTCGGAATTGAGCTGATTTCATTATTACAAAGAGTTTAATTTCATAATTCAATAATTTAAAATCTTAGCTCAAGTAATCAAGATAAAATATTTGCTTTAAGCCAATGAGAAATGATACGCTTATTTCAAGATTAGACCATTTTTGCTGTATTTTTGCAGCATAATTTTTTATTGGAGCCTAAAAGGCTTAGGCTAACAGCATCGTTCTAATAAATACAAATAATGATATCAAAATTAAATGAAATCTGAGATAGAACAGCCTGTTTTATTTAATAATAAGTAATTTTTTACTAATGAATAATTAAAATCAAAGCTAAATGAGTTAAAGCTTAAGTTTTCAATATCTTAAAAATGGTTTTATAAATAGCTTATAAGGAAAATAATCAATTTCTTAAGGTAATAAATGCATCAACATTAACATTTCAACAGATATCCTTTTAATAAATAAAAGAAAATACAGAGCTGCCTAATGTAAAATTGTATTTACCTTAATCAAATAAAAATTTTGATAAGTTTCTTCCTAATTTTATTTTTAACAAAGTGTGTGAATTAGAATACCATGACTAAACGCTATTTATAATTGAGGATTAAATTTCTTATGATAATATAAGTATAGATATTTTTGATCATTTTTAGCCATAATAAAAAATGCTTTTAAAGGTTTGGCTTTGTATTTTCTTCGCCTACGCTCGTTTGGGTGAAGAAAATATAGAGCTTTGATTTTTTCGCGTTCATGCTATCTTTGATATATAAAATTAAAATTGATTTTATTAAAAATGAAAATGTTATCTATTCAGCCTCACCAAAACTTTCAAGATATCATATACTTTATCTTTAATTTTTCTTCTATTTTTTAAAACTATACTAAAATAAATTCTTAATCTCTCTTTATTTTGATAGAAAGCAAAATTAATTTATCCATTCAAGGCTATTTTTTTAAAATTAATATAGTAATTTTTCTCAAATTAAAAAATAGCAAAAACTAAAAAGAAAAATTAATTTAATTTATAGAGCTTATAATTTATAAAGCAAGCTGCTGCTAAAGTTCAATAAGGTTATTTACGATGACTATCAACGATATTTAATATATTTTTATAAAATTCCAAAAAAGTAGTTTTTGCTGCTGTTTTTTACTCATTAAGGAGTTAAAACATATTATTACATAGAGAGGAATAGTCTTTGAAGGTTATGCCAAGCATCTATAGCTTGAAAGTTGAAAAAATACAATTTCCGAGAGATATATCTCCCATGACATTAAATAATTATATCCAATCACGAGGCAATGAAGCACTTATATGCCCAAAATACTTTTGCAAACCTAATGATATGGTCTTTACAACAGGCACTTGCGTTTATGAGAATGAGTCTACGGAGAGTTTTTACGTACAAAAGTGCAACAGTGACTACGTTTGTGATATGCAATATCCTGTCAATTACACCTGTATAATTCCACCTTATTTTTCTGGAAGTAATCCTGGTGAAAAGTGTAACACACTTGCAGACTGCAGCCAATATTGCACAAACTGCACCAACAACATATGCTTAGGGGTATAGAAGTTTCCTATGTTTGGCGCTGTAAGGCCGATAAATTCTGATCGGAATTTATCGGTAGGTTGCACCAAATCAATGCCTTGGTCGGACCACAAAGCGATTTGGTCGAACCAAAAAATTTTTTCAGTGGGCAAATCAAGGGCAAACAGTGCCATCTAAGGGAAATTTCTATATCTTTGAATTCAAATTGCCAATACCATTTACAGTGTAATCCAGGATTAGCTTGCTCTTCTAATAACGTATGCATTGCGCAAATTCCAATAGGTGGCTATGGGTGCAGAAGTGATTACGATTGTGTAAACACGGCAGGATGCAATTCTACGTACGGTCAGCTAGGTATAGAGGTTTCCTCTATATAGCGCTAAAAGCGCAGACATTTTCCCAGGAGCTTTCCAAGTTCGTCGGACCAAATCGCTTTTTGGTCCGACCAAGGCATTGATTTGGTGCAACCTACCGATAAATTCCGATCAGAATTTATCGGCCTTACAGCGCCAAACATAGGAAACTTCTATAGCTGTTTGTCATATTTTTCGATTCCACCTCATCAGTATGTTGGACTTTGTAATGGAGGCCAAAGCTCATTATGCTCCAGCATTAGCTGCGCTTCTAATGGACAACAATATTTGTGTACAATTCCGCTTTTATCAGCATCCGCAACTCCAGTCTCTTGCTTGTCAAATAGTGATTGCTTGTCAACTTCAGATCCCTTTTTTAATCCACCTTTCAGCTTACAGGGGTATTGCTCTTGTGGCTTAAATTCAAACGGAATCTCTTACTGCCCTTTGTCTCCTGGCGATGCACTATATTTAAAGTATTTAAATCAATATCAAAAATGAATAATGAGTCCTGAAATAAACAAGTGCAATACGGTGGATAGATTTGATACTGCGTGCATATCAAATTGATGGGACAATAAAAATTTTACTACGTTTATGAATTATTTCCTTAATGTAGGGTATTATAGTCAAGTCCAAAATACTCCTTTGTGTGTTCTTCAAACGCTTATGCCTGAATATTTACAATATTCAAATACTGGCCCATTCTGTCCTTCTTTCCAATGCAAGACAGCAAGCCAAGTATTTGCTAGTAATCAGTGCGTATTTTATGATGGAAATCAGAATTTTTATGTGAAAGCTTGCTCAGATTCAAATACAGTTTGCAATTTCGTCTCACTACAAAATGCTACATGCGTACCAATAATAAAATATCCTGGCCAAAATTGCACTTTTAGTAACGAGTGCTTTACTTATGCATGTGCAAATGGTGTCTGCCAAGGAGGAGGAAAAGGCTCTAAATGTAAAAAAAGTGCTGAATGTGACCCAGGACTTTACTGTTCAAGCGATGAATGTAAGCCACTTACTCTCTCTTCGTTAGCGAACAATAAATATTTTGGATATATATAAGTGATTATTAGTATAATGAGATCTCTAGCTAATTCTAAAACTATTTGCATTTAAAGCATAAATTTGAAAAATTAAATTAATCTTAAAATTTAAATTTTGAAAAAATTTACTGTAAAATCTCTATATAAATTTTTTAAAAACAACAAATTCGCCTCCCTCCTTGAGCGAACAAAATTTTTTGTTCACTCACAGAAAGGGGAGTTAAAGGAATGGGAGAGCGCTGCACAAGTGACTCAACTGTGAGTATGGCTCGCTATGCATGGGAAATATTCAAAGGTGTGTTCCTATTGGCTCCTTAGAAGTTCACTCACAAGTAAACGAATGCTCAAATAATGTTAATTTACTTTGTGAATTTGGAACTTGCATGGAAAATCAAGAGGATAGTATTTTTTATTGCTCTGAACCTGTGCAGGTACAATCAGAGTTTCCTGAAAGCTGCGATGGAAATGGTGGGTGCTGTAATTCTACAAATGATGACTTTTTTTCTCCTAGCAATATAACTGAAAACTGCTTTTGCACCTCAAACGCAACAAAGTCAGGAGTCTGCCCGCTATTCCCTGGAGACGAGCCATTGCAACTTGCAATTAAACAAGTAATGAATTGGCATAAAAGTGATGCTATTAAAAACTGTAACTCGGATAAGAGAGAATATATCAGTTGTGCTCAAGAAATGTGGGACTCGGTTAATTATCAAAACCTGATAAATTATTTATCATATGTCCAATTTTATCCGATAAACTTACAGTTTAATAAGTGCGTTAAGAGTGCTTTGACAACGAACTTATATGGCAAAATGAGCAATTATCTTACAAGCTATAGGTTTTCAAGCTTTAATCCTATTAACTAAAGCTCTTTTAAAATTCTTATCTTATTACCATGCATTTACATATTATGCTAAACCCAAAATAAGCAAAAGTTAAAATGGATAAAAATGTCAGTGGTGATCAGATCTCAAATGATTCTCGTTTTCCAGAAGTTCATAATATAGCTCGCTTTACACCAGAGAGCTATCAACATAAAATTTTTATAGATCATGTCATTATTTCAATACAATCTCTTTTCAGAAACTATTTAAAATCCAAAACCCTTATTGAAGCTTCTCTTCTAAATATTACTAAGAGTAAGTGTGAAAATACAAAATGCCTAAATGAACGAAATTGCACTCAATGAAATAGCAGCGGAGCCTATTTTGGCACTGAACTTGATATAACTGAGGTAACCCCAAATTTATATCTTGGGAGTATCCATGATGCAGAAAATATTAAACTCCTTAGAGAAAAGAATATAAATTTTGTTGTTCAATTATTAGAAAATGAAAATGAATGTGCACGGCTCCCTTTAATAACATATTATTTTATAGAAATTAAAGATAATGGCTCTGAAAATCTTTTGGAAAAATTAAAGGGAGCTTTAGATTTTATTGATGAAAGCCATAAAGCTAGAGGAAATGTGTTAGTTCATTGCAGAGCAGGCTTGTCTCGAAGCCCCTCAATAATAATTGCTTATATGATCATAAAATTTGGATATAACGAATACACAGCATTAAAAGCCCTAACTCATATATAAATAAGTTAATTTTGCTTTTCGCATAAATCTCTAATAATCTATATTAAGTTTTATTATAAACTAATAATGCTAATAGCAGAGTAAGAAGAATGAGGCCCGGCGTGAATCCTAATAACGGATTTAAAAAACAATTGAAAAAGTTCAGGAAAGCTAATAATCTACCATTTTAATTTCTAATAATTTTGGCCTATAACAAATATTTGACATTAAATTACATAAGAGCACAGCGAGATTTGCAAACCTTTTCATCACACCTTATAGTCTCTTGCATTACATCAGATTCTTCATAAAGCTTCCCCAATATCCTCAATCTATACCCAAACTTATCGACTCCGATATTTTCAAGTTCTTTATGTCCTAATTGATATTTAGACCTCATTTGTTTAATCAAGAATCCCATATCATCATAGCCAGCTTTTATGAAATTTTCTGCTAAAAAAGAAAGCTTAATTATATTCAACCACTCTTGGACTGAAATACAAATTTCTTCATTCATTTTATTATCTCTGTAATCATCATTAAGCTTTTGATTCCTATAGCAGTTTTCTTCTAGGGCCATTATAAGTCTAATTCTATGTCCAGCCTTCTCTATCCCTATATTTTCAAGAATGACCTCATTAATTGGTGAATTTCCTCTCGTTTTTTGATATATCAGCTCTAAGTCATCATATCCTGCATTTTGCAGTACTTCAAAATACTCTTGAAGATTATGCCTGCTAAGAAAATCATAGAGCTTATTTAACGAACTTTGTGTTGTGAGTTGCATCTCCTCAGAATCTGACCCATCTACCTGATCAGGTATTAAATTAGGCGACTCTTTTATAATTGATGACAAATCTGTCTCAGCTAGCGAATTTATTTTTGTGTGATTTTCTTTCTTGATTTTGTCGTCAATTTCCAGTAGCTCTTTTATTTTTGCATTAAAAGCTAAATCATATGGACTATTTCCATCGTTATCTTTGATAGACTTATCAGCAAAGCTTTCTAGTAGTAATTTAATGCAGTCAGCAGAATTGCATTCAGCTGCATAGTGAAGTGGGGTCCTGCCAAGAAAATTATTTTTCTTATTTGGATCAGAACTGCACAAAAGCAACAACTCGACCATATTTTTGTCACCTCTAAACGCTGCATTATGCAAGGGCGTTTCACCATCAATAGTTTCACTATTGGGATCCGCGCTATAATGTATCAGATTTGTAGCAATCTCTAATAAAGAGTTATCAGCAGCATGGTGTAAGGGTGTTTCTCCTATATTGTTAGTAATATTGGGATTTACACCTTTAGAGAGTAAAAAATTTACGAGTTTTATGTTTTCTTCTAAGACCGCTCGAAATAAGATTGAAGCGTTTACCTAAATATTTTTCACCTTTTCGTGTGTCTTGTTGAATAATTTAGGATTGGCAAGTAAAATTTTGCAGGATATAGAAGGCTTGCTAAACATGTAAGCTTCTATAAGGTCTGTTTCGGTGAAATTAGATAAGCTATAGTTACCATTTGGCTTCATATTTAGTAATTATAGTTAAGTAAACAGAAGCTGCTTTGAGCTTCATATTTAAGGTGATAATCTCATTAGCTAGTTTTTTTAGAAAATATATTAACTTCTGCCCCCCTCTGGGAGCGAACAAAGCCATTGGAAAATTCCTATGTTTTGGCTTAAACCCTATACTCTCCATCAGGAAGTAAAATTAATATAATTGTTTTTAAGAAAAATAATTTTTATATATAAGGAATAAAGAAATCTCTACCTAATTCTGTTTAATTTCAAAAAGATTGCATTTTAAAACATCAATTGCACAAATTATATTATTATTTGCCTTAAAATTATTTCGAATATGTATTTTTTTAAATTTCAAAAAAAAATTCTATAAAATTTCTATATAAATTTTTAAAAAAATTAGCCATAGGTGAGCGAACAAATTTTTTTTTTTTCGCTCATGGAGGGAGGGAGTAAGAAACATAAAAATAAAGAAATTAAATTTATAGCTCAATTGATCTTTACATTTGAATTAAACTGTGCTTTTAACTTCTATTGTTTTCTATGACAGTTACAGGCTCAAAATTTTAAAAGGGTTTTTTACTGAAGAAATTATACCTAGAGCCATAAATAGTATTTAAAAGCATTGTAGGATCTATTATTATTGTCTTAATGTCATTTGATAGGGATTTTTGGCTTGTGTGACATTTCCTCTGGAAATTCGGTCGAAAAATTTTCTCCTCGTGAGACATTTGCTCGGATAAACTGTCAAATTTCAATCAAATGTCTCACGAAGGAAAATTTCGAACAGATTTTCCAAGGAAATGTCTAAGTCCAGGAAAAAGCATGCACAGTTATTATTATTAAATAAATTTTAGAATTATGAAAAAACTATTATCTTTGTTTTCTGGTATACTCTAAACATTTAAAAACTTTCAAATTAAAACTAATCAAAAGACCTCATGCAATTCTTATAAGCAATATTTATTTATAAAAATGAATTTTATTTTTGCCCATTGCTTTAAAATACCCATTTTACAAAAATGCATATATATAAAAATTAATTCAGAGGTAATAAAAATTAAATAGTTATATTTTCGCTTCCATATATAAGTCTCCATCTTCCATTCAAGTCTAAATTATCGCTTCTGGAATATGTCCAATTGGCTTGTGTAAGCCCGCTCCACATACAATCAATATACAATTCTTCTCTCGGCTTCGGGTGATCATAAGCTAATTTCATCGCGCACAGCTCTTCTTTAACTAATTTTTTGGCTCTTTTCCAGACTTCAGCAGGCCCTTCCAGAGGGTTCTGCTTGCAAAAGAACCATAGCATTCCATAATTAGGATCTGCATTGATGCATAATCTTTTAAGCTCAGAAATCTTCTCAAATGTCCCTTTAAGCATATAAACTCTCAGCATTTCTATGAAAGAGTCTCCATATTGAGGTGTAAACTGTATAGCATAATTTAAATAATCTTCAGCTGAAGCTACTTTTTTAATGATGGTGAGTTGAGATAGGTCTGTAATGACTGGTGAATTGATAGCAGCCTAGGTAATTAATCCCATCTTCTTAGATAGTCAGAGTTGGGTTTCCCTGGTCAGTAATCCATGAAAGGCTTTTTTCAGACCAATTTTTTTAGTGTTGACATAAATGGCATTGTGTGACAGCAATTGATTAGGGTCACTCGAGCCTTAGGTAGTGGATGAAATAATTCCTTGAGATCCGATAGAACTGAACTTATCTAATCTAATCAGCTGAATCTAAGTCATAGTATTCTGTAAATGGATTTAGCCTTAATCTAGCCCCTTCACACCAAACTTCGCCTGATTTAGGGACTTCTTTTAAGGCTAATAAAAATCCTTTGAAATGTAATTTTTGTTCAATTAATTTTCTATCAGTATGCTGAAGCTGTATTAATGCTGACCATAGTCTGCCAGTATTAGAATATTTTACTATGGAGTCTTTAGCAATTTGTGTAGCTCTTGAAAAGTCTGAGTTCCTCATTTCCATTGTGATGTATTCTAAGTGGACTTTTCAGTCTTGTTTTGAGTTTTCACAAGCTTCTATCATAAGCTCTCTGGCCTTTTCTTTATTTTGTATGAGTTCATAAGCTTTGCTCATTTCAACAAGCACAATGGATTTCTGTTTACAAGGGACTTCATTTAAGCTTTGATTAAGAATATTCATAGCTATTTTATAGTTCCCTGCCTTCAATTCAATTCTGGCGCCTACCATCCAAGCTTTCCATCTTAAATTGTCAGGACAATTAACAACAGCGTCTTTCATATATCTTCTGCAATCTTCTAGTTTCCCAGCTCTTTCGAGCCCTAAAGCATATTCTAAATAAAGCTTCCACACAAGTTCTTTTGTAAGTGATTCTTCTCCTTTTGCAATCAAATCAAGTTTTCTTCTAGAAACTTCGTGGTTTGGAATTCTAGCAGCAGATCCTTGGCTTTGTAAAAATTCAATTTTATCTAGCAGTCTTAAATATGAAAACCACAATGGCCCATACCTTGGATTTCTAGCTAATCCTTTCTCACAGTTATCAAGTGCAGAATATATATCTTTGCCCCATCTTTCTTCAAATTTCACAGCTTCTAAAAATATCGGGTTCAGCAAATTTATCCAAAACATCAGGAAGCTGGCTTTGAGAAATTTCTGAAAGTCGTTTTAGCAAGAAAACCATGAAGTCTGTTTTTGGAAAAAATAGTTAAGTCGAATAAAATAAACTTTTAATAGAAAATTTTAATCGACTTGCAATGGTTTCATTTAATAGACATGGATAAATGGTATGAAGTCGGAGAAGCAAAATACTAGCGTGACTGAGAGAAATGAAAAATAGCAGAGTTTGAGATAAGAAATCTGCATAAGTCGCGATCTTAGGTTATCGGCAAGTTGGTGCTAAAATTAACGGAAATTTTTGATGAACCCTACCAAGTCTTCATATATAAAACCAATACAAGTCGAGTAATTAAAATATGATCAGATCAATTAATCTAAATTTAAAAAAAAACACACCATTTTCTTACTCCCCCCCCCCCCTCCGTGAGCGAACAAAAAAATTTTGTTCACTCACGGAGGGGGGTTAATTTTTTTTTTTTTAAAAAACAATTTATATATAAATTTTATAAAAAATTTTTTTTCGAAATTTAAAAAAAATCCTAATTTGCAAAAATTGGGAAGCAAATACTAATTTAATTTGCAAAATTTATGTTTTAAAACGCAATTTGTTTAAAATTAAACAGAATTAGCTCTAGATTTCATTATACTAATTATCACTTATATAGCAAAATTTTTTTCTATTAAAATTTTTTCTATTAAAAATATTTTTGTTTCGCTCACGGAGGGTGGGTTTTTGGTCAAAAAATGGCGATTTTTCTAATGGTTTTGTTCGCTCACGGAGGGGGGGGGGGGGGGGAGTTATATTTTTTCGATAATGTAAAATATATATAAATTTCAGTGTCGTGATTATGAAACCATTTATAGTAGAGAAATTAAAACTGTAGCAAGTAGGCTATGAGAAATATTAGGAAGTCGTTGCGAGTTTTAGTATCCAATAAAATAAGTATAGTCGATTAAAAAATATAATTAAATTAAAATCTTTGATTGGCGGTCTTAAAAATAAGGCATATAAAATTAAATATGAATCCAAGATTTACTCACCCTCTTTACGGCAATTTCGCAGAGATACTCAGAACTGAAGATAACGCAATAAATTGGTGCCAAGAAGTGAAAATAATGCAGCCAAACATTTGTGATATATGCCATAATCCATGCCCTCTCTTATTGAAATGGAGGATCTATGTTTCTACGTTGTACTTTATGCAATTTAAGTTTTTTCAATTCGAAGAAGATCCATATTTTCCCAATCAAGACTATCAATAAGCAAGATGGTTAGGTTAATTTTCCATTGTTTCGTCCGAGAACAGTCCATGATAACTATTGTTGAAGACATAAAATATCAAAAGATGCTTTTATAAAGCTGTTTAAAAAGCTGAGAGCTTTAATAAGTGAACATGGTATTGAAAATTTATTTTACTTATAATCAACTTGGAATAGAAGATGAAGATGGGCAAGATTATCCAACTGTAGAACTTGATGAAACTCATATTATGACTATGGATCATGATCCCAAAAGGCTATTCGGAATTTTTGACAGAGGAACAGAAGACTATAGATTTTACTATGTAAGCAACGATAGAACTTGGGAAAATTTATCAGGATATATTCTAAATGCAGTATCAAACGATCAAACGAATGCTACAGAAGTATTTACAGATGGCTGAGCAGCTTACAGATAGCTTCCAACATTAGGATATCGCCATTCAATTGTTTTTCATAATCAAGACTTTGGAATTGGAAGGCAAACAACTAATCATATTGAAAACGTTTGGAGCAGGCTAAAAAGACTAAAGGCTTATAGAAATGGTTTTCGCCCAAAAAATGAAAAAGATTTGGATAATTACTGTATGTTTTTTTATTTGGCTTCTCAAACTAAAAAATATACCAGAAAGAATAGACTCATTGATACAAATTTTAAATATCTCTAAATTTTAATTTAATTATATTTTTTAATCGACTATACTTATTTTATTGGATACTAAAACTCGCAACGACTTCCTAATATTTCTCATAGCCTACTTGCTACAGTTTTAATTTCTCTACTATAAATGGTTTCATAATTATGACACTGAAATTTATATATATTTTACATTATCGAAAAAATATAAGAAAATGGTGTTTTTTTTTAAAATTTAGATTAATTGATCTGATCATATTTTAATTACTCGACTTGTATTGGTTTTATATTGAAGACTTGAATTTGAAGACATACATAGATAGTGATGAAGATTTGAATTTGATGGATGTTGTGCTGGATTCTTGAAGATATGAAGAAAAAAAGAACGAACTGGAATTGACAAGGAGTCAGGTTGACGAAATTGATGCTCATGCTAAGGAATTTATCAAGATAATTACGAAAAGCAAAAAATTAAGACGCCTTGGGCGTGATAAAACGTAAAAATTATTATTATATATTGAAGACTTGGTAGGGTTCATCAAAATTTCCGTTAATTTTTAGCACCAACTTGCCGATAACCTAAGATCGCGACTTATGCAGATTTCTTATCTCAAACTCTGCTATTTTTCATTTCTCAGTCACGCTAGTATTTTGCTTCTCCGACTTCATACCATTTATCCATGTCTATTAAATGAAACCATTGCAAGTCGATTAAAATTTTTCTATTAAAAGTTTATTTTTATTCGACTTAACTATTTTTTCCAAAAACAGACTTCATGGTTTTCTTGCTAAAACGACTTTCAGAAATTCTCAAAGCCAGCTTCCTGATGTTTTGGATAAATTTGCTGAGCCAAAATATCGCTCCGAAATTCCCACATTGAGCCATTAAATGATTAAAAATGCTCCTTGCTATTTCTATACTGCCAGATCTGGCTTCCATCAATGCTCCTTCCATAAGAATTTTCCAGTTTTTATCTAAAGGATAAGATTTCAGGCTACTTAAAACCATTCTGGCGGCATCAAGCTCGCTATTTTTTTCTTCAGTTTTTATAAATTTAACTGCTAATTGGTCGCTTAACGGGCAAAAATGGAGCCCGAGAATCAGTAATTTGCGAGAAAGCTCAATCCTTCCACATTCTTCTTCAAGCTTGCTGTATTCGAGTCAGCTTTGGTGAGCATAAGGCTGTATTTGTGTGGCCATTGCAAATAAAGCTCGGGCTTCATCGATCTTGTTGTCTCTTTTGGCTAAATCTGCGAGCTCAACGAAGACTCTCCAATGGAGCGTTTGGGGAGAATTTTTTAGTTTATCACAAGCAGCGTGGAAAACGGGATAAAAACCTTGAGATTCTAGGTCTTTTAGAGGTTTCATGAAATCACGAAGCTGCTGCTTGGAAAGAGGACAGTCAATAACTTCTAATTGCTTTTTAGGCTCAGCTGGCTTGTATGGGACTTTCCAACGGCCTTGTTGGCGAGTTTCATAAGGCTTGGTGTTATTTTCTAAATCTGACTTTTGGTAATGAGGTTTAGCAGTTGAAGGAGTCATTGTGATAAGGTAGGGACCGTTGGTACGATTTTCGAAAGGTCCGCGGTGCGTTGTGGTTTTTGAATTCATCCGTTAAGTTTTAAAAATATTTAAATTAAATTGTTGCTGGTTAGGCCAAAAATGGTTAAAATTAGAAAAAGTAAAACCTTATGAGAAGAACAGAAATATTAAAAAAATAAGCAATTTTATTTGAACTTGAGAGTGAAATTTGCTCTGGGAGCCTTCTGAGATCAAAAAAATCAAATTTATATAAAATTGATAAAGAGGTTATTTTTAAGATTATTAAGTGAACTCATTAAAATTTGGATTAAGAAGAATTTATGCAATGAAATTTTAAAAGCCTAATATTAAAGTATTTAGTCTATTTAAATTTTTTGAAAGAGTCAAATTTTTAATCTCGATGATACCAATTGTTAATCTAAGGATGATTTCTATTGAATATATAATATAATTTAATGTTTAAATTCATTTCAATTCATTTGAACCCATCTCTAGAATTACATACAATCCCAAAGTTCAAAATTGCAATCACTTTATTTAGAACATGACCGTTAAATCCTCCATTACTTTTTTGAAATTTTCTTTATCGATATCTTTTCTAATAACAATTATAATCCAGGGTCTGCTTTGGATCACCTGGGCTACACGTCGCCTCATCAATCTTTGTTGTTGACTCTGGCAGCCTCAGTTGCCAAGCTAACCCCATAAGTTGGTGCACGTCTGCATAGTTTTCACTTACCAAACTTATGGGATTGACTTGGCAACTGATTTTTCCCTGAGTGAACCCCGCAGGCTAGGCGGCACTATGTCGCTCAGGGCGACCAAAAGCAGTTCCAGGGCGACCCAAAGCAGTTCCAGGCTCTATAACAATAGCTCATGAGTTTAACTGACACTTCCAAAGAAAATCTGCAACTCGATCCCAAAAACACCAAGGTCTTTTCTTCACGAAACGCTCTTAAATCCCTGAACATCTCCTCTCTCCTCAATACCTCTCCATCCTCTAAAGAAGCCAATCCCACAAACCCTCAGCTTCTCATTGATTATGCTCCTGAGATCTTCAAAAATCTTCACGAGCAAGAGCCGACAGGCCAAGTTTCACAAGAATATATGAAGCTGCAGCCTGAAATAAATCAAAAACTACGAGCCGTCTTAATTGACTGGATTGTGAGCGCCCATAAGCGTTTTAAGCTTTTGCCTGAAACTTTATTTTTATCAGTCACGATTATTGATAAATATTTAGAAAAGCGAGCAGTGACTAGACAACAATTGCAGTTGGTCGGGGTCACAAGTTTGTATCTCTCATCAAAGTATGAGGAGATTTATCCACCTGAGCTTAAAGATTTTGTTCAGATTACAGATCGGGCTTATACCAGAGAACAAGTCGTTAAAATGGAAAAGGAAATTTTAAATACGTTGAATTTTAATATTACCCTGCCGACCTCATGAAGATTTTTTGAGAGGTATGGAGGAATAAGCGATTTAAACTCCCAAGGTAAAAGTGTAGGGCAATATTTATTGGAGTTAGCATTGGTTGAATATCATATGCTAAAATATAAGCCTTCATTGAAAGCGGTAGCTGCGACTTATATGGGGCATAAAATATTGAATAGAGACTATTCTTGGAGAATTGAAGATACTGGGTATTCAGATGAAGAGATTAAGTGCTGTGCGAAGGATATGCTTATATTATTTCAAGCTGCACCTAGGCATCCTTTGACAGCTGTAAAAGAGAAATTTTCGAGACCTCAATTTCATGAAGTATCATCTCTTCGGATTAGCTAATCATAAACTAATTTTATAAAAGCTCTAGCATTATTTTTGGATGGTCTCAATATGTCGGGGTGTTTTCCCACATGTGGAGTTTCCGAACTTAAGTGGCTCCACATGTGGGATTCGGGTACCGCATGTAGGAAAATTCCCGACATGTGGAGACCCTCTGCTTTTATTCCAGCGCATAATAATATATTCTGCTTTGAAATGGAAAAATTTTAATAACTGGCAATTGATACTGTCTACACATTCTAGTAGCTTGCTTTTGAATCTTGATTTTAGAAAATAGTCTTATTCATAGAATGAATTTAGCTATAATAATTAAGATACTAATTTCAAAAATATTAGATTTACTAAATAAGTTTCGACTTACTTAAAAATGATATTGCCAAAAAACATTTAGGGTTGAAATAAAAGATAAAGAATACCTTAATAGGCTTTCAAGGCTATAATTCTTTCTTGCAGTTAATTGTCTCAATTAGCCTAGGAATATAGCACCATTTACCTAAAACATTATATATAACAAAACTAAATCATAATTTATTCTTCTAAAACTTTCACATAAAAGCACTCGAAAATTAATTTAAATTAATTAATTTAACATTCTATTACTACACAATGAGTATTGAAAATTAAGAAAAATATGACTAGTGCACAAGATTCCAAATTCTTAAGTGTTCATAATTTAACTAAAAAAGATCAAAGCAAAGTTGGCCAGCAGCAAACAAGTCCTTATTTATCCCCGATTTCTAGATCTACAACATCTCTTCGGCCTAAAACTCCTTTAAAGTCTCAAAAGTCAATGAATCAAAAATCCAAAAATAATCCAGTATTTAATACAAACGAAAAAAAGCTGAACAAATCTCTTACCATAATGCACCGTTTAAGCACCTCTTGCTTAGACTCTACTCCCAGTGCTGCTCAAAGAAGAAAATCCTCGCTTTTAAAAGTTGAAATCCTGAAGCCAAAAAAAGCCAGCATAAATAAATCCCTCACAATTATGAACCATTCAAATTCCTCATACTTAGAGCCAACACCTAAAGCACCTAAAAGAAGAGTGTCTTCTTTATTAAAAACTGACGCTTTAAAAGCAAATAAAAATGACTATTATCTAGGAAGCACTTTTGACTGGATTTTGCAGCTTCTCAAAGAAAAAACTGCTAAAACTAAGAAGCGGCATGAAGAAATAAACCCGAATGAATTAATTTTATGAGCCTTCAACGAAATCATTACAAGGCTTCCTTTTTTAGAATTATTCAAAGTACTAAAAGACAGCTTTCTCTCCATTTCATCGGAAAATGAAAACACCCCACAAGTATTAAAATTGAAGCAGCAAATAAAATCATTAGAATCAGAAATTTCTAAATTAAAGAGCAGTAACAGCTTAATAGAAAGCAAATTAAAAACTCTGTCAGAAGAAAATATAAAATATTCAAATCAGGCTGAAGAACTCAATAGGGAAGTTAAAAATTGAAGAGCGGTAAAGGATAAAGGCATAGATTTCTCCAAAGGGAGCGTGGAGGCTAAGTTGATTTTAGATGAAAATGAGAAAAAAGGAGAAATGATTAGAGAACTGACAGCTGAAGTTGACGAATTGACTTTAAAAGTTGCTAAATTGACAAGTACTCTGTGCTTGGTAGAACAGCAAGGAGGAATAACAACAAAGGTTTTGCAGGAGTTTAAAGATCAAGCTAATAAAGATATGAATGGAAGGAGAGGGTCAATGGCTGTATTTGTTCCTGCTTTGTTGCTATCATCAGGGCAGATAAAAGAAGAAAGCAAAGAGCTTGAATGTTTAAAAAATATTGATATGCTTTTGTCTGATGATTTGTTTATGCAAAAAAGAATAAGTCCTGTTCCAGCGTTAAAATTAGAAGAAATAAAGCAAGTTGCTGAAGACTAAACTTTTTGCTGTTTTTAGTGAAATGGTGATTTTTCATGAGTGTAAATTAAATAATTGAATTTAGTAGAAAGGCATAAGTTTATCACTTGAATGTGAAAATTATAAAAAACATATTAAGCTAAACAAAGTCGGCATTTTTAGAGTTTATTTTCTTGTATATTGCTACAAAATTTAAATTATTATTATGCTTTTTTATTCATATAAATTATTAGATCGCTTTTGTTACTCCCTTTCCCTTTTAAAATTGGAAAAAAAATGTTCCAGTTAAAGAAGATGGGTTATTTTTTGTTTAAAAATTTTTTTATATAACTTTTCTCATAAAACCAATTTTCAAAAATTAAAAAAAAATATAAATGAAAGAAATCTTTTTTAAAGAATTAATTCAAAAAACTAATCGATTTTAGTGTGAAAACTGTTTAAATAATATTCTACTTGCACTTTTCCATTTAATTAGGTAAAAAATAATTTTATAAAAAGTATTTTTACCTAACAATTTCCTATTAAAAAAATATTATTTAATTTAAAGGGGATTAAAGTATAAAATGAAAATTTTGCCTACATTTTTGATCAAATTTAAAGGGGGAGACTAAGCATATTTCAAGAAAAGTAATAATACAAATTCTTAATAAGTCTGCATATCTCTCTTAATAATGAATGAAACTTTCTTAATAATTAGTCATATTCCTATTTACTGAATGAAAATAGAGAATTACAGCCAGTGGAGATGCTAATATTTTCTATAAGCAATCATATTTTCTATAAGCCTATACATTGATATGTAAAAAATCTTACTTTGCACGTTATTCACATAACTAGAGCACTTATACCATTTGCAAATTCTCATTTATTTATATATTTACCGTTTTACAACTATGATTAAAAGAGTCGTAGTCACAGGAGTCGGCTTAATTACCCCCTTAGGAGATACTGCACACATTACTTTTGATCGTCTATTGCAAGGATCTGTAGGAATCACCCAAATACCTACCAAAGAATACCCAGAAATAAACGATTTGCCTGTAAAACTCGCAGGATTATTACCTCCCTCATTTAATTTGGCAGGCTGAACAAAAAAGCTCACAGTTGTTAAAAACGTCTATAACGCAACAAGTCTTGCAGTCTGCAGTCAAGCTTTAATGGACTCTGGCCATGAAATTTTAACTGATGAAATAAGTGAAAGAACAGGCTTGATTTTTGGCTGTGATAGGTCATCAATCATGGATATTCGAAGAACTCATGAAAAAGTCAAAGAAGGAGGCTATGCCAAGCTGGATAGGTTCATTATCCCTAAAGTCCTTGCCTCACAATCCATTGGGTCTATAGGGATTCCCCTAACTCCCCCCTCCATGTTAATTTTTTTAATAAAAATTTTATAGTAATTTTTTTTTCAAAGCAAAAATTAATTTAATTTGAAAATTTACGCTCTAAAATGCACACTGTTTAAAATTAAACAGAAATAACTCGAGATTTCATTATAATAATTATCATATATATATCAAAATTAATTTTCTATATATTTTATATTAAAAAAACTTTTGTCCGCTCATGAGGGCCAAAAAATAGGGATTTTCCAATGGTTTTGTTTGCTCAAGAGGAGGGAGTAAGAATAAGAGGCTATGCTAATTCTTGTTCTGCTGGAATTCCTACAGGGCAAGTAGCTATAAAGGACGCATTTAGAATAATTCAGATAGGAGAAGCTGACGTAATGGTTGCAGGAGCAGCTGAGGTAGAGTTTGATACTGCTTTGCTGATGAGCTTTTATAAATCAGGATTCTTATCAAGAGGAGAAGATCCAATGCTGGCTTGCAGGCCTTTTGAAACACGCAGAGATGGCTGGGTTTATAGCGTTGGCGCAGGAGCTGTTGTATTGGAAGAGCTAGAACATGCCAAAAAAAGAGGAGCAAGAATTTATGCTGAACTCGCCGGAGGCTCATCTTGCGCAGATACAGAATCAGCTGAAAGAGATGGAAATGGGCAATTAAGAGCTATGAAAATTGCATTAAAACAAGCAAAAGTAGAAGGAAGCGAAGTAGACTTAGTTGTTGCTGATGCGCCTGGATGGAAACATTGGGATGAAGCTGAGGCTCTAGCAATTTCCAGACTATGCCCAGATTGCTCAGTTACTTCGAACAAAGGCAACCTCGGACACATGCAAGCTGCCTCAGGAGCTGCTCAAGTAGTTGAAGGTGCCTTATCAATTTACCACTCAAAAATTCCTCAGATTCCTAACCTTATATCATAAGAAAAAAAATGGTGACGTTGACGGAAATTAGATCCCCGAGGCGTACTACCTATGGAGCAGGTAGGACCCATCTTGATGAAGCTGAAAACGGGCCTCTGTCCTTTTTGAAATAGACTATGCCTTGCCGAGCAGGTGTTTTGTTTCTCCCCGGAGGTTTTCCTGTCCCTGCCAGAGGACTAAACAAGTTTTGCCTATATATATGGTCCTATCTTGTTGGTTCCATTGCGGCACTCTGCACTAGGAAGCTAATCCCTGGACAGGTGATTCAGGTCTAAAATTCAAGATTGTCTTGTAGAGATTGGGAGGAGGCTTTTTTGAGCTGAGATAAGGTAAAGGCGGTTGATGCTTATAGCCAATTTAATCGTTTAATTTTATAACCTTATATCTCCTTGCACTAAAGCAATCGAGCTGATCTCAACCCAACCACTCGAAATTCCAGTTACACATGCTATCACTAACAGTTTTTCTTACGATAGCACCTGTTTCACATCTTTAGTTTTCAAGAAATTCGGATAATTTAATTAACCAATTATTTCAGGAATTTAAATATGAAGCTTTCTTTTCAGCCAGATGACCTGCTCTCTACACAAAGGGAATTCGAAATCGTCCAAGCCAAAGATGATGTCTTTGGAAAGCCAGTTAGGAAGCCACAGGATCCGCCAATAAAATCACTTTTGGCGTTTGAAGAAGAACTGAATTATCCGATAAAGGAAAATGAGAAGCAAAAATGGATTTCTGAAGCCAAAGATGAGTATCGTGGGTATTTTTTTAATGCGGCTGATAGGAATTATTATAGATTGAAAGCAGAGACCGCAAGCACCTATTTGAATTACCAAATAAATGAGCCTAAACAAGAAGAAATTCAAGAGGATAATCAGGAAGAAGAAAAGGTTGCTGCTAAGGAAGTGAAGCAAACAGACACCGCAGAAGAAAAACCTAAGGAAACTCCGAAGCAGACCAGCAAGAAACCTCAGCAAAAGGCTATAATAAAGTCACAAGTCAATAAACCGAAACCCGCACAGCAGCAAAAACCAAAGGAAAGTGCCCCAAAAAGACCTTTGAGTGCTTCTAAGTCTACAAACTCTCTTCAGAGACCAGCATCCTCAGGTAAAGTAATAAACAACGATGACGGAAGAAAAGAACGCCAAGATGCTCGAATTAAACAACTTAATCAAACTACTCGTTGGCTTCCGAACTCTGCATTCACCACTTATTTCGGAAAGCCAGCATTTGCAAACTACGGCCAAGGCAACGTGAACCCTGTAAAAGGTGGCTATTTATATGGAGATTATATGAAAACCTACAACATTGCTCCCCATGAAGGTTTAAATAACCCTGAGTATGCCCAAGTTTATAAAAACACCGAAATGCGCGGACTAATGAAGAAGCCACGATCTCCTGAGCCTCCTAGAAAATGCAAGGACGAGGATAGGCTATCACAAGAGCAGGTTGCAGAACTGAAAAGGAGATCCGAAATTATTGCTGAGCTGAAAAATACACCTTCTAAGAGAATAATTAAGCCAAATTTATATGAGGTCAAGACTTTTAAGAGTGTTCATAGCACACCGAATTCATCGTTTGAAGAAGACAAAAAAGACGAAGAGGAAGAAGAAGAAGTGCTGGATACTGTGAAAAGTGGGTCTGTGAGGAAAGAAAAAACTAAAGTAGAGAGACAAAGCAGTAAAACTAAGCAGCCTTTACCAAAAAGGACAGTTGAAAGCCAAAATAGTCCTCAGATCAGCAAACAAACTCCATTAGCAAGCCAGCGAAGAGAAGTCCCTGAAATAAGCTATGAAGAAGAGCAAGTCAATACATCCCCACCTCCTTTTGTTCAAGCTACACCAATGCCTAAGAAGCAAGCTACTCAATTAGCACCTCCACAAAACAAACTTCCAGTTCCTCAAGTTCAAACCCCATTAAATAGGCAGCCGATCCAATCCACAATAACTCCAGATCAACAAATTGATACTGATTGTGTCACTCCTGCAGAAAAATACCCTGATCCAGGCACTGAATCCGAGCCTCCAAGCCTCACTGAAGAAAACCCTCATCAATGCACTCACCCCGGTCGTTTTTCTACCACCTATAGAGACAACATGTCTCTAAAAATCGTTGGGAGTCCCAAATTTACCAGAATTTCAGAAATAAAGCCAGAAGAGCTCTGCCCTCCTAACTCTCTCTCAGATCTACCATTCGAAGAACTTGACCCAAAGAACTACAAGCAGCTTCCTCCTACTTTCACCAAACGAATCCCTGCAGCAGGCAAACTCAGCTATAAATCCCTTTCAGCTTATAGCGTGATCTTCCCTGAATCTTAACTTAACTTAAATTCCTTAAAATTAATCTAATTTTTTCTATGTTAATGATGATATTGGGTGTATGGATTCATCATCAAATAAGGATAATACATCTTTTGAGGCTCTGTATTTGGAATTGCTGGGGCTTGGGTCTGAGAAGTGCGAAGCTGGTAGATGGGCACATTTGGAGTGTCTGGAAGTGAAAAAGCTTTGTGGGTTTCATAATACTTGCGAACTTCTGCTGGGGAGTAATTGTCACCTTTTGATAAATTGTCGAGGTCAACTATGGAGCTGAGGTCTTCTTTTGGAGGTTCTGAGAATTTCGGAGTGTTATCAATATATGGGTAGGCTGTCCCGCTTTCAAAGGGATTTGTGTTCATTGTAAAAGATTGAGGATGGCTTTCTGAAAGTGGCTTTGTAAATAAATCAGTTGGGAGGGAAGAAACTGTATAAGGAGCGCTTAGAATATCAAGGCTGCTCTCTTTTGGTTTTGCTACATTCTGAGTATCTTTATTAGTTTGCATACTATTTACATGAATTGCTGTTTGAAATTCAATTTTCTCAGTCGAAAACCCTTCTCTCTGAGCTTCAGATCTCCTAAAACCAACTATATTTGTATTTCATATATTTTTCTGGCCATTTTCTTTCGGTATATATGGATCATATCTTCCTAAATGCTCTTCATAATCATTAGCCATATTTTTAGGAGAAAAGCATTCTTGCTCAAAAGGGTCAACTTTCGGCAAATTATACTCTTGAGCTTCACCAAATGATGAATTATAACGATTTTTCCTCATAATCATATCAAACGACAAATTATCGCACCGTAAATCAAAAATACCATCTTCTTGTTCATATAGGATTATGCAATGTCTTCCTACTCGTAAAGGATATGTCGCGTATGAGCTTGCTTTTCTTGTTTCAATTTTTATGTCACCATTTAAAAGTATTTTCCGCTTCCCTGAGAACTTGCTTATAAACATAATGATTGTTTGCTCTTTCCCGTCAAGCTCAAATTTTCATGTTAGTCGCTTTTTTGTTCCTTTAATGTGTCTTCCTACGTTTATGCTGTCGAAGATTAGAGGGAAGAATGATGTCGTCATATTAATAATGGTCACCAGAAATAGTATACAAAATGATGTATGGTAAATGGCAATTGGGATCTTAATTATTCAAGTACTGTGCTTCATAATAAAATAGAATTTGATCTTACGCCATGAGCTGTTTAATTGAGCAAGATATAAACTTGAATTCTAACTCCCCCCCCCCCCCCCCCCTCCGTGAGCGAACAAAACCATTAGAAAAATCGCCATTTTTTGACCAAAAACCCACCCTCCGTGAGTGAACAAAAATATTTTTTAATAGAAAAAATTTTAATAGAAAAAAATTTTGCTATATAAGTGATAATTAGTATAATGAAATCTAGAGCTAATTCTGTTTAATTTTAAACAAATTGCGTTTTAAAACATAAATTTTGCAAATTAAAATTAGTATTTGCTTCCCAATTTTTGCAAATTAGGATTTTTTTTTAAATTTTCGAAAAAAATATTTTTTATAAAATTTATATATAAATTGTTTTTAAAAAAAAAAATTAACCCCCCTCCGTGAGTGAACAAAATTTTTTTGTTCGCTCACGGAGGGGGGGGGGGGGAGTAAGCTTATTTAAAAAATTTGAATTTTTATATCCATATCAAGTTTATTTTAAAATATATCTGAAACTCAGCTCTTATATATTCATTCAAAAATTTCATTAATAAATATTTCTGGTTGGCATGTTTGATAAGAAAGAGAAGTGCTTATTCAACTTAAAACCCATGTTTTAAATCTATGCAATAAATATATGATATTTTTAAATCAGTATAATTTGAAATCCCCTTTTTAAATTTAAAAATTAAATCTGATTTATCTACGCAACTTGAACATAATAGTTTATTCTAACTTCCCTGAGAGCAAAAATATTGGAAAAAACCTTTTTAGAGAAATTAACTCTTTTGATAAATTTTTTAATATAAACAATTTTGCAGGCCTTCAATGCGTAGCATGTTAAATATATAATTATTATGTTTAATTAATTTATCAAATTCAATACATGAATAGTCAATAACTTAGAAATTCAATGAAGACAAGCTAGTAGTAATTCTATATTAATTTGAAATAAGTCATAGTAGCAGTCAAGAATTGTTAATTAAACCCTTTTAAAATGGAAAGAAGAGCAGCCCAAGATCGAAGCAAAAGTGTAGATAAAGCTTCAGAAATTTTAAGCCGAAATCAAGAAGGTGTTTTAAAAGACAAAAGCAATAATAAAGCTTTATTTGAAATGCCATCTGATTTTAACATAGACAAACATCTGAACAGTCGATTATTTAAACGCTTTCTAGAAGAAGAATCAAGGCTTCAAAAATCGAAACAAAAAGTTGTGGTAGAAAAAGAAACCAAGCAGACTCAGATTAAAAAAGAAGTTCAGCCACCTCAGCCACCTCCACAGCTGAAAAATGAAAGTCCGTTAAGAGAACGCAAAATCCCACAATTTTCCCAGCCATCTCCAGATTCCCCTCAATCTTCTCAATACCAATCAATGGATTCCGGCGAAATAAAAGGTTACTCTCAGCACATTCCAGCCTATATCCCACAAGTGGACATTTCTCGTCAAAATTCCTTTGCTCATTATCCACAATTTCAATTCCCATCCCAACAATTTATGCCTCCTCCCGCATCATATTTTCCTTCAATGTACCCTCAGATATTTCCTCAAATGCAATATTCTGAAATGATTCTTCGTCAACAAACCGAAGCTCTTCAATCTCAGCTTCAATTCCTCCACCAAAATGACATTAAATCCAAAGAAGAATTTGAAAGAGAAAAAAAAGAGCTTCAAGACATTATTTCAATAAAAGACAATGAAATCATAAAACTAAAAAAAGCATTAGAAAATGCAAAGTATGATATTATGGACCTTGAAGACCAAGTGAGGAATGGAGGCAATTATAATGGAGAAGACTTCAATAATTTACAAAAAAGATGTGCATATTTAGAAGAGCAATTGCAAAAAGGAAATAAAAACAGCGATGGGTATAAAGAAAGGTATGAGCAAAGTGAAATGGAGCTGAAAAATGCAAATTTAAGCATTGAAGAGCTAGAAAGGCAGCTAAATAAAGCAAGAGAAAAAATTGAAGAGCTGGAAAATAGAGTGAATAGCAATAAAAATACAAGCAATGCAGAAAAAGATTTGGCAAGAGCAGAAGATAGGATTGAAATGCTTGAAGCTGAGTTAGAATCATCAAAAAAGAAATGCAGCCAACAAATAAAGCAGCTAACCTTAGAAAATGATCAGCTTAAGCTCCAAATTAACCAGCTTAAAAAAGCGCCTTCTAGAGAAGATATTGATGAAAATCCTAGATATTATGAAAGAGAAGAGGAAGAAAGACCTATTCGAGCAGAAGAGCCTAGAAGAAACCAAAATCAGAACCGAGAGTCTCATTCTCCTCTAATAAGAAACATGTCTAGGACTAATAACTCAGCATGTGTTGAAAACGCATTGAACTGGGAAACCCCGCCTCGTCAATTCATCAAAAAAGAGCCCAAAAAGCCAGACGTCTCCCCAATACCTGGCCCAAAAAATGACAACATTGACGTTATGGCAAACATGGAAAGCAAACTAAATATGCTCCTTGTAGATAAACAGCGCCTTGAAAATGAGTACAATCGAATTGCTAACAACGCACAAAACAAACGCCGTAAGGACGAACTTGAGCTGGAAATCGACATTTTGAATACAAACATCGGGAATTTGAAAAACAAACTAGCTCCACCTCCTCCGTGAGCGAACAAAAAAACATTTGAAAAATCCATATTTTTTGGTAAAAATCACCCTCTGCGAACGAACAAAAAAAATTTGATATATAAGTGATTATTAGTATAACAAAATCTCTAGCTTATTCTGTTGAATTTTTAAATAACTTTCAATTTATAACATAAGTTCTACAAATTAAATTAATATTTGCTTTTCAATTTTTGTGAATTGGGATTTTTTAAATTTCGAAAAAATTACCCCTCCGTGGATGAGCAAATTTTTGTTTTCTCACGGAGAGAGAGGGGGGAAGTAGAAGCTTCAGGTAATTTTGAAACATTAATTTTATCATTTTTATAAAAATAAAATGGTAGTTCGAACAGCAACTCGCCCAACGCAAAGGAATATTACAAAGGCCCAGCCACTACAAGTGGACAATGTATGGGAACGTATGAAGCGCATGTATATTTCCCAATATCAAAGATCAGATGCAAACCCACAGAAGGTAATTTTCGAATAGTCTAGATCCTTGAGAAATTGTATCTCGGATCTGTAGGAGCTGCATATACATTGGCTACGCTAAAGAGACTAAAGATTACACATATTCTGACGCTTTGTGACTGCTTGCCACCGAAATTCCCAGGAGAGTTTGAATATAAAGTGGTGAATGTGATAGATGACCCTAGCTCTCCTCTATAAGAGAGCAAAATTTTGGTGCTTATTTAGCATGGCTTAATTTTTAAAAAATTATAGTCTTAATTTTATATTACAATTTTTTCTTCAAGAAAAATCAATTTAAATTAAGAATGATGAATTTTGCTTAAAAAGGTATGTGGTTTAAAATTTTTTATAAAATGAGCTTAAGATGCTACTATGAAAAACGATAAATGATATATAAAATATTTATATAAAACACAGTTTCACTCGCTCGCTAAAGGATTTAGTTTTTCTAAAAAGTAAGACAAAGTTTCTCACTACCGAAGAGTAAGGAAAACTTAAGTGCTCATTTTAAGGAGTGCTTTGAGTTTATTAAGGAAGCAATTGCAAGTGGAGGAACTGTGCTTGTGCATTGCTTTGCTGGTGTGTCGAGATCGTCGACGGTGGTGATCGGGTATCTAATGACTTATAGCAAGATGAGCATGAAAGATGCAATGGCATTTGTGAAATCGAAGCGACCTTGGATACAGCCAAATTATGGATTTCTGCAGCAGCTGAGGAAGTACGAAGTGCAATTGAAGAATAATTTAAATAATTAAATTGTTACATACCAATTTAAAATTTTAAAGAAAATCCAAGAATGTAGAAGTTGATAATATTTTAGACATGCATTTGGATATATTTTTTATTCACCATTTTAGCCTATTAATCACCACTAATAATAAATGACATCAAGAAGCTAGCTTTGCTTAATTTTTATCTCAGCACTTCATTTTTCATATGGAGATCCTTATTGTCCTTCTTTTCAATGCAAAACAGCAAATCAAACATTTTTTCGAGATCAATGTGCATCTAGAAATAAAATTGATGATTATTCCGTTTGAGGCTGCAAAGACAAAACAAAATATTGCAAATTCAAAAAAAGAGCTTTAAGTTCCTATTGTGTATCAGAACTTAAGCATTCAGGACAAAAGTGTACTTTCAGTAGCGAATGCAACACATATGCATGCTATAATGGCAGATGTGTAGGAACGAATTCAAAATGTAGAGATTCTTATGAGTGCAATCCAGGACGTTTTTGTCCACAGGGCTATTGTGAGCCGCTTAAAAGTATGGGATCTTCCTGCGAAAACGATGCGGAGTGCCAATATGGGACTCTATGCATGACAGAAATTCAAAGATGTGTTCCAATTGGCTCTTTAGAAGTCGGCACTCGAGTTTATGAGTGCAGTTATGGCATCAATTTACTCTGTCAGTATGGAACTTGTGCAAGTCTACTCACAGATGAAGATTATTTTTTCTGCAATAAGCCTGTGAAATCTAAATCAGAATTTCCAGAAACCTGCAGTATAGACAGCAATTGTCAAAAGTATGGATGCTGTCTTTCAGAGTATGACGATTTCTATGAAAGATTTCTTCCGCATAATTGCTTTGACTCATGCCTTTTCCTCGGGAGCATTTTCTCTTGCAGCGATTTCCTCAGCACCATTTGATCAAAGCTTTTCTTATTAGACATTTGTTGAAAAATAACAGTTTTTTCTGGAAAAATGTTAAATTCCCCCTACTTCCATAAGCGAGCAAAATCATTTGAAAAATCCCTATTTTTTGCCCCAAAACCCACCCTCCTTAAGCGAACAAAAATTTTTTATGAAAAAAGAATTTTTGAGATAAGTGATAATTATGATAATAAAATCTCGAGCTGGTTCTGTTTAATTTTAAACAGCTTTCAATTTCAAACATAAATTTCGCAGATTAAATTAATTTTTTACTTCTCAGTTTTTACAAATTTGATTTTTTTTAAATCTTAATAAATCTAAAAAAATCAACTCTCTCCGTAAGCCGTAAGCGAACAAAATTTTTGTTCGTTTACGGAGGGGAGGGGGGAGTAAGAATAAAAAAGCTCCCCACCAGATTTTGCTGAGAAAATGGCTGCCTGGAAAAAATCATAAACAAAGAGCATGTACGGATGCTTTTGTCAACATCATGAAACTGAGACAGGAGTATGCCCACTATTCCAAGGAGATGAACCAATGCAGCTTGCAATCCAGCAGGTAATGAACTGGCATAAAAGCAAAGAGATTCAAAATTGCAATTCAAGTAGAAGAGAGGATTTAATCTGCGCTAAAGAAATGCTTGATGACAATGCTTACCAAAAGCTGATAAATTCTTTATCGTATGTGAAATTTTATCCAGTAAATTTAAGCTTTGATGAGTGTGTTTTAAATGCGCTTACAACGAATATGCTTGGGGAGATGAGTGATTATCTAGAAAGATATATTAATTAAATCAAGTTAAAAAAGCTTGCTTAATAGTAGTTTTATGAGTTGGTTAAACAGACTTATATTTTTATAGAAAGAACATTCTTATTTATTGCATTATATATAAAAAATAATATAATTACCTTCCTTCATGAAGAGCAAAGCGGTCGTACAAATATTATTATTTTATGGTGATCAACTCACACAGTTCCCTACTCTACACAAGCTGCATTCCAATACTGTTTATACATAAATTTGTCATTAAGACATGATTATTAGCAGATTTATCGATATATCTGATACCTTATCCACAATCTCTATTCTACATAGTTATAAATTATTATTAAACAAATTTAAATATTAATTAAGGAATAAGATACTGGCAATTTTTATAAAATATAATTTAAAAATTAAATCAAGCGTAATGAGGTAAAACAGATTTTTATGATAATAGTTATATTAAGACCACTTTTAAAACAGGATTATTTACTTATTCAAGGTATAACGATAAAGTTTAATCTCTTTTCTTTGTCTTATAATTTTACTAATTATTAAAAATAAATTGTTATTATGCTACATGATAATAAGTAAGCCTTACTAATCTAATTGTGACTTCATCAGATAATAGTAATACTCTTTAGGCTATTTGCTTTCCGAATGCTATGCAAAGCTCGTTTATGGCTAAATCTTGATTAAACTCAAAGCAATATTGTATCTTGATTATATTAAATACAAAAACTAGAAGTCAGCACTAAAAACAATAGAGATTATAGATTATTAAAGTGGCCCATGCAATGAAGATAGAAAATAAGGTATCATACACATGATAAATCTGCTAAAAATCACGAAAATTAACTATCTTTAATATTTATTATATAGATAAGTAGAATATAGGTAGGGTGGGTGAGAGACTGGTGGCAAACGAATTTCAGGAACCTTTACATCCTAGAGAAGTCTCTATCCTTGCGGCTATGGAAAATTCCCGATGATGGGGCTCACTTTGTCATCATCAGGCAATGTGTTTTAAGGGTCCAAACTGGAAATAGATTCCACGTGTGGAGCCCTTTTTGACACGTGGAGAATCCTCACTTTCACGTGCCAAAAAGGGCTCCACTATGAACCCATTTCCAGTATGGACCCTGAACTTTAGTTCCCAGATGATGGCGCATTGAGGGCCATCATCGGGCAACTTGTATATCCTGAAAGACACTAATTGGCCAGATTGTCCCTTTTTAGGCCCCTTTAACAGGAGAGACCAAAACTTGAAGTTTTCTCGAGGCAGTTTTCCTTATTTTTATCTGGTGACACCAAAAGAAAATTTCAACATTTTGTCCCATTCAATTTTAGACCACCAAGCAGCTTACACCAGTATGTCGCTCTTTCTCTCTCAGACAACCATTGGGCCTTGGGGCAGTGCATAATCAGACTCAAAAAGCTGCCACTCGAACCAAGCCGTTAATCAGCGGAAATAGCACTGATCCTCTCACCTCGAGGCGAACTCAGGACTTGGGCGACTCTTTATTCCAAAAATCACGTCCAAATATATAAGGGCACTCGCTATAGAGGATATATCTCTAGTCACCTACAATTATATTAGGAATTTAAAAAAATAGTTCCTCCAAAAATCAAAAAAATTGCTCGCACGCGATATGGAGGGAGGAGTAAGACTTTTTATCTCGGATTAGCTTCCAAGTTTTTCTTTGCATATAGATTAATGTAGCTGAAAATTTATTTTCAGCTAAGGGCAAAAATAATCTTGCATTTGCCTTGTCAATAATTAATATTATAGATATAGAAATTTCCCTTAAATGGCGCAGTTTGCCCTTGATTTGCCCACTGAAAAAATTTTTTTGGTTCGACCAGTACCATATGGTTTGGTCAAACCAAAAAAAAATTTTCAGTGGGCAAATCAAGGGCAAACTGCGCTATTTAAGGGAAAATTCTATACTTAAATATGACCGAAATATCTCAACTTAATAAACTTGAAAGAAGATTTGAGCTACTTTCTCGTAACATACCCACTATTGGGAAGTCAGGTCTCGCAAATTTGGGAAATACGTGCTATCTGAATTCAACAATTCAATGTTTAAGTCATATTCCTCCAATTCGGTGATACTTCCAAAGTATTTTTAAAGACCTGTCTAATGCAGTAAAGCCAGATTCAAAGTAATAAATAATCAGTGTATTGATTCCTTTTCAAGAGCTTATTCAAGACTTATGAAATAGAACTGATACTATCTTTCCTGAAAACTTTGTAAGAAATGCCTACACACTAAGCAAGGACTATCATCAAGATCTTCAACAAGACGCACAAGAATTTTTAAGGAATCTATTAAATAGCTTAGATACAGGAATAAAATCTATTATTCCTGGCTCCTCTTCAATTGTTGCTGATACATTTCAGGGAAAGCTAGAAACGAAGATTACTTGTAACACATGCAAAACCGAAACAACAAAAATCGATAATTTTCTTGACATCTTATTGCCTTTACCTAAAAGTAAAGAGCTTCCAAGCTTACACAAAAAATCAAAACTGATGATGAACGCTATAGATAAGAAAAAATACCACAAAAATTCCCAAAAAATTTGACTTAAGTTCAAAGAGTAACTTTTACTTAGATTTTGCCAAAAAGGATCATCAATTATCGTATCTTTATATGATTGCCTTATCGCAAATTTTAAATCTCAAGAGATTAATGATGTAAATAATTTATATTATTGTGAAGCCTGCCAAAAGAAATGCCCTATAGAAATGTCATATAAAATCACAGAGTTTCCCAATGTGATGGCATTCAGTGTAAAAAGGTTTAAATATTTGCATGGAAGCTCAAAGATTGGGATTCATGTACAGTTACCATTGACGATAAATATGAAAACTTTTGGAGCCAACGATGAAAATGCTGATTATTCACTGATTGGGATAATCCAACATAAAGGGAGCACAGGAAGAGGACACTATAAAGCTTTTTGTAAAAATGAAGAAGACGGAAAATGATATATTTTCAATGATAAAAAAGTCACTGAATGTACTATAGAAGATGTTTTAGAAGCACAAGCGTATATTGCGTTTTATCTGAAGAATTATGATGAAAGAGCGATGCTAGAAAAATGTGAAGGAAATGATAAGGTTTTTATACCTTTGGAATGGGTAAATAAATATCAAACTATGGCTATTCCAAGAAAAATTGATTTTCAGGCAATTGCATGCAAGCATGGAAACCTGTCACCTCTTTTAAAAGAAACTTCGCTATTTCCTATCAGCAGGGCTCAGTTTCAGACACTACAAAGCCAGTTTGGGCTAGAAGGATCTCCATTTGTTTCGTCTGAAGTATGCCAGCTTTGTTCTAAAGAAATCGATGATTTTAAAATCAGAATAATTACAGAAGTAAAGTTAGCTAAAAATTTAAAAGAAGATAATAGTTACGAAGGGCCTTGGCATCTTGTATCAAACTCATGAATCGATAAGTGAATTAATTTCATCAATTGAACTCCAAAATGCAACTTTTTAACTCCTGAGCTGCCAGGATTTATTGACAATTCAAGTCTCTTTGAAAATGGAGAAATCAAAAAAAATCTTAAGTACAGAAAGCATTATTCTGCTTTAAACCAAAATCTATGAAGAGAATTTAATAAAATTTATGGCTCAGCACAGGTTATTTTTAAAACGCAAAAGGATATTTATTCGAAAGATGCTTATGAAATTCCTGAATTTTCAATAGAGTCAGAAATTAATATGAATAATAATTAAAAATTACTTTTTCTACGTGAAGTAGTTTTAAATAAGGTTGGAGCTCGGGATTTTCCAGGAGCTGTTCTTGGAGGTCGAGTAGTTGTAGTTGTTTCTTGGTCCATAGTTGGAGAAGTATTATAAAGAATCATAGAGCTTGAAAGTCCTTTGCGATATGATGAAGTAGGCCTTTTATTTGAGTAAATCCCCTTTACTACATTAGAAAAAGCTCCTTCCATACTTTTTTCTTCTTGCACTTGAGAAACTCTCTGCTCTAAAGCTTCTAGTTTTCTATCTATTAGAGAAATTCTAAAATCACTCTCCTCAACTTTGTTGGATTGGTCAGTTTTGACTATTCGATCAGATAAAGTTACATAGTGTTTATTCAAATCTGCAACTTCTGATTTCAATTTTTTTGTCATTTCTGCTGTTTTTATTTCAGAAAGTTCTTCACAAATTTTCCTAAACTCTTCTCTAAGATTTTCAAGAGAATCTTGAAAAGTGGCCATTTGTGATGTGCATTTCTATATAGGTTTTACAGTTTTTGTATTTTGAGAATGGACTGAAATAATTCGTTTAAGATCTTGAAATAAGACCCTTAGATCTGCTTTTAAGGCAAATTCTTTTATATCAGAAATCTCTTCATTGTTAACTTTAGATTGCTGAAGGTTGAAGATCCTGTATAAGCTTTACTTTTTCTCAAGCATATCAATAGAATCTTGATGTCTTCGAATTGTTGTTGCTGTGCTATCTAACTCTCCTTTAAATATAATTGCATTATTTGAATTCGGGATTTTCTTTCATTTCTCCAAAGCTCTTTTTAAAGGTATCTTTTCAATAATTTTAAGTCTGTTTTGAATAATCTTCCTCGCCTTTATGTGATTTTCGGCATTTCTTTTTAATTCCTGAAAAATTAATCCAAGTTTTTTCTTATTGGTAAGCTGTATCAAATTTCTGCGAGTATAAAGAAGTGATTGATTTGCTATATCATTGGATTTTTTACATTTTAAATTCATAGCTTTAATTGCAGTATCAACTTTTGTTATCAAATCATTAGCTAACTGCTCATATTTTTGAGAATTTTTTGATAATTCTTCTAACTTTGTAAGAATTTTATTAGTGAGTCCAGATACAATTCCATGAACGGAATATATATCTACATACATCATTGGATTTTGAACTGAGGGTGGAGTTTCAGCAAAAGCTGAAATTGTTTGTTGAAGGGTTGGACGCGTTTTTAACTCTTCTTCAATTTCTTTAGAAAAATGTTTTTGTTGAATTTGTGCTTCAATTAACTGAGAAGTTATAGCCAAAAGAATTCCTCTTAGATTGTCATTAGTCAGATTTTCAGGTGTTGGAATAATAATGTTGGCCATTTTAGATCTTTTCTTAATTTTCACAACAACTTAAATTTAACTCATTTTGATGATAATTCAATATGAAAAATTCCGCGGCCTTTTTCCTCCTCCTGCTCCACAATGTATTAAGTTTTTCAAGTGTCACAGTAAATCCTAGCTCTGCAAATATCTATGAACAAACTACTTATCTAGCTACCCTCACTTTAACCCAATCACTTCCAAATGTTCCTGCCGGGTTCAAGGCGGTAATGATCTTGCCATCCCAATTCAAAGTTGTTGATCCTATAAACTCTCTCCCAAGCACATGCATCTTAAAAGATTTTTTAATTGTCTCGCCTGATATCGCTCTAACTTCTGCATACAGCTCAACAAACCCCCAAAATGGGCAATGTGGGGTTTCTGCATCTAACACTTATACCTTAATCACCCCCCAACAAATGACAGCTGGTTTAAAGTTTCTAATTGGAAACATTCAAAACCCAATCGCCTCCTTAAATGCAGCCAATATAGGCCCAATTCAATTTTATGGCTACAACCCAGGAAGCACATCTCCTGACTATCAAATTCAATATAGTTTTACAAGTGGGACTTTTAACCCAGGGACACTTACAAGCTCATCATTTTCACAGACAAATACTCAAGTAGGCGCTTGGAATTCCTACACGTTCGGATTTACTCTTCAGCATAATGTGCCACAGGATGGAAAAATCCAATTTGTGTTTTCAAGCGATTTTGGGTTAAGCACTCCTGCAAATACTCCAGTTACTGGGCAGATAGGCAGCGGTGCAAGTGAAAGTTTAACGCCAACTATCAGTAGTAATACGCTTTTTGCTACTGGATTATTTAGCTCTGATTTGACTGTAGCAGCTGGAGTGACTTCAATTAGTATTACAATTGGATGGTTAAGAAATATAAGATATATAGGAACTTCTTCTATAGTGATTTCTACGACAACTTCAAATAACGAAAAAATAGACTCAATGACTATATATCAAGGATCTAGCTCACCTTGCCCTATTAGCTATTTATTGCTTTATAACACAGTAACTACTGTAAATCTTCAAAACTCTTTGTCAATTTTTTTCCAAACAAACATTTTTGATGCAAATTTAAACAATACTTTTATTATAAAATATACTTTTCCTTCAACTTTTACTATAAATTCTGTAAGCTGCTCAATTGTCTCAGGGCTTTCAGATACTTCAATATCTTGCTCACAGAACTCCAATGTTTTAAGTACTACGGCTGTGACTCAAAGCACAACTAATATTGGGATTAATTTCAATTATCCTATTAACCCTCCAAATACTAAAACTACAGATTACTTTAAAATATCAACTTATACCTCTGGAGGAGCTCTAATATGCCAAAATACCACGTTTAGTACTTTCACAGCAACCCCAAATGCAATAAATGTGGTAAAAAAATCAAGGAATAGTGCATATGTTGGTGATTCAGGACCTTATATTTTATCATTTACAACCTCAACACAGATGCCTTCATATTCTTGGGTAAAAATAGTTTTGCCAATAGCAGAGCTATGGGAAGACAGTGGAATTGTTTGCAATACTGTTATAAACGGAGTCACATCCACCTCAAATATTTGCACAAAATCCTCGAGCCCTGCTGATAGCAGCACTTATGAATTGATTATGAATGAATGATGCTCATCAACTGATACAAGTTGCTCTTCATGCTGCAGTGCTGGAAAAACCCTCACAATTAGTATTGGAGGAGTAAAAAATCCATATTATGTTAATCCTAATCTAGGGACGACAATAAAAATATATACATTGAACCCTGATAAAACAGGATTAATTGATGATGTCACATCAGGCCTCCAATTTACTCCTGCTTTGCAGGCACGAACAGTGAGTGATGCAATACTGAATAGAAGTGACGACACTGTTGGTGAGTATACAGTTTATAATTTATCTTATACCCCTACTATTGACTATATGAGCAATGCTATGATTGTTTTTACAATTCCAGCTAACTCAATATTCGCTGCAGACAATGGGAATTCAATGCAGTGCACTAATATTGGGAATTCTTATGGAAACAGCAACACCCCTACCTGCTCTAATTATACACAAAATGCAAGCGGCTCAATTACTTCTATCACCTTTGAAAATATGTGCCCAAGTGGGTGTACAAAAGGAGTGAAAATAGTGCTACAGGTTTCAAACATTCAAAATCCCAATACAATTGCTCCATTTGACTCATCATGAAAAATTGCAGCCTACACAAGTGCATGATATATAATTGAAAATGGCGGCATAAGTACTGCAAATTTAAACAGCATCAATACGAGTACTATATCAGGGATTACAGCAACCCGCACAAATAATAACATTAAATCAAGCATTTCGATGGCCATTTCATTTAACTATTCAACTTTTATAGCGAGTACAGGATATATTGATATAACTTTTCCAATTGATATGGTTGTCATTCAAACGACGTTTAGGGTTTATAGGATTTCTGATAATGTAGAGCTGAATATATTAAAGACAGTTGACTCATCAACAAATAGTGTAGTCCATCTTACAATAACAAACTACTGCTCGTCAACTTGCAAGAAAGGAGGGAGTATTGGGTTTGCAATGGCTGGAATCAAAAATATGGATTATGTGATCACAATAACTGGCGGATTGTCAATTTATACGTCTAATAATGGGTATAATAGCGATGTAGCTAGCATAAACGATGTTTCAACGATTTTAGCTCCGTTTATTGCTGGGAGCTTGACAAATATTGATATTCATCCTTATAATCCAACAGTGTCTGCTGTAACTAACTACAGAATCATATTTACTTCCCAAAATAACATTCCGATTGGGGCAATGATATCGGTAGCATTCCCATCTGGAGTCTCGATCTCTTCTTCTCTCAGTTCTTGCACATCTTATATCAATACAAATACCACTTTACAATGCACTGTATCAAGCAATACTGTCACCTTGAAAAATGGTTTCCAGTCTCAGCTTACAGGACCAGTAATGATAGGATTTTGAATATCTAACATCACAAATGGCAATTCCGCAAAATCATATGGAGTTTTTGCAATTTCTACGCTAGATTCAACGGGATTTGTGATAGATACTGACTCAACTATGTCTATATCATTTTTCTCATCAATTAATGACAATTCGTGCTCTTCTGAATGCCAGCACTGTGCAGGAAGCTCAATATCTTGCTATTCCTGCAACGTTCCTTCGTCTTCACCAATGCTTGAAGGGTATTCTTGCAATTCTGAATGCCAAAGTGACTATTTTTTATATTCAGACCTCACATGCTTAAGGTGCCACTTCACATGTGCCTCATGTCTCGGCCCACAATCAACTGATTGCACTTCATGCGCTTCAGGCTATTTGCAATCAGATAATTCATGTGTGACTTCTTGCCCTTCAGGTACTCAAAAAGTTAACGGAGTTTGTGTGAATACTGGAAGCTGTCAAAGCCCATGTGCAACCTGCAGTACAAGCTCTACATTTTGTTTATCATGTGTGTCTTCTTACCCAGTTTTGTATAGAGAAAGAGGAAATTGTGTAGCAGAAGAAACTTTGACTGATGATAACTGTCCTACAGGATATTATGAAGACAGCAACAAAATTTGTCAAAAATGTGATAATAACTGTTTAGATTGCTTCTCTGCATCTACTCATTGCAATAGCTGCCCTACCATTTATGGAGAAACTTATTTAAACAAGCTAGACTATACTTGTGTTTCAAAGTGCCCTGATCTTATTTCAGTTGTTGACTCAACCAACAAATTATGCTTACCCTGCGATGCATCATGCCAGACTTGCAGTGGGATTTCCTCTAATAGCTGTTTAAGCTGCCCAACTTCTGGAACTAAGTATTTTACCTCAGACAGCCAGTGTGTTTCTGCGTGCTCTTCTCCGACTCATCATTACTATAATACAACTTCTAGCATTTATCAGTGCATTTCTAGCTGTCCTTCAAACTATTATTTGGATTCGCCCACAAATTATTGTTTACCTTGCATGAGCAGCTGCTTGACTTGCAATGATGGTGTCACATGCAAAACATGTGACCTGTCAGGATCAACGCCTTTTATTACAGACACCAATCTTTGTGTACAGAAATGCACTTTGACTCAATATTTATATACTCTCAATGGTAGAAAGATATGCTATTCCAATTCTTGTCCAGCTCCTTCTCTAATTTATTACGATTTAAATAACAATAATCAGCCTACATGCATTGACTATTCAACCTGTCCCAGCCAGCATTATTATATAACCAGCGATAATTCAAGCTGCTTAGCTTGTGATCAAACTTGTTTAACATGCAATGGTACTGCATCCAATAATTGCTTAACGTGCGATTTATCAGGAAGCACTCCATTTCTAACTGAAGATTCTAAATGTGTAGCTTATTGCAGTTCTTCTCAATTCGTATATACTCTCGAAGGAAAGAAGCTGTGCTATAATAATGCTTGTCCATCTCCATCACTAAAATATTATAATATCAGCAACAATAATCAGCCTACTTGCATTTCATATGCAAGTTGTCCTAGTCAGCACTATTATATCACAAGTGATAAATTAAGCTGCTTAGCTTGTGATATAACTTGCCTTACATGTAGCGGCACAACATCTAACAGTTGTTTAACGTGTGACTTAACTGGAAGCACTCCATTTTTGACAGAAGATTCAAGATGCATAAGCAATTGCAACTCTACTCAATTTTCATATACCCTCGATGGAAAGAAATTGTGCTATGACCATTCTTGTCCATCTCCTTCATTAAATTATTATGATCCAAACAATAATAGCCAGCCCACCTGCATCTCTCGTTCATCTTGCCCTAGTCAGCATTATTATATCACAAAAGATGGCTCTAGCTGTTTGGCCTGTGACCAAACTTGTCTGACATGTAGCAGTACAGCTTCTAATGGCTGTTTATCCTGCAATTTGACTGGAAGCTCTCCATTTTTAACTGAAGACTCCAAATGCGTTAATTATTGTAACTCTACTCAGTTCGTATATACTCTTGAAGGAAAGAAACTTTGCTATGAAAATTCTTGTCCATCCCCATCATTAAAATATTATGATCCAGATAACAGCAATCAGCCTACATGCATCTCTAACTCAAGCTGCCCAAGCCAGCACTATTATATAACAAGTGATAGCTCAAGTTGTTTAGCTTGTGATCAGTCCTGTGTCACATGTAATGGCTCTATATCTAGTAATTGCTTATCATGCAACTTAACAGGAAGCACTCCTTTTTTGACAGCAGATTCTAAGTGCGTTTCTGTCTGTCCATCAAACTTGTTTACTTATACTTTCAAGGGCAAAAAGTTATGCGTGTCTACTTGTGGCCCTGATTATTGGAACTATGATCAATCTTCGAGCTCAAAAGTGTGCATTGATTCTTGCCCTGATAAGTACTACCAAGATACCTCAAATTATTATTGCAAGCCTTGTAATATCAGCTGTAAAACTTGTACTAGAGAAAACTACTGTTCAAGCTGTCCTGATGGAACTTATTATTATCAGCAGCAATGCTATAGTAAATGTCCAGATGGCTTAATAATTGAAGATGGGAATTGTGTAAAACCTTGCGGATCAGGATGCAAAACTTGTGATAGCAATAATCCATCCACTTGCATCACCTGCAAAGATTCTTCTCCTTATTTATATAAAAATGTTTGCTACAGCAACTGTCCTGATGGTTTATATGGGAACTCAGCCACTTGCAAACAATGCGACAAAAGTTGTAAAACATGCTATGAGTCATCAATTTATAACTGTAAATCTTGCTATTCTAATGAAAATTCAACTTATTATTTAAACCCGGACAACTCTTGCCAGACTAGTTGTCCTGAAAACTACACAGCTAATTCAACTACTTTACTATGTGATAAAAATCCTACAAACCCTACCGATATTTGTGATAAAAGTTGTAAGACCTGCAGCGGGTCATCACTTTACAACTGCACATCTTGCTACTCTGACAGTAAATCTACTTATTATTTAAACCCAGATCATTCTTGCCAAATTACCTGCCCAAGCAATTACACCGCGAATTCCACCACTTTGACATGTGACAAAGACCAAATCATTATTCCCCCAGTGAACAAGTCTACTGTTACTTCAAGTGGGATTTCTGCTTTTGCTGTTTATGCGCTTATAGGAGAAACTCTACTAGCATTAATAATTATAGTAATTGCAAAATTCGCAAGCCCAGATATGTACTTACAAAAAGCAACTATTTTATTTATGTTCAGTGCTATTGAATTTACTGAAAGAATATTTCTCCTAATTTTCCTATGGGTTGATAAGGGCTCAGAAGCTTCAATTCTTGTAGGGATAACAGCTTCATTTATAGCTGGGTCAAGTGTGCTATCTATGATGTTTTTAATTCTGCATTTAGATCCACTGGTCGAAAGCAGTGCAGCCTTAGACGAATTTTCTCAGAAATTTAAATGGTCGTATAGGATTACAAGGTTTTTATCGTTACTTTTTGGGATTCACTTTATAAGAATATTGTATAGTGGATTCTTTGGTCTTCCTGTATCAACTCATGCGAAGACACTGGGGAATGTGAATGCGTTTAGATTTCCATTGGAAAGATTAAGCTTGTATAATTTGACCGTCATAAATGTACCTCAGCTGTTCCAACATATCGCTATTTTGGGACTGTATTCTTATATGAGTGATGTCTGGCAGATATCACTTTTTGGGATTTGCTTGGAGTTATTTGTATCGATTTTTTACTTTTGGGACTGGTTTAAAGGGCCTTGGAGGATTTAAGTTATTAAATAATTATTGATTGCTATATAAATTCTTGCAATTTTGTTCGCTTATTTTTGTTGCTTATAATAATAAACCAGATCCTAAAATATCTAACGAATTTAAATTAGTTAAGGATAAAATGATGAATTAATATTAATATTTATTAATTGAGAGTTTATTATTTAATGCAATAAAAGGCTTTAAATTTATAAACAAATTATTTATTAATAACTATTTGATGTAAAGCCAATATAAATTATCCAATAATCTTGTTTTTAGCAAAGGCTTTAATAAAATATAATCCTCTCCCTATCAGCGAGCAAAACCACTCGAAAATACTATTTTTTAAAAACTATCATTAATGCGCGAGCAAAATTATTTTTTAATATAAAAAATTTTTTGTAAAATAATTTTGATTGCAGCAACCTTGATAATGAATATAAAGCATATATATTGAATTTTAAACAGCTTGCATTCTAAATAATCTAATTTTTGCATATTAAATTTCGAAATAAAAATTAATATATTTTAAAATTTTCAAAAAGCTTCACTTTTTTCCAGGGTTGATTTAAATATATTTTATACTTATTTCAATAATAACCTATGGAAATATTGCTTTTTTTGTAATAGTTTAGATTATCTTTAAGATTGGTGCTAAATATATATTTATACCTAAACAATGCTTTATTCGGGTTTATAATTTTTAAATTTTATCATAAAGAAAAATTTTTTAAAATATAACAATTATATTTTATTGAATTTCTGACTTCTAAAACTGATTTTTAACACAATTTATAATACCTAATATATAAAATTTTTATGCAAATCCATAATAAATCCATTTTGAATAACTTAAAAAAATTTCAAATTTTCTGATTATAATATTTATTATTTTAAGTAATGCTACAATTTCTATTTCTTTTTAGCTTGATAGCTACAATCAAAAAATCAATTCTTTATATCTAATAAAAAAAATGTTAAAATGCAGCAAAACTTCTAAAACCGCTTTTTTTTTAATCTTGTCATTCTGAATTAATTAAAGTGAGACAAATAAAATGCTAGATAAAAAAATAAAGATTTCACTCAAATTTTTACCAACTATCCACCCGCTGGCTTTTTTACTGGTTATTATTTTCCTCATAAATTGATGATTGTCTATATATAAGAATTCCTTTATTTTTTATTAATATCTGAGGATATTTAATTCCATATTAGGTTTATGTTTTTTTCTAATAAGTTAGAAATGTTTTGTGATCTTTTAAAAACAATCAAGATTGCCCAGAGCCAACACAAGTCCAAGGACATCTGCATAGGAAATATGCTTTGGTTTTACATTAACAATCAATACTTTAAAAGCGCGTCGGCAACAGCGCAACTTCCAAATATTGACATGAAGCTTGATATCGAATTAGAATATGATCATTTTGACAGCGAATCTTATGTTAATAATCTTATTACTATAGCGAGCCCCACTTCTGCTTGCTATTTGGCATATTTTCCACTGTAGCCCTTACCGGGCTGTCCCAAAATTATTAAACGTCAAAATATTTATCGAAAAGTGCCCCACATTTATTTTAATTAATTAAATTAGCATTTGAAAATATCATGAACCCAGGTGCTTGGTAGCATGGAAGGGCTGTTAAAAGTCAGTTCATAACGATGCCTGAATTATAAGTATGAAGCTGAGTTAGAGCAATGTGAAAACGATGTATCTCAAATCTTTCCGGAACAAAAAAAAGGGCTTGATAATAACTACCCTAAACTACTCAGTGAGTACGAAATAGTTTTGTCAGAAATTACAAATATCGAGCACCGAAAGACTCTAAATGCTTATTTAGACTACATAGAAAAAAGATCTAAATCTGACAACATTGTCGAAAAGCCTTCAACGCCGCCAGTGCACGACGATGAATTTTCCTGTGAAATTTGTGGGGACGGAGATTATGAAGATGACGATTTGATCGTAATTTGTTCTGGCTGCAACACAGGAGTTCATATGAAATGCTATGGAATTCTTGTAGTTCCAGACACTGACTGATACTGCATTGCTTGCCAAAAACAGTCAGAAAAGAGAAATGAAATCCGATGTGCGTTGTGTCCAAATAAAGGAGGGGCAATAAAGCCAACTGTTCTTTTTACCTCTCTTCATTCTGATTATCCTAATTATCCATGGACAGGAGAACCTGAACAAATTTGGGCTCATGTATTCTGTGTTATGCATTTAGATTTTTCTTGCTTCCAAGATCAAGAATTGATGTCAGAAATTGATATTTCGAAAATCAACAAGGACCGATTTCAGCTCAAATGCCAAAAATGCAACACAAAAAACGGAGCCTGTGTACAGTGTCATCATGGGAGGTGTACAGTGGGATTCCATCCATTATGTGCTAAAAATAATTTTCTTACTGTAGAATATGCCAAAAATTTTATTTTTATTAAGTTTATGCTTACTCCCCGCTCCATGAGTGAACAGAAAAATTTTGTTCGCTCACGGAGGTTTGTTTTTAAAAAATTTAGATATAAACTTTATAGTATATCAACAAAAAAAAAAATTTTAAAATTAATTTAATTTATAAAATTTTATATTTTGAAATGCAAGCTGTTTGAAATTAAACAGAATTAACTAGAGATTTCACTATACTACTTATCACTTGCATATCAAATAAATTTTTTCATAAAAATTTTTTGTTCGCTCATAAAGGGTAAGTTTTTGGGCAAAGAATAGTATTTTTCCACTGGTTTTGTTCGCTCATGGAAGGGGAGTTAGAATATTCAAAATTTAAAATTTCTATTAAATAAGGCAAGAGTTAGCACCAGGGATAAAACAGGATTTGATGATATGAATTGTTATTGCTCAAAACATCGGCCACTTAGGCTGAGAAAGCAAATTGAAAGCCTTGAGAAAAAGGCTGTCGAAGATATATTGTATTTAGGAAGGGCTCTTCAGAAATTTGAAGCTAGAAAAGTCAAAAAGAATCAGCTAGCCTGTCAAACTCCACCCCAAGTTAAACGAAAGAGAAGTGGAGAATTTTCTTACGAAGAAAAGCTAGAGCTGCTAAAAATCGTTGAAGCAAGGCTTGCAAAAGAAGAAAAGCCTGGCTTTAAATTTGCCTTCACCAAAGCAAGCTCTCAGAAAAAGTTGCGAGGAGGCGTGCAAGTGTCCAAACCTTTGCTTACTTACTTACTTACTTACTTACTTACTTACTTACTTACTTAGGTATTTAAGGTGTTTTGATTTCTTCAGCAGGATGATTTAGGCATGCTTAAGCCCATCCTTTTAACTCCCACCGGTGACGTCACCAAGCAATCTTGGACCGGCTAGCCCGACCAAGCCATTCTATAAAGTGCCATCCCCAACGGGCCAGAAATCCCGCACCGGCAGCGTTGCCTCGCCCGAACTTGACTCCTGTGTGTGTTCCGCCTAAGGGTCACCCTCCTCGGGTGTGTCAAGCAGCAAACCAGGTGTTCTTCTTAGTATCTTGGGCCAAAGAAATATAGAGGCTGCCTTTGAGTAGCGCTCTAAGCGCCCGAGACTTCCCGACGAAGTCTGGGCGGTGGTTTGACCAGCTGATGTTGGTCAAACCAACATCCAAAATGACAAATTCTTCTCCTACAGAAGGTTTGTCAAATTGGATGCTGGTTTGACCAACATCAGCTGGTCAAACCACCGCCCAGACTTCGTCGGGAAGTCTCGGGCGCTTAGAGCGCTACTCAAAGGCAGCCTCTATACCCTATGCGGTATTCCATATTGGTATTGCTGATAAAAGGCCACGTGGAAAACTGAACCCCATAATAATAAAAGCGAAGGATTCCGCACTGAGCCATTTTATTATTATGTCCAAAAAACTTTTGCAATACACAGTTTTGCATCCTCAAATGATTTTGCTAGAAAAAATTGCTTTACAAGGGAGAAAATACCAAGATTGCTATAAATTTTACAATGAATCAATATTCCCAGTAATTAAAAAGGAAATTCAAATTTTAGGAAAGCCTTTAGTAGTTTATGAGCCAACATTAAGAGAAAAAGCTAAGCTGAAAAAGTATATTAAGCCTATAGGAGGAGCCAAAAGAGGAAGGAAGCCGAAGCAGCCTGTTCTTGAAGATCTCGTAAGTCAAGAGCTTCATTGCTTGTGCAGAAAGCCATTTGTTGAAGCCACGCCAAAGAGAAATGATGAGACAGATGAGGATTATGAACAAAGGATTAGGGATAGTGAAATGATTGCTTGCGATGAATGTGGAAAATGATTCCACAGCGAATGTATAGGATTAAAGAGGTACGAAGTTCCGGAAACATTCTTTTGTGTAGAATGTTCCCCGAAGCGAGCGAAAATTGAATGTAGTTAGTGTATATAACTATTGCTAGCCTCTTAACATTACAATATTTATCATAATATTTTGGTAATAATTTTCTTTATTGTGAAACAAGTTTTAAAGCAATCAAAAAACTGTTCAAACTTGTCATTTGAATAGTTTCTATGAAATTATTATCTTATTTATTATATTAACTGAATTCTGATGCTATTTTATATTTATGAAATTAATTAATTTCATCATAAAAATATTCTAAGTTATGGATATAGAGTCTTTACATCACGATAATTTTATCTCTACTAAGTCCTCCAGCCTTCAGGGAATCAAGAATAAACTTATTGTACCCAGAAGGCCCACAAACCCAAGCTAGATCTGACTTGAGCTCTCCACATTCTTTGACTAATCCAGGAAGTTGTTCTCGTCTTTCATTAGTGAGGATAACAAGCTTAAATCTACTTTCTCCTAAAGCACTTGCAGTAGCTTCAAGAAGATCTAGCTCTTCAATTTAAAAATAAAAAAAATTATTTAATAACAAATTATACCAGGCTTTTATATTTTTTTAAATAATTAAAGAGTAAGCCAAAGAAGTCTTTCAAATTCCTAAAAGAAACTATAAGAGTAAAAGAAAATTGAATATGTGGGCTATTTCTTATAGTCCAAAGATAGCAGACTATGTCCAGAAATGGAACCAAGCCTGTACCAGCTGCAAAGGCTACATATTTACCAGAAAATTCTGATAAGCAGAGTCCAGGTCCTAATGGACCTTTGAGGTTTAGTTTAGTTTTTGCTTGGCAAGACTTCAAATGCTGGGTTAAGACTCCTTGAGGATATTCCTTATAAATCAGCTGCAATCTACCACTTTTCACGTTTGGATAAGTGCTAACTCTATAACCACTTTCTTGGCATTCAATAGCCCATGAATTCAAGTTGCAAAAGAATGCGCTATAATATCTTGATACATTTTTCCCATCAACTTCTGCATTAATCCTAAAATGTTTGCCAAGCCATAAAGGATTTTTGCATTTCGAGTTCATATTGAAGTTCTTAGAACTTAATACAAGTAAATAAGTATTTTCGCTTATAACATGCTGTGATTTGACACTCCAAGTCATGGAATCCATCAATTCTTCATAGTTAAGAGGTATTAAAAACTCATCTGGATATGGAATCTTGGCAACTACAAGCTTTTTAAGAAGATCAAAAGACTCAGGCGAATGGGTATATGGCGCTAATTCTCCATTTGCACTGCTGCACCCAATCATGTATTTCCCTGTATCTTCTCCGATAGAATCATTCAGCATGAATGCTCCTCCTGGATGGGAGAACTTAAAATCAGTTATATCAATCACGAATTCTTCATAAAACATGTAATCTTTATTTTTCATTGTCATCTCTTTTAGAGCTGCTCTATGAGTCATGCTCCTGTTTGCCTTATAAAGGAATGGGAATCTTTTGGAGAGTTTTAGCTTCATCCATACAACGAATTGAGCTGGAATAAGATTTATCCATTTATGATCAATTTCAAAGGAAACTATTATCAATGTGCATATTGCAGTCCAGAACAATATTCCACTGACCTCATCTAATTCGCTTTCCACAAGTCAAAACCCTGATATATTGATCAGGATGCCAAGAGTTGCCATAATTCATCCAATTGATTTATGAAGTCTTCTTGTTTGGGAAATTGCTGAAAAGCTGGTCGAAGAAGTCTGAAGCCACCTTACGATTAAGCCAGAAATGCCTTGGGCTACAACAGTTCCTGCTAAGAGAAATCCAAGCCTGGCGTGGTATCTTGGCACTTCTGTAAAGGTTTCATAAGATACTGGATGTTTATAAAAAGCTAATCCAACACTAAATAGGGTTAAAAAAATAGCCAGGGAAAAAGAAATTAGATGACAAGGGTACCAAAGTTTCCAGCTTTTATAGTACCTGGCAACAATAATAGCTCCAGGAGCTAATAAAGACCATGAAATTATCATAAGCAATGCATGGGCTGCATAATACTCGAAATCATTTTCATCAATTTGGTAGTTTATTTTCTCTATTTTTGTTGCAAATACAATGGTTGATGCTCCGTACTCATCATGCTCATCAAAGCGTCTTGTTCTTTTTTGATATGCCCAGTTAATGTCCATGACTTGGTCAGGCACTATAACCTTGTCATACTTATCTCCAGTGTCCAATTTTCTGCTAAAATATACATCAATTAGTCTACCTGGTGAAGTTGAATAGCCTCCTTTGATATATTTTATGTCATTGGTTCCTTTTAGATCAGTATCTGAGTAAGGAGTGTCATGATTTTCTGACCAGATGTCCATCAGTTCTACAGTGGAATTCGCAGACTTTTTTTGTAGGGCTACAATCATATCACATCCAAACATGGAATTAGCGAACCCTATGCTGCACCAATCAGCTTTGCACTAAATAAATGCTACCTTAAAGTTGAATATGATTTCGTCATTTGAGATTTCCCAACCGATTGTCATAACGCTATCGATTTTTTGGTAAATCAGCTCTGCGTAGGCCAAGAAGGTCAAAAGTATCAAAAGATATATCTTGGTCATTGTTAATATAGAATGAAAAATTAGATAAATCGTCCAGTAATTATGTGTTGATTAAATATGTATTTTATTGATTATTGTAATGGCGAGTAAAAATAATAAAAGAATAGAAGTTTATTAAAGTAGGCTTCAACATACAGAATGATGCATATAAAGCTAATGGGCCACTCTTTGCCGATAATGATTAAAAGTGTCACACATCGAATAATTAATTTCTAAGCTAAATCCTAGGTTCGTTGTAAAATTGATTGCATCATCTCCTAAATAAAAAACCCCATATTTATTAGGCTCATTAGGTCCTCTACCTTTCATCAATTTCTTTAAGTTGAATTCTGATTAGCCTCTGAAATGATTGCTTATCAAGTTTCTCCTATAAGTAGCATGAATAAATCTATATCAGTAGATCTTGCATGAAATCTTATCATAAATTTAGCAACAGTTTCCAAATAGTTCGCTCTTGTCTTTAATGAGTCCCATTATTTTCGTCGTATAATTACCTGCTCTATTCTGGACTTTTAAAACATTTTCTTTTTGCAACAGCAATATCTTAATTATGCATCGAGTTATTCTTCACATCAGAACAATTTAGACTGAATAAAACTAGGAGAGAAGAGAGAGTCAAGTGAGAACTCTTGGCATTTGGTAGATTTTGGAGAAAATTATAGATAAGGTATAAATGTTTACTGGGTTCATTACAGATCAAAGCAGACATAAATGGCTGAAAGGCTGTGTGGTTAAATTCTATCCTCTATTGAAAATGTAAACTTTTAGCTATGTTATAAATTTTGAAAGAATTTTAGGCTTTATTATCCAATTTCTTTCTTGCAGATAAATCTAGATATTATGAAAAGCAATTAAAATTTATAAGTCGATATCTATAAGTAATTTGGATAAAGGTATTAACAAAGGTTTCTTTCTCAAAAAATAGCATCTTTTTATAAACGCAACTGAATGAAAAACTATTATCTCAATATTTTTTTTACCTTATGCAAATTAAATTTTTATATAAGAGATCGAAAAAAGAAGTATGCTTTCCTTATCTTAAAAATACTTACCGAAACTCAAGAATAGAACTAGAAAAATATCCAATAAAGTTATCATGAATCTTTGGAAAGCAAATGCTTACTATTCCAGCATTAAAATGCTTTTGTGCTAATTAGATGAGTATAAATTAAATTAATTGCCGAGCCTCTCTTTTTAAATCATATTTCCTTGATTGAACGAACCATCGTTTAATCAATTATATAATGTTTTATTTTATTGAATTTTTTTTATATTATAATTTTATGCACTATGATAAGAGACACAACATGCAGTATCTTTGCAAATATGATTATAATTGATAAGCATTTATCTTTGATATCTTTAATAATTATTGCTATAAAATAGATAGTTAGACTTGAGTTCCAGGCATAGGAGTGTTTCTTTTGACTGCATAATAAAAAATGGTTTCAAAATATTTAAGAATTGAACAATGCACACAGCTTTGATATTATTTACAAGGAGGTCTCATATAGATTAAGAAGTCTTAATGAGGGTTTAAGTAAAAATTGATATTTATATCGTTTTATTAACTAATTTTTAAAAATTCTTCTTGCTTTTCAAAGCAAAAATATAATTTATTTGAAAGTTAATCGCTTTAATAGGAGACCATCGAAGATAATATATAAATTACTTATTATGATAAGTAATGTAAACACCTAGACTTACTTTAATATTGACTTAAAAAACAATTAAACACCAGAGATGATGCAAAAATAATAATATTTTTAATTATCAACTAATTTAATCAATCAATTAACTTAATTTAACTGAATTCTAGGGGTCTTTAAATGCTCAGCATCGCGAGACGTTTTTTTCTTTGTCTAATTACTACTCTCGAAACTGATATCAAACCATTTGCAGCTCAGCTCGCTCCTCCTTGTCTCTGTGAAGCAGCTTGAAAACCCCAGACGTACTAGAAACACTAGCAGCTTGGCGCGTTCCCTAACTCTATCAGATTTTCCTCCATCGCCTGTTCGGCTTAAGGGTTCTGCCTTTTTATATCATATCATGCCCTTCTGGCGATTACACAGCAAAAAATCCTTATGAATTACATATTCCAGCGCTTTATTTCTTAATATTCCAGTTTTCTCCTTAATCACAATTTCTCCTCTTCTTCCTTATCACGATTCCTCATTAATTTTTCCCCCTAATGCACTCTTTTCTAGCTCATTTCAGTCTTCATCTTTGCCTCCATGCGTTTGTCTCAATCCCTTTCATAATATCCCCTTCATTTTGCTCTTTTACATTTGATCTTTATCCTCAAAGCTTCTTTCCCTCCTTTAATCATTTGACTCCTTTTGGAACCCTATAGCTCAAATAGATCATAATCTCCTTAATCTATTATTTTACCTTTTCTATAAGCTTTCTAGTCCAATCACTTTTCCATCATCATTATTTTTTACTTGCATCTCAGCCGCACATTTTTTCCCCTCTCCATGTCTGCAAGCCACTCTTCTTCTGTTCTATCGCTGTATTCGAATTAAATGATGACATCTTCTTTTGATCCAATCAGCTTCGCTTCAAGCTTTGCATGGCTTCCACCTCTGATACTCCAAGACCATGCGAATCCCCTGATTTCTCAATAGTGGTATTTCCCTTTTGTGTTTAAAACGTTACGAGGAGCCACCATTTCCAACTTATCCTTTAGACTGCCTAGTTACTCCGCCTTGGTTATCACCCTTCGCCTGTATCACCCTTTAGGAGTCCTTTAACCGGAGAGACTGCTGCTTCCTTTTTCCTAGGAAGAAAAACTCAACCGCTCCTGCGATTCAAGAAGATCTAAAAAAAGCTAATTATGATTGTTTCGGGATTAAGCTTCATGACATCTAAATAAGCATGAAATAATCAATCATGATTTGTTTTAGCTTTAACTAATTAACTAAACCACTTAAAAGTATCAATTATACCAAAAAAAGACTTTCTTTAGCATTTCTTATTGAATTAGCTCAAATTAGTCAAAATTTTTCATTTTTCACAAAAATCAGTTCAAGCTGGCTCTGGTCACATTTAACCTTACTTCTGCTTTGAGAATTAAAAGTTAAAATATAATTGGAAAGATTTCATTCCTGAGATCACTAAGAATTGCCATTTTATCCCACCAGTGATCCATGCGTTAAAGCATTTTTTTGCAAAACGCGTTACATTCTTATAAATGAAGCAATCACTATTAGCATTACTATGGTTTTTCTCAAGTCCCATTACCGGGTTCATATATCAGGCTTTGGACAAATATATGACCCTAGGCTGGGAAATAAGTGGGGAGTACATAACATTCCAGTTCCTCGTAAGCATTATTTAGTGTGAAGCAAGTTGGTGTGGCATTGGCTTATCAAACACAATGTATCTGAGCGATATGTATGTAGCTGTTGGAGGCGGCTCATCTACTATTAAAGCCTCAATGCTAGACTTATGGTCTGAAAACCATGACACCCCAAAGGCAGATTCTGAGTATTGGAATGGCGAGTATAGTATTATCGAACAATACGGATACTATTATCCTAGCAATACAACAGGAAGCTCAGGATTTATCAACGTCATTTTCAAAAGACTTTTAGATACAGGAGATATCTGGGATACAGTTATCATACCAGGAAGAAAAATGAAGATTAACTGGGCTTACCTCAGAGATTCTAATAATGCAAATGCAGGGTTTAAAGAACATAGCGACTATTCTCAGGGAACAATTAAATTTACTACAAGAAAAGAAGATGCAAGTTTTTCTACAGAGGACAGTGACCATGAAGGATTTGGCATGCATGGTCTTGTTATGACAGTTTGCTGGCTGATTCTAGCACCTATTGGCATTGCTATTGCTAGATACTGCAAACACTGGAGGTGTTGGTATTTCTGTCACCTAATTTTACTGGGAGTCGCAGTTGCAGCTACAATTATAAGTGTTTCACTGACTTATCATGCACATGAGACACCATATATCCAAGGAACTAGCAAACCAAGGCATCACTCAAGACTAGGGCTTTGCTTAACCTTCCTAGTTGTTGGGCAAGGAGTTATGGGCTTGATTTGTGGATTTCTTCAATCTAAGTCTTCTCACTTTGGATTGATTTCTCAAATCCGAAGAATCCATAAAGTTACTGGATATAGCATGGTAATTGGAGGACTTTTGAATAATTCATATGGTTGGGATATCTTTTCAAGCGCCTCTCTTTACCATGCTGGATTAGGGATTGTATTAGGGATATGGGCTCTTTTCGAAGTTAGGCACCAAATTTCTTATTGGTGGGCTGGCTTGTTATGCAGAAGAACACTTCCTGCTATGACCCATAAAGAAGCTATGGATATGATCGTCGAAAAAAATGCCAAAATTATGTTTTACGATGAGTTGGTGATGAATGTGAAGCATTTTATTACTTCACATCCAGGAGGTGGCTTTATGCTTGAAGATGCAATTGGAGAAGATGCAGGAAAGTACTTATTCTCCCTCATAAGCTAGCAAAACATTGGAAAAATCCTCCTCTGTGAATGATTAAAAAATTTTTTAAGATATAAGTGATAATAATTATAATAAAATAAATCTCGATTAATTATCAGCTTGGATCTAAATATATAAAATTTAATTTCAAATATTTGCCATATGGGATTATTTTAAACTTCAAACAATTAATATAAATTCTGTAAACAAATAATTTTGCTTACTGACAGTTGGGAGAGCTAGTCGGATGCTCAAGCACAAACGGAGACCTACTCCCATACGCTCATTCAAGACCTGCACTTGACTATACCAAAAAGTTAGCAATAGCAAGAGTTCCATATCCTGAGGGATATTTAGATGCAACAGATTCTTCTGGAGACAATAACCACATGAACTGGAAAATCAATTTCCAGCAAGAGCTAAATCCTAGCACAAAGATAATTTCTCTTTCCTCACCTCATTTTCAAATGAGCCAGAACATTAAGGAGCCGTTTTGGATTGGAAAGCATTTTAAAGTAACCGCAAAAATTGGTGGGACCTTAACTTCAAGGTATTATAGTGCATTTTTTGCAGACCTACACAGTTGGGCATCTGAGCTAAACCTTTCTTCTAAATTCCCAGAATGCAAAAAAGGAAGCATTCAACTTATATATAGAGTTTACGCAAAAGGGAAAATGACTCAGCATATGCATAATCAAGGAGATAGTGGCGAGCTTCAATTAAAAGGACCTTTGGGCCCTGGCCTAATGCTTAATGCTTATTCTGGAAATTATTTAGGCTTCGCAGGTGGCACTGGATTAATTCCATTTTTGGATGTTGCTTATCTTTTGTGGTCCACAAAAGACCAGCCTCTGCCTATGAGCTTTACATTATTTGCGTCATTCAGAACAAAGGAAGACTCCTTCTGCTTTGATATACTGGAGGCTACCTCAAGAGCTTTGGGAGAAGACAAGTTCAAGTTCATCCCTGTGATTGATAAGCAAGCAAAAGAAATGAGTTTCCCTGATTTGGTTAAGAAATATGCAGGAATGAAAGCAAGTAACGCCTGGATCTGTGGACCTTCAGGATATAATGATTTCATTAAGGGGCTTTTGATCGAAGGAGGTCTTGAAAGGAACAAAATAATCGTAATGTAAGGAACAATTTTTAATCATTCAAATAATTTCAAATTAACTTTTGTCAAATAAGAAATTGGTGAACTAATGTTTATTGAATTTCTTAAGGTTTCTGCAACGGTATATAATCTATGCCTATCCAATATAGGTGTAACAAATGGGATTGAGTGAAAATTCTTTGTGCTATTTACATGTCTTATTTGGCTCTGTGGCTTTTTCTATCCTTGCACTTCAGTCATTTTATTTTGCCAAATTTATATAAATGGGACCTTATTTATCTGCTCCTCGCACAGAAAAGCGCACCCAAATTTCTGAAAACTCTCGCGTTCGCTATGCAGCTTCTGACATGCAAGGCTGGCGCATGACAATGGAGGATGCGAAAATCACAAATATTAACTTCGATGCCTCATCTGAGCTGTTTGGAGTATATGATGGGCACGGTGGACATGAAGTTGCTCAATTCGTAACTCGGCATTTGAGCCAGGAGCTGCTTCAAAATGCTAATTATCGCCAAGGTCGTATTGATCTTGCACTACAAGAGACTTATTTGCGATTAGATGAGCTGCAAGTCACCCAAGATGGCATGAAAGAACTTGTGAGGATTTCAAAAGATTTATATCTTGCTTAATTAAATTAGCTCAATATAAGTTTATATACAATTATAGAAAATATCAATGAAAAATTATTATCATAGTATACCTGATAGCACCCCAGTTAATGCTAATGATATGATAATCCAAGCTGGATGTACAGCAGTGACTGCATTAATTAAAGGGAATGAACTATACGTAGCAAATGCAGGAGACTCTAGATGTGTGCTGTGCAGAAATGGACAAGCAGTAGAACTCTCTATTGATCATAAGCCAGACATGCCTGAAGAAAAAAACAGAATTTACAGAGCAGGTGGGAACGTGGAAGATGGGAGAGTTATGGGAAATTTAAACCTAAGCAGATGCATCGGGGATTTAGAATATAAGCAAAATCGGTCTATTCCACCAAAAGATCAAATTATAAGTGCTTACCCAGATATTAGAAGAGAAACCCTTACTCCTAATGATGAATTTATGGTCCTTGCATGCGATGGGGTGTGGGATATGCTTACGTCACAGCAGTGTGTGAGCTTCGTTAGAGAAAGAATCAATACTAAACCTTTGCAGCAAATCATTGAAGAAATGCTTGATAGATGCCTTGCACCAAGTGTGGGGGCGAATGCAGGGCTAGGCTGCGATAATATGACTGCAATTATTGTTCAGTTTAAACACCCGTTAAGTTAATCACCTAATTAATGAGTAGCTTCATATTCAAGTGAAGATAAATAATGTTATTCAATGTAAATTAAGTATGTTGATAGATTAATTTATAATTTAAAAATGATGATGTTACATTTTAAATGCATTTACTTTTGATTTTAACAGAAAAATGAGATATTAAATTTTCAACTAAACATAAATTAAGTTTTAAATTTATTAATTAAAAAATAAATAATCTTCGAAAACAATCTAAACACTTGATTTTCTACTCTTTGTATTATCTCTATATTTATCCAATAAATTTGCAACTCGTGTTAGCTCTCTGTCAACATTAGTAGGAAAACGCAAACGATTTTTATAGCCTAACTTTTCATTTTCAGCTTTTTGATCTGCTGAGTTTCTTCTTTTCAAATTCATTATAAATCCTGAATAGCACGATGCCTTATTTGTGTCTTCATCAATCCTTTTTTTGATAATTTCTTTCATCTTTTCTTCCAATTTTTTCAATTCATCAAGAAGTGGTCTGGATTCAACTTCTTTTATTACAATTTTTTTCTCAACAAACAAGCATGGAGTATTATATAGAGGATCTATTAATTTTATTTTTCCTTTCAATCTTTTATGTGATTTTTTTCCAAAATCCACAAAAAATCAATCTCCATTGCTTCCTTGTTCATAATTAATTTCTATCATGCTTACTCCCCGCCCTTCGTGAGCGAACAAAAAATCTTGTTCGTTCACGGAGGGGGTTAATTTTTTAAAAAAATTTATATATATAATTTTATAGAATTTTTTTTTTTTCGAAATTTAAAAAAATCCCACTTCGCAAAATTGGAAAGCAAATATTAATTTAATTTGAAAAACTTATGTTTTAAAACGCGGTTTGTTTAAAATTAAACAGAATTAGCTAGAGATTTCATTATACTAATTATCGCCTATATATCAAATTTTTCCATTAAAAAAATTTTTGTTCGCTCACGGAGGGTCGGTTTTTGGCAAAAAATATGGACTTTTCTAATGATTTGTTCGCTCATGGAGGCGGAGGGAGTTAGCTTTTCTTTATAATACTTTTTCATGAGCGTGTAAAGATTGCTTATGATATATGATGACAAATTTTTTAGATAATCTTTATATGATTTTCTTATTCAATCATTTCTTAATGCAATACTTGAGCTCGAAGATGATCTTCTTGTTGTAGCTAAAGTTCTTTGTGAGTAGGAATTAGGTGCTCTCTCAGCTAAAAAATCATTTAATGGACTATTAATCTTAAATTCAAAGGAGTGTTGTTTTCGTTTTCATTTAACTTTAATTTTTTGGTTTTCTGAACTATTTCGGAAATGAATATTTTCTTGAATTATTTTATTTCTATTTTGTAAAAAAATTGGTTCATCAAGGGAAGACAGGTCTGGAGTTAAAGGTAATATTTTGGCAACTGTATTTTCTAGATATTTTACTATTGCAAAAGCTTGACCGTTGCTCTTTGGTTGGTCTCAGTTCTTTATGATCCGTTTAATCGTTGCTTCATTCGATATTTCTTCAAAACATAACGATCCATCACTACGATTATGCATATATGTTATAGAAGAAAATCCAAAACCAACTATGATTGTTTCAGGGACGATGAGAGTAAGAGGAGAGACACTATTTAGAGTAAATAAAGTATAATATGACCAAATTGAAGATGCGCATGGAATAATCTTGGATATATCGGGTTCCATTTATTTATGCACTTTATATTAAAAGAACTTTTAATCAAATTATATTTTGCTTAAGCAGTGCAAAGTTTTTAAAGATTGCTTAAAAGCCTAATCATAATAACTCAATATATTTGTATAAAATTTTGAGCTGTTTATATAATTCACTTTATTGTAAATTAAAATTTCTTGTAGCGACTCTCAAGAGTCCTAATATTATGAAATATTGGTATATCTATGCATTATTAATTGAGCTAATTATAAAAGGAATATTGAGAGGCTTATTCTTAATATATCATTAAACTAATTTACATGAAATCGTTTTTAAATTTCGTCTTTTTGACTTTAATTAAACAATTATTAATTAATAAGCAGAAGCAGTTATGGTTAAAATTTTTTAGCAAAATGCCTATTTTTAGATATGAAGGCTGATTTTTGGCATATCTATTCTGATTTACCTCAATAGCATGCTTAAAGTTTAATTTTTCTATTTGGTTTTTTTTAATTATTATTGTAGCTTGGCCTGAATTATTTCAATATCAATAGTGTTTTTATAGTTTCCACACTGATTTTTTTTATTACAATTTTAAAATAAAATCGACAAATGATGAAAAGAAAGCTAATTTAATATAACAAATAGGATCATCAGGAGCCTAAAATAAGATTTAATTTTTTTTATATAGAATTTTACCATCATTCTATTTTATCGAATATAAATGAGTGGAAGTCTCAACGAAACAGTTGATTGTTATTAACTCTAGCATGCTTCCCTCCTGTGACTTATTTTATTAATATTTTTATTAAATATCATCCTGGCTCCTTTACAATTCTGTGTAAATTATTCAACCATAAAGAATTTTATGGACGTTCAGAGCTATGAAGATATATTCCCTATTCACGACAAAGAAGAAAATAAATATACTCCAATAGCCCGTCCCTCTAAGCAAAAAAGCAATCAAAAAAAGCAAATCCCAAAGGTAACCTCATCCCCATTTGAAGAAGAATTCCTTTATTCCTAAAAAGAGAGATAAAATGGTGACTTGTCCCTTTTTGAAATAGGCCTTCGGGTTTGGAGATGCATTGCTGAAGAGGAAAGCTTTATTTCTCCAGAGAAGATTTTCCCAGTCACTGCCCTTTGCATACTGCATGGCCTTTCCTCATCGGGGGACTATCGGGGCACTCTGCAGGCAGTGGCTCTGCACCAGAGAGTTGATCACTTGGACATTTCAGGTCAGAAATCCGAAATAGCGACATTTTGTAGCCAAGATTTCCTAAGAGTCCACTTATGGCCAGCATAATTGTTTAATTATATTTTATTCCTCAAAAGAAGAAAATGCTAACAGAACACAAACAGTTTCTGTAAATAAACCTAAAATTTATGATAAAAATACAAATACATTTAACTGCACCTTAATACAAGCAGCAACAAATATTATCTGAGGAGATGATGAAAGCGAAGACGAGAATTCTCTTTTAAATAGATCTATGAGGTATTCTTAATTTAGCTATTCTTTCGAAATCAATGATCCAAATGGCAAAAGAAGAAGCCGCTCCATAGCTTCTCCTCGAGAAACTCGCAGAAATTCTCAAAAAATGTTTATATCAGCCGCGCATAAAAAAGTGCAAGTTATGGACCCAGAACAAATAATGAAAGACGGGGTTAGAAAAATTTACAGCGGTGTCAAGCTTGACCCAGAAGAAGAAAGAGTTTTATCAAGATTTAAGTATTTTTTGGGTCTGTCTAATGATGAGGACAAGATCCCAAATTCTATATTTGAAGGAGATTTATTAGGGAGAACTTGCAAAAAACTCATGCAACAAAAAACGCAAAAATGCAAAAATCAATTGTTTTTTTGCAAAAACTCATGCAAAAAAACCACAACAAAAATGCAATATTTTGCTTTTTTAGTTTTAACAAAAAAACATTTTATTTTTGCAATTTTCTATTTTTTCAATGTCTCCAATTTATTAGCTTTAAAGTGCTTAAATGCTACTGGAAGAGATTTCCAAAAAACATTAGAAAGGATAAAGTCCATAATTGAATGGGAAAATAAAGAAATTTCGATTGATGAAGAATCTGAGAAAATACTAGTAACTAACTAATTAGAATTCAGGCATGATGTATTCCTTTGGTAGAGATAAAGACCTGAGACCAATTATTGTTATCAATATGAAGAAAATCAAGGACTCAAAAATTGAGATGCATGCGCTGGTTAAAGCTTGCCATATTTTATTAAAGTATATAAAAAATAAGTTACTTATACCTGGAAGGGTAGAAACTTGGCTACTGATTGTTGATTTAGACAAGATGAATGCCTTTAGTTACCCAAGGTCAAAAATCAAGCACATAATTGATGAAATGTCGTTATATTATCCATGCAGACTTGATAAAATGATCATGATAAACACTCCAAAACTTATCAGGGTTTTGTGAAAAGCCTTGAGCTTGTTTTTCACGAAATCATTTTTGAAGAAAGTGATCTTAAAAAATAAAAATTATAAGGATGAATTACTTAAGATTGTACCGAGAAATCAGCTGGAGTGTAAATATGGAGGAATATGCTCTGAAAAAGTTGAGAATTTTTTTCCTCCAAGATAAATTAAAATTTTAAAATTGAATCAATAATTGTGCTAACTTTAACATCTTTTACTTGAAATGATATTGTGACTTCTCCGTTACTTCAAAGAATATCAATACTCTCTTTTACTTATTAATAGCCCATCATATGACTATATAGCAGTATTAAAATTTTGAATTTTTTCACTAAATTAATATATTTCTCTGTCTGATACATTTTTAAATAGTTCTTAAAATGCTTTCAATTAACTCTCATTGCCAAGTATAGATTTAACTGCTTTAGTGCCTCTTATTTATATTTAATGCCCCCTAAAAATTGTTCCATATTGCTTTCTTCCTTTATTGATAATAAAATTATTCCACTTTTATTGTTTAAAAGCTTTTGACTCAAAACTGTTGGCTTAGTAGAAAGCAGAGAGATTTAGATATCACAAAGTTATTCACAAAATTAAAAAATTAATTTTCTCTAGCTATGCATTCTTATTTTTAAGTGTTTATATATCTAGATCAGGAGACAAATCTTTGAAAATTTAAGAACAATCATACAAATTTATATATAATATAAAATTCAATTGTTTAAAAGTAAATTAACTAACAAACTAAGATTTTCAAGATAATTTACATTATAAATTAACATTTAGCTCTATAAAGGAAAGAGCGCTAGATTTTCTATTTCAGATGAATTGCCAATCTTTAAAAAGTATATTCAAAAGCTCTGCTTTCACACCCATTGAAATTTAAAAGTGTTTGCTGCTCCAGCTAAAAGTTTAATTTTGCTGCCTTTTTTCTCAGTTATTTTGTAATAAAGATCTTTCATTTTATTATTGTAATATCAAATTTCAATTTTTTAATAATATTATCATCAGATGAGAACAGGAAATTAAATAAAAATGTATTTACTTATTTAAATTCTTTAGTTTATATATAAAGTCTTTTTAATAATTTTTGCCCACTAGAAAATATTGCAATTATATCTTTTCACTCCTTTATAATACTTTTTAATGATTTCATATGTTTTTGTCCCTATTAATTAGGGAACGACAAATTTTGACAAGCTAAAACGGTGAATCCATCAACAACAAAAAAATTTTTTAAGAATAGATAATTTATTTCTTTCAATAATTTTTTTCTTATTAATGGCCTTAGAATTCAGCCTAAAATGGATTCTGATATAATCTCAGAAATTTTTATATTTTTGATTTACTGAAATATTTTAAGTTGTCATTACATTAAGTTTTTATGAATGAATAGAGCTTAATTTTCTAATCAGATGTATTGCCAGATTTTAGAAAAGTATTCAAAAGTTTTTTCTGTGTACCTATCGTAAGCCAAATGGCCAGATGATCCTGCTAAAAAGTTGATTCTTCTAATAAACAGGGATCAATAAAATAATTTTGAAAATGGAATACCAAGAAGTTCAACCGTATAATAATTTTGAGAATTCAAATGCTGAAATATCCCATACACTTCTATGAAGCTATTTAACTTTATTTCAATTAAATAGTGTAGCACCACTGAATATACAAGTTCCTGAAACAATTATTATTGGGTTTAAGTTTCCCAGCAATGCTTATATGCACAATAAACTAAATGGAGATTTATGTTTTGAGAGTTTATTAAACGAAGAAGGAATTCACTCAATTGCTAAAAAATGAGGCAAAGCTGCAGAAAACACTTCAAACCCTGTTGCTGAGGCTAAATATATGGTAAATTCAACAATTCAGTCCTATTCGTTAATTTCAGAAAATTCCATAGTGAGCGAATCGACATATTTGCAATTTCGAAATAAAATTATTCAGCAATACATTTCAAGTGAAAATTTAATAAAAACAAACTGAAACAGGAAAAAAAAAACTTTCGAAATTGAGCATTGTAATTTCCAGCCAAAATTTAATTTAAAGTTGAGTTCAACCTCTAGAAACTCTTTACCGAATATCCGAGCACAAAGCCCTACACCAACTCTACAAAATAAAACGATGAAGAATGGCTTAGGTAGGTTGGATAAAGAAAGGCTTAACTCCAGAAACAAAAAGTGTGTTCAATAAAGGCGATTATTTTTTTTTAGAAAAATAATTTTCTATAAAACAATTTATTAATTTAAAGTGCTAGCTTTGTTGAAATAGTAGTCATAAAATAAAATAGCATTTGATTAAAGAGAAATTAGTTTTGCTGATTTTCTCTCCCTTATAGAATTTATTTATGGAGGTTTTTTTTCGACCGAGAACTTCTGTGCAGCAAAAGCGTTAAATTTGGAATAACCAGAGTAACTACTCCTCAGTGCAGACTTAGGCACATCTGAGGAGGTTGACTCTTAGGCGGGACATGCTCCAGGAGCTGAGTCAGGCAGCAGCAACAGTAGCGCCAGATGTGAAGCGTTGATCAGGGTGGTTGATCGCTTATTTGGGATGGTCTGCCCTTCTCGGTCAAAAATGCTTGTGGCGTCACCATTTTGGCTCTGTCCCATGAGTTGGAGTGTAGCGTTAGACGCCTTAAACACTTTAATTAATATAATGTTTTAATAGTATTTCTTGCACTAACCCTTTAAAAACAAATTATATGCAAATTTTGATTTTGAGGAGTATCAAAACATAATTTTTGTTCTAATTTAAAGAGCCAAGTAATAGAAATTTTAAAGATATTTTGCTCAATTTAGAGAATGCTAGTAAGGAAAATTCTTTTTATTTAATCCAAAAGCTTTATTATTTTTTGAAAAAATTCAAAAAAGTAAAGCTTGACGCTTTGAGTTTAGTTTTTGCGAAAAGTTATAATAGAGATTGAATGCTGATGTATATAGATAGTATAAAATGCCGAAAGATGGCTGGAAGGCCAAAATTTTTGCCACTTGTTTTGAACTCTCCTTGCCAAATCGTACACGTTTCACCTTTTGAAACTGGAATCGAGGATAAAGAAGAAGAAATCAGGTCTTTACTAGAAGAAGTCAAAATTTTACAAGAGAAAATGAGCGAGTTGATAATAAACGAAGAAAAAGAGCAAGTAAGAGAAGACAAAAAAGGAAATTTCGCAATTTTTATACGAGCACTCAAAGGAAAACGAACCACAAAACCAAGAGACCCGACACATCCTACAGCAAAAATGATACCATCTCATGAGAAATGGATTGAAGATGAACTTTCTCGAGTTGCAAATCTATTAGATGGCTTTAAAAGCAGCTCATTGTCATCTTTCTTTAATTAATAACTTCTTATACTAAAATTCATTTTTATAAAAATATATCTTAATAGAGCAATAATTCATTAATCTTTAATTTTTCCAAGAGGATAAGTTAATTTTTCACAAAATGCCAATAATTCTATGGAAGCATTCTCTGCTTATAAAGAAAGTGTTAGATATGAGCTAGCTAAAAAAAAACTAGATGAAAATTTCTTGCGTTGACTTAGTATCCCTGCAACTACTCAATTAATCCACAAACTAATTGAAGAATCCGGCCGTCCATTATCAGAATCTCAAACACATCCTAGCCCGATTTTCCAAAACCGGATTAGTACAACAAATTCTCCTTCAATATCCTCCCCTAAGCGTTCTTCATTAGCTCCACCCTTATCCCCTTCAGCATCATATAAGCTTAGTTCTACTCATGCAGTATCTTTGCCTCCTGATGGTCTACATATTACTTCTAATCCTCAACAGCCAAAGCCTGAACCTCCAGTTCCTGTGCGTCCGGCTATTCCTCAATTTTATTTTCCTAAAGGCAAACCAATTGATGTAGAAAAATCGGCCCAGTTTTATTGCTCTAAAACAATTAATTTTCTTTACCACATTCTAGTATTTTATTTAACTCCCCCCCTCCGTGAGTGAACAAAAAAATTTTGTTCACTTACGGAGGGTGTTAATTTTTTTTTTTAAAAAAATTTTATATATAAATTTTAGAGAAAAAATTTTTTTTCGAAATTTAAAAAAATCCTAATTCGCAAAAATTGGAAAGCAAATATTAATTTAATTTATAAAATTTACGTATTAAAAAGCAATTTGTTTAAATTTAAACAGAATTAGCTGAAGATTTCATTATACTAATTATCACTTATATATCAAAATTTTTTTTCCATAAAAAATTTTCCTATTAAAAACATTTTTGTTCACTCACGGAGGGGGGAGTAAGAAATATTTCAATTAAAAATGCAAAATTAGATAAAGTATTTGCTCCTAAACAAAATTTTTTTGCAAGAAAAATCTGACGCTGACATGAAAGCCATTCAGCAAGCTTTTATAAAAGAGTCTCTAAAATTACACGAATTTGTAAATGTTGTAAAAGATGTATGTGGGTTGCCCAAGGTTTTAGTTAATAAAGTGTTTGTGATGGTTGCAGGAGAAGGTAGAGATTCAGTGACCAAACAAATGTTCTTGAAATTTTGAAAAGCAGAATTTGAAGGGAAAAAACCCATCCAAAGGCTATTTGCTACTCTGAAAAAGCCACAGAATAATTATTTTGAAAGGGATGATTTCAAGCCACTGATGAGGATTCTCATGGATACTCACCCTGGCCTTGATTTTTTAAAGGCAACTCCAGAGTTCCAAGACAGATATGCTGACACCGTTGTGGAGAGGATTTTCTATGTAATAGATACCAACGATGATGGTAAAATTACACTGAGAGAACTAAAACGAAGCAATTTGCTTGAAATTATGCAGTCTCTTGACGAAGAAGAAGACATTAATAAAATCAAAGATTATTTCTCCTATGAGCATTTCTACGTCTTATACTGCAAATTCTGGGAAATAGACACAGACCATGACTTTTACATCGATAAAGAAGACTTTTCTAGATATGACGGGCATACTTTATCACGTAAAGCAATAGACCGAATTTTTGAACAAATTCCTAGGAAATTTAAGTCTGATATCCCTGAAAAAATGAACTACGAAGATTTCATATGGTTCATGATAAATGAAGAAGATAAAACTTCGATAAGATCGCTGGAGTATTGATTTAAAGTAGTTGACATTGACCAAAATTGCATTATCACTGCTTATGAAATGGAATATTTCTATGAAGAACAGCTCCATCGTTTGGAATATTTAAATCAAGAAGCTGTACCTTTTAAAGATGTGCTTTGCCAGATGGCTGACATGATAAAGCCAAAGGTTGAAAATCAGTTCAAGATAGAGGATTTCAAAGCTCAGAAACAGATTTCTGGTGTATTTTTTAATTGCTTGCTGAATCTTAATAAATTTGTGAATTATGAGCAGCGCGACCCATTCACTATAAAGCATGAGCAGACTGAGAATCCAAACTTCACTGACTGGGATAGATATGCGCTGGCTGAATATGTTAGGCTCGCGATGGAAGAAGAAAATGCTGAAAGTAGCGAAGTCTTAGATGAAGTCTGGGATTCAGACCATGAAGATGCTAGTTAGATTTATACTGCCTAAATATAAATAATGGATAATTTATTTTAAAAAATATCTCAAATTTCACTCGATTTATAATAATTTTCATATATAAACACACATAATAAGTTCTATTATAGGATAAATTAATTGACTCGTAATTTAAAAATCAATAATTTTTCCTTACTCCCCTCTTGAAATTGGAACAAAAAATCGTTTTCCAATTAAAGGGTGTTCAAAAAAATTTTTTTTAAATTTTGAAAAAATATAAATTGAATACAATACTTTGAATTTTAATTTATTTTATGAAATTTTGGTTCAGAGAATTAATAGATTCAGTGTGAAAGCTATTAAATAGCATTATACTCTCACTTTTTACATTAAATTAGTCAAAATTAGTATTTTCAACTATTAAAATTTCCTATTGAAAAAAAATTGTTCTAATTTAAAGTGGGTTAAAGTACTCAAAACATGGAGCACCTTCCTATAAATTATTCCAATTTAAATGGGGAGAGAATTAACGAATAAAATGAGTAACTCTGGCGAAGAAAGCGACGAAAGTGGAGGTTTTATTGAAATCTCTGATACCTTTTCAGCAACAGAAACCCCTTTCAGCATGAGCGAAGAGTTGTACAAACACATTCAACCACCCATGCCACTGGTACCTAAAAATCGCTATACTGATGATTTACCAAGATCTCATCAAGACATGCTGTAACATTTATCCAGGTTTTTACCACGTTTTACAGACCATGAAGGCTTCTGCTCCCAAGGGCCAGGGACTAGTCCTACTAATAACTCAGTTATTGCAAGTACGTCACTTATTTCTATATGCGACTCAAGGTGATTTTTAAGCAGGAACAACAATATTGTATATGTCAAAGACCCCTCGCCTTCAGGGCAGCCTTACAACTCAAACCTCCTTAATTTGAGGAAGTTATTGAAAAACCAAGAAAACTCCAGGATGGAGCCTGTAAAGCCAAATACTTCAATTAAACCGTATTATACCCCGACCTCTGAGGACCAAACTTTGGTGTTTGAAAGCAGATTTGAGAGTGGGAATTTGTCGATGGCCATTAAAATCAGCGACAATGAGTATAATTTGATACTACAAAATGATATCAATACAAAAGGACATACACAGTGGTTCTATTTTAGAGTTACGAACACTACAGAAGGCTTAGCTGTCAGATTTAATATTATTAATCTAGGGAAAAAAGACTCTTTGTACAACGAAGGGATGAAGGTTTTGATTCATTCAGAAAGCGAAAATAAGACAAACCCAGGATGGTTTAGAGGAGGGACTGACATTTCTTACTATGCAAATGGCATAAGGAAACCAGGGAGTTCAAAAATGTTTTATACCATGACTTTTGCATATGAATTTAAATATACGAATGATACTGTCTTTTTCGCTTACTCTTTTCCTTATACATATACAGATTTAATGCAGGATTTGCAAGCTTTGGAAGACAACTATTATGTCAGTCAAATTATGGCAAGAAGACTGCTCTGTTACACAATAGCAGGGAATAGGTGCGAATATTTAACAATTACAGCACAGGGCACGCCAGAACAGACTAAAAAGAGAAAAGGGGTAGTGATTTCAGCGAGAGCCCACCCTGGAGAAAGTGTTGGATCTTGGATGATGAAAGGGGTCATTGATTTCTTGACTGGAACTTCTATTGAAGCCCAAATGCTGAGAGAAGCTTTTGTGTTTAAGTTGATACCCATGATGAACCCAGATGGCGTCATCAATGGAAATTACAGATGCAACCTATCGGGCGTTGACTTAAACAGAAGGATATGCATAAAATGGTGACCTAAGGCTACCTGACCTCTTGATGCAAATTTCTCAACCTTATGGCCAAGGCAAATTGGGCGAGAAAAATCAGTCGAGATTCAGGTCTAATATGGAATTATGTATATCTGAGTAGGTTTTGAATTATTTCTTGTGGTTTGAAATAAGTAGCCTGACAATATACTTCGGGACTATGAAGGTGGACTTCAGTGCGATACCCAGGAGTTACGACCTTGACCTAGAAATTAAGTATTTTTTTGAAGCTGCTGAAGGCAGGCAACACAAATAAAATGGCGACGAAACCGACCCGTCCTCTCCCGAACCTGTAGTGTGATTGGGGATCTTGCTGCGGCCTGAAGCCAATCCACTCAGGGAAAGGTCTGGTATGGGTACTGGTATTTGTGTCCGGCTAGGTTTCCCTCCCGGTCCAGCAATGACGATTTTCGGATCGTCCCGACGGGACATGGGACAAAAAAAAGGGTTTTCCTCTAGGGACTGCTGGTGCCCAAATCGGACGGCACAGCAGATGCCGATAAGAGCTAGGGAGTTAATCTCTAGCTCTAACCCTAGTCGACGACGTGAAGCATGGTGACCCAGTCCGCCTACTTCCGGAATTTCATGACCAAGCCCCATGACCGGAAGGAGCCGAGTGGTAGCCTGTGGCACTTAGGTGTACACTGGGAGCAGGGCAAGGAAAGCAAGCGAGCGACCAAAAGGAGGAAGAAAAGGATCTACGGTCCTGGCCGGGAGCTCTTCAATAACATATAATTAAGAATTAAGAAGAATGCTGAAGGCAGGCACCCAATATTTTTGAGGCTCTGCGTTTTTCATATTATCAAAATACTTCTATAATACTCCTGAAGTAGGGTGCAGATATCCATACCCGCCTACTCAACACTGAAGCCCTAAAAAGGCAAGGATGAGACGATCTCCCTTGTGCAATTCATTTAGCTCTGGTATTAGGTGAATTCCAGAGGAGAAAAAAGGTTGTATCAAAACACTTTCGCCATCATCTCATTCACCTATTCCGAGCCGTGTGGAGCCTCAAAGCGGATGAACCCTTAATGATCTTGCTGATGCGTTACCAATACGGCCCTCGCCCATCTATAATTTAAGATTAAGACTTAAACAGAAGGTGGAAAACTCCTTCTAAATCTCTTCAACCTACTGTATTTGCTGCCAAAAGGCTTATCAAGTGTTTTGGGAAGGAAAGACCTTTAGAACTAGTCTGCGATCTTCATGGGCATTCCAGAAGAAAAAACATCTTCATGTATGGGTGCAACTACCCAGGTCGTCCAGAAGTGACTCGCACATTCCCTTTCATTTTATCCAAAATTTCTCCATTTTTTTCATACTCTTACTGCTCATTTCGTATGCAAAAATCTAAAGACGCTACCTTAAGGATTACAATGTTCAAAGAAGCCAGAGTCCCTAACGTCTATACATTAGAAGCAAGCTTCTGTGGGCCAAATTTTGGTCCATATGCAAGCTCCCATCATACAGCAAAGCAGCTACAAGAGATGGGGAAACAATTGTGCTTAGCCTTAGCAGTTTATTCAGAAATCGATATTCCTTTCTGTCCTGACCCTCAGCCTTCTCCTGATGGAGAATATAGCAATAATATAGGACTCCTCAAAAAAGGGGATATAGTAAATGAGCTGAAAAATACTAAAGAATTGCTAGAAGACAATGAGGAATGTGACAGCTCAGGAAGTGATTCAGACCCATCTGAGGATAACTTAGAGCCTGAAGAATATGCAGAAATAATGCCTGTGAATATTAGGAAGAAAATGATGCAGGACAAAAAAAGACCAAGCTCAGATAAAAGACGAAATGTTTCAATCAGGTCTTTTAATCCTCCCACATCTAAAGAAAAGCCTCAAGAAACCAAAGAAAAAGAACCTGAAATAGTAAAGTGTGCTAACTGTGGAGAAAACATGGCTCCAGGGCATACTTGCAAAAGCCCAGCTCAAAAACCAAAGCCTCGCCTGAGCAATTTGTCAAGAAACAATAACTTGTTTTCAGCATTCCAGCCATACTACAACGCAGCTGGCAAAAAAGTCAGAGACCAAGCCACACAAACCCCTCACTACAAAAAAGAAGAGCCTCGCTCCTCTTCAAATTCCCAATCCCTTGAAGTTTCCAAAGAAAGAAACCGCTCTGTGTCTCAAAAAAGCGGCCCAAAGAACTACCCTAAGCCTGAGCGCTCTTTCCACCAAAGCTTCATCTCATCTAATTTAGGAGAAATGTCTGGAACATCCAAATTTTGGAAGAGTGAAAAAACAGGCCTTCCAAACTTAACCAAAGGGAAAGCTTTAAGCTCGCCTTCTTGGAAACTCGGAGAAGTTTTTCCTAAAAAATATTAATGTATATCCTATTATTAAAAGATTTCACAGTCTGCACAATTTTTCCTCGTCATTTCTGGGCCATCATTGATGTTGACTGAATTAAACGCGTTTTCTTTTCTTTCTCTCGCTTTTTCGACTTCTGCTTTGAGCTTTTCAATTAGGTTTTGCTGCTCCTGAAGCTGCTCTTTTAGTTCTTTTATTCTTTCTTCCTCTTCTTGAGTGATGCTTGCATTTGTGGGGTATTCAGAGTCGTCTTGAGAAGCGCTATAAAGCTCACCCAGCCTGTCTTGTAGCTGCTTTATTTGCTCGTCTCGATTAGTTAATTCACTTTCAGTGTGAACGAGCTCTGCAGCCAATCTTTTGCTTTCTTCAACTAATTCGTTGTGCTGGATACTCAGCTCTTCTATGCAAGACCTCATTTTTTCTTCTTTTTCTCTTTGCTTTTTCTGCTTTTTGTTCTCTTCTGGAGGCGGTGCTGAAAATTGTTCTAATTTTCTAAGAAGCCTTACGTTCTCATCTTGCTGCTCTGCTAATTGATTCCTCAGTTCGCTAACTTCATTTCTATCATTTTCGTACTTTTCTTTAAGCTCTTTTAATTGATTTCCTAATTCATTCAAAATTTGGTCTTTTTGGTTAATTTCTGCCTCAATTTCTTTAATTCTTGCTGCAAGTGCTTGTGCCTTAGCCAATAAAGTCTGCTTTTGTGCTTTTAACGAGTTTATAGTCGCTTTATTTTCTGAAGCTTGGTGAGCTGCGTCTTTTTCTATTTGTTGGATTTTTTCTTCGAGAATTTTCCTTTTAGCTGCTTTTGCTTGGCGTTTTTTAATTTCTTGCTCAAGACGGATCTGGAGCTCTTCTTTTTCTGACTTGGTTTTTATGAGTTCTTGGTTGTAACCTTCTGTGAAGTGGTTTTCCATAGCTTTTTGATAGCATATGCTGCAAATGCGGGCCATGCTCATGGTCTCTGGATGTGGAGCTTTTTGTGGGGAGCATTTGGAACAGACTGCGTGGCAGCAGAATTTGCAGGAATATTTTTTATTATAAACAAGCCCTACCATACCAAAAGGAGTTTGGCAAATGTGGCATTTCTTTTCACGCTTTCATTGCTCTTTGTCATCTTGGATGTCGAGGTTTGTGCTGATGTTAGCTGTGCCGAGATCAGAGAAGTTTGTTGTTGCAGGTCTTTGAGTTTTATCAAAATCTCCCATTTTATAAATTTGATTGAGAATAAGAATTTGTAAGTAAACCTGGTATGAAAATATGAAATTGGAGAGACTATTAAGAAATCTAAAGAGAAATAAATATTAAATTTAAATACTATAAATAATAATGTTAGTTATAATCTTTTAAAAAGAGCATCTCATGCTCTTAAATTACCAGAAAAAGAAAAAAATTAAATTATATAATTTAAAATAAATAAAACAGCTCTGGGGTAGCTTAAGGTCTATATATTTTATATTTAGTAAACTTTATTTACTTTAAATGCGTTCTAAACTTGGGAATTCTAAGCTAGATATCATAAATTACTTAAATGAGAGTTAATTTCTAAGCACTGAGTAAAACTCCTTTAGGATTATGTTTATTCTTTAACGATATTTGTTCTTTCACTCACATAAATCCCGTCAAGGAACTTTCTGACATCCTTATTCTTGACTGAGCAGGACTGTTGAATAAGTGCTGCAGACATAGACACGAGCTCCAAATCGTTTCCTCTTAAAATGAGCTCGTCTTTCATTGCGTCGCTTTTTTCAATGAGCACTCCATTCAACATGGCAATTCTTCTGACTTGTCTTTCTCCAATGTAGTTTCTGATTTCAATAGATTTGTGATCATTAGGTATGTGGACATTAATAGGGAAGTGAGCATAGACCAATCTCATATGATACTCAAATCCTTTCACGACTCCAATCATGAGGTTTTCGATAGCTGAGAGCACACTTCTAACGCAAGCGGCTTGTTTTCTGTCGGAAAACCAGCAGTCTACCTTGACAATCTTTCCATCATCTAAAACTTGGATATCTAAGGCGAGGTGTTTGAAATCCCTTGAGAGAGTTCCTCTTGGGCCTTCTACAGTAACTTTGCGGGCTCTTACTGTGATTTTAACACCTTCGACAACCTTAAGCTTTTCGGTCTTGATGATCTGCTTCATGATGGCTATTGATTATTAAATGGCATCCTGTACGCCATAAAGTTACTATAAACCTAAAGTATTAAAAAGTTGCTTATAAAGGCAGACATAAATTCAGCTTATCAAAGGGCTTATTATAAGATAAAATGCTTGCATTATTTAAATCCCAAAACCAGCTTAAAACAATTAATTAAACAATTAAAATTTACTCTAAATTTGATAATAAATTATACCTCTCTAATCTGGAGAGAGAATGGGATCATCGTGTTGCAGTACAAAAAGCGCTGTTGAAGTTTCTCCTAATAAAGTGAGAACATTAAAACGTTCGAATACTGGAAACTCTGTTGCTGATATGGCCAAAATGAAGCGAAGTCAATTATTTTATAGCGAAGGCTCTGAATCTACGTTTGCTGATGTAAGTTCTTCAAGAATGGGCAAAATGATAAAATGAAGGAGAGGGGATCTCATAGGCGAAGGAGCATATGCAAAAGTGTATCAAGGGATGAATTTAGACACTGGAGAACTGATTGCAATAAAACATCTTGAGACTACAGAAGACATCAAAAAAATTGAAAAAGAGTACCTTAATTTGAAAAAAGAAATTTTATTATTAAAGATGCTTGACCACCCAAATATCGTAAGATATTATCAAACTGACTTATCAGAAGATATGGACGAGCTTGACATCATTTTGGAGTATGTTTCAGGTGGATCGTTACAGAAAATTTTACAAAAATACGGAGGCCTCAGTGAAGAAATCATAAAGCACTATGGCCAGCAGCTGCTTGAAGGGCTTGCTTATCTTCATGAGAACTTTGTTATTCACCGAGACTTAAAGTCTGCTAATGTTCTGATTGCTTCTACTGGGCAAGTTAAGCTCTCAGATTTTGGATCATCTAGACAATTTGAAGAATTAGGGACAAAAGTTTCAAAAAGCCTCAAAGGAAGCCCATATTGGATGGCTCCAGAAATTGTGATGAGAGAAGGGCACTCTTATAGTGCAGACATATGGTCATATGGATGTTTACTGATAGAGATAGCATCTGGTCGTCCGCCTTGGTCTGATTTCACAAGAGACGCTAAGGAAGTTCTGAGGCTAATTTCTCTTTCGCACAGTCTTCCTACAATCCCTAAAGTTTCACAATCTCTTCAAGATTTAATATTAAAATGTCTCAATCGAGATCCTCAATTAAGGCCTTCTGCAAGAGAGCTTCTCAGGCATGACTTTTTCAGAGCTATTGAAGATGAAACAGTGACTTCAACAATTCCTGTCAAATCTGAACAGAGGAGCCTGCAAAAAGAAAGTCTCATCCTTGATTAAAAATTTTGTATTCGGTCTAAATTTATATTAATTATTAGTATATTTATCATTATAAGATATTTTAAATTGATAAAGTAAAGAGATAGTTAAATAAATCAATAATGGTGGAAGTTATGCAAATTAAGCATTATAAATTGATTCTTTAAAATAAAAATTATCATTGAGCTCAAAATATTAATTATTTAAATTTTCCACTAATTTAATGGATCTGCCCAAAAATAAACAGTATAAAATATCAAAATTAAGGTCACCGTCTGGATGAAAAAACTCTTCTCTGAGATCATCAGTGTTTATCATTTTTATAGCAACTCTTGCAACTTGATGAATGCTTTGTAAAGGAATTTCAAAATGATTCAGCTTCCAAGATTGAAACTGGATTCATATTACAGGATATCATTCTTTGTCAACTTTTTGGAATTCGACATATTTTTCTCTTTTTAAATCAACTTCAGCCGCAATCGGTCCTAGGCGTTTTGCGTCCTCAATTGTTAATATATAACACCAATTCACTTTTCCCTCGTTTAGGAGCAATACCTTTCCTATTGAATAGGCTACGATAATGTCAATTTTTCTGATAAGTACAATTTAAAATTGGTAAATGCAAATTTAGCTCATATTTGTCAATTTTTAATAAGCCATTTCAGAAATATTGGCATTTAAGTGGCCTATTAAATAGGCAATGTATTTCTACTAAAGAATCTATAAGGGCTCTTAAATTATATCATCTGCTATATCCAACAATTTGGTGTCCATCTCTTCTTCGACTTTAGCACTAAAGAATATCACCATTGTTTTTATAGCTGAAGTAAAATAAAGAGGCCTTGCTACAGCTATTTCATTTACAAAAGCAATCTCTGCCTGGCAAGGGTAATAAGGATAAGATATTCTTTCTCACTCACAACCATCATGATCGAATATAGGATTTCATGGATCAGGAATTGGATCATATTCTTGAAGATCCAATATATTTTCTTCGGGAAATAAGGGTGCAAGAGTTAACAATTCTTGAATGTTGTACTTATTATAATCTAGATATTTCTCTGGGAAGTAATAGTTTTCTGCTAAAAATATATCACGATGTCCATAATCAAAAAAGAAGTGCGACTGATATCCACCTCCTTCATAAAAAGCTGAACAAATGATATTTTTTTTAAAATATGAATTAGTCCTACTTCCATAATAGGTTGAATAGGTTAGCCCATCGTATGTTCATATGTTTCGAAAGCAATTTCCTGTCTCTTTTGGGCTGATTCCACCTTCAGAAAACCATGGTTGAAAATTCAAAATTTCTGGATTTGCAAAGCCAGGAAATTGGAGTTTGGCATCTTCGAGAGAAATTAGCGAAGATGTCTTCAATGTTGACTTAAGCCAAAACAGCACGTAGTTGTCTGATAGTAGCTGATGCCATTCTTTGCAAACTAATGACAGTGAAAGAAAGGTATCTTTTGAGCTTAAGAATAACCCAATTGAAGGAATAACACACGATATTTCCATTTTATATCTGATAGCGTCTGTTGTTAAACAAAAGAAAATGTAGACTTAATGGTGCAAATTGAATATCAATTGTCTTAGACACAACTTGTATTCCAGAATTCCATTAATTATTTACTCGCCCCCCTCCGTGAGTGAACAAAAAAATTTTGTTCACTCACGGAGGGGATTATTTTTTTTTTTTTAAAAATTTATATATAAAGAGAAAGTAATTTTTTCGAAATTCACAAAAATTGGAAAGTAAATATTAATTTAATTAATAAAATTTATGTTTTAAAAAAGCAATTCGTTCAAAATTAAACAGATTTAGCTCTATATTTCATTATACTAATTATCATTTATATATCAAATTTTTTTTTCCATAAAAATTTTTGTTCACTCATGGGAGGGGGGAGTTAGGATAAAATAAATTCATTACTATCTATTTCATATATCTCTTCCTTATCTTCTGCTTCTTCACTATCCTCCTTTGCTATTGAAGTTCCCAAAAACAAACAATACAAAATATCATAATTAGGGTCCATCCACTCCGCTTCGTATTTATCTCTACAGTCATCTGCATCTATTAATTTCACCATTACTCTCTCTACCTGATGGATCCTCTGCAAATCAATTTCAAAATGGCTTAATTTTCACGTCTGAAATTGAATTCATATTGCAGGATACCATTCCTCGTCTCTTTTTTTGAACTCCAAATACTTTATTTTTTCTTCATTGACTTCTTTATCAACGATTCCTAGTAATTTTGCATCCTCAATCGACACTAAATTGTTTGCAATGTCAAACCGATCCAAATTTATTTCTTCACTGTCACTTTGGCTAAAAAAAATCACTACTGTTCTGATGGGTGCTGTAAAATAAAGAGGACGTGCTATAGCAATTTTATTCACAAATGCTAGCTCTGTTCTACAAGGATTATAGGGAAATTGAATTTTTCCATTTATTCGTCCTGACTTAAAGTCAATTTGTGGGTCTCAAGGTTTAGGGACCGATGCTTGCTCATCAAGATCAATAATATTTTCTTCAGGGAAGAGCGGGGCAAGCGTCAGCATATCAAGCTTGTTGTTATTCTCAAAATCCAAAAGTTCAATAGGAAGATTTCCTTGTTGAAACGTACAGTACCAATCATAATGGCCTGAGTCGTAAAAATAGTGAGATTGAAACCCTCCTCCATAATAAGCTACGCAATTCAAATTTTTCTTGAAAGGTCCTGGACTTTGCCTTGCGTAGTAAGAAGAATATGGAAGTCCATTATAATTTCACATGTTCTGAAAAGAATTTCCATATTCGTAAGGGCTCATTCCGCCTGTAGAAATCCATGGGTTAAACCTCAGAATTTCTTGCTTGAAAAGCTTAGATATATTGCGCTTGGCGTCTTCTAATGAGAATGGAGTCTTGAGAGATAGGTAAGATTTTAGCCAAAACCCTATGTAATTTCCTGATAATTCTATGTGCCACTCTTTACAAACTAATGATAACGATAAAAATACATCTTTGGGATCTAAATACAGTCCAATAGAAGTGATCATACATGAAATGTTCATTTTTGATTATTAATTAAATAGCTCTTGCATAAATTTTATAGCAATTGCATAATATCAATGCATTTCATTTTTACAAATCATCACAGAAAAGTTAAAAAGATACATTTGAGGTTGATAGGTCATTTCTTCGCTGAAGAGATGATGTTTTATAGCAATGTCAAATGTTCTTTAAAATTGAATAATTAATTATCTGACTCTATATGCAGATCAATGCTGAACGAAAATGGTATTGACGCCAAATTTTTAGGAATTTTAGAATAAAAATATAAAAAATATTTACCGCATAGAGGAACTTTACTAGAATATAAAAAAAAACCAATAAAAACAATGGTGCAATAAAATATGAAAACTTTTATATGCAATTATGAGCAATGCAACCAAACATATACGACTAAATACAACCTAACAAGGCACATACAAGTATTTCACTTAAATCATAGATTTCAGTGCAATACTTGTGGGCAACTATTGTCTTCTTCTCAAAGCCTGAAGGATCATAGTTTCTGTCACACTGGCGAAAAACCATATAAGTGCAAACATCACGGATGCACGAAGCAGTATCGCCAAGCAAGCCAGCTTTCTGTGCATAAGAAAAAGCATGCAAAAATGAATTCAGCCTTGCCTGACTACTTTAGAGAGCTGAAGGTAACTGCTATTTAGATTATTTTGACTCTTGACGAAAATGAACCAAAGCTATTTCAGATGCCGTCAGGTCCAATCAAATTTGAGGAAATCAACTTATCACCAATTCTTAAGAAATTTTAAGTTAATTGTGTAATTTGCATACTACCTTATAAGATACATTAAAAGCTTAAAATATGGCTTCCTTAATTAATTATCCATCAGAATCAGGTCTTTGAATGCCTTGAACAAATTATAAGCGATGTTTATTTATTTTAAAAGCTAATGTAATTTCGAAGCAGTGTATTCACATCATTTTAATAGATATTTTTATAAACTTTAAAGGGTTCTGAACCATTAGGACAATTTTTGGATTTAGAATATGGTTTAACTTTAAAATCACTGCAAATACATATTGCAATTAGCTGAGAAGCCTAAATGCTAGTATTGCTGACATGAAATTTGAAGATGAATTGCATGTAAAAGAAGTGTGTAGTTTGTTTAAGGAGAGCAGACAATAAATTATTGAATGCTTAAGATTTTGATAGAGTGAGTTTGACTATGATACTGTTGAGCTTCTGTAGGCTTGAAATTATAGTGAAGGAAAATTATAGAAATCAGGCTGAGATCATAAGCATAAAGTCAAGGAATTTATTTATTTGTGAATTTGCTAGATTAGGAAAAAATTGACCTCTCAAGGATATTAACTTAATATTATAGTTATTTTTCAAATTTTTTTGACCTTTTTTATTGTGCTATTATTTAAAACTTTATAGTTTTACATTTGTTATGCTAATAAATAGGCTTGCTTTATCTCAATTAAGATGATATTAAGTCAAAAAGCTTCTTTTTGTAGCTTAAGCATAAGTCTCTAATATAAATTCATATGACTCCACACCCTTATAGAACAATTTTCATATATATTACCCAAAATTGGATAGCCACTGGTCTTTTATCGAACATATTTCATATCGTCAGCTTGAAATCTAATCTCCTACCTCCTTAATCTTACTACATATCTTAACTATAATAAGCCTGAGAGCTACCACCTTATAATGCTTCTAGACAGTTTTAATGTGCTTTCTAGCACATTTGCTATTATATCAAATATCTAGAATGTAAAATTGTTTATATAAGGAAAATTTTAGTATAATAATTTTATATTTTAAAAACGAAAAAGATTAGACAAACCTTATCTGAATTATGGGTAAATATTTGGCACAAGCTGAACAAATAAAGGTATATAAATTCCTACTAGCTTATTCAGGAGAGAAGATATGATCTGGTTTCCTTTATTAGCAATATAAACGTAATAATTTAATTGCAAATAATAAATTAGTTTCACGGAGCCCATAACGGGGGGAGTTTTAAAGAAAAATGTAAAATTTATAACTCATAAGTTAATTTTTAACCGAATAAATTTAAATTTTAAATTCAACTATTAATTTTTTAATATTTAAGAGGATAAATATATGTAGTTCGCGAGGGATTTTATGCAGCTATTATTAGTATATAAAATTCCTTGAATTCGATTCAAATTACAGTAAATTTGCTTTCAAGTCTTAAAAATAAATCAAATTTTCCAAATAAATTGTTAAATATATTTGCAGATTTTATCGAAGTTTAATAATTCCTTCTAATTAAATTTTTTATTTGAAAATCGCGCACTGCTATTTGAAATTAATACGAAATGCTTATATAATCTTACATTTTTAATATAGAAATAATGATTTGCCCTTTCAATAGTATATACAATTACTCAAGATTTGTATTAAAATAAAATACATCAATTTCGGATGATTATATTATATTTTTATACTATAATGAATCCTCTCTTATTGAATCGTATCAATTCCTATACATTTTTGTAAATAAAAGAATTATAAACTTGTAAAATGTTAAAATTTTTTTTCTTACCATTTTCTGCTCATATAATTAAAGCCAGCTATTTGCGTTTTTTGCTTTAAAAATATCATATTTGCATAGACTTTTTAAATTCTATCAATGGCTTAAATAAAAATGAAATACTTTAAATGCTCTTACCAAAGCTGTACCCTAACATATACAACAAAATATAATTTGGATAGGCACATAAATGTTTCGCATAAGAATCTACGCTTTCTGTGTATTACTTGCGGAGAGAAATTATGCTCAGCACAGAGCTTAAAAGATCACAGCTACTGCCATACAGGAGAAAAACCTTACTTATGCAAGTTCCCAGGGTGCTCGAAAAAATACAGACAAGCAAGTCAACTATCTGTCCATAAAAAGCAGCATCAAAAAATAGATAAAAAAAAGAAAAAATTACCTAAAGCGTTTTGGTTAAATATTTTAATGAAGGCGGATATAAAAATGACTTATGAAATTCCCTCAAGTCCTTTCAAACTGGAAGATGCAACATTGCCTCCCCTTATTCCAATAATAAATTAATAATTTCCTTAATCATAGTTTGGCTGTAAAAATTATACAATTTTACAACAGAGAAGATTTATTTTTTTAGCGGTTTCCCATTTTAAAAAAAAATTTGAAGCTTCTAACATATAAAAAATACATCTAAAAGAAAAACTGGATTTCAGTTTATGGAATATTGGTCCCTATCTCTAAACGACACAAAGATGAAACAAAAATTTGCTGCATATTACTTTAATACTTCTTTTTAAATTAATAGATTATATTAAAAGTCTAAAATTAAAACGCTAGTTTTTGATTTAATATAGGTCATTGTTAAAAGCAATTATTCAAGCTTGGAAAAGATTTCAGATATAGCTTCGAATATCAAACTAATTCTATCAAATAAAACGATGATTTCAACATCTTATTAATTTTATTTCATCAAGCGTTAGTCTTTTTAACGTGAGATATCATTTTAAACTTAAGAAAATGAAATAAATAGCATCATGATTAGCATTTCTTATTCTAAACTAGTTGCAAGCTCAAGATAATAATTAATTGATCAAGCAAAAAATTATTTGCATTAATTTACTTGTATTAATATCTAAAATTATAAGATGAAAAATTAAAAAAAAGATTCCTGATCTGTTCTTATTTTTTTACTTCTCGTTGATTGTTATAGGCTGCTTCGCTATCTGCTTGAGCATCAATTCTAATCGCTAGCTTATCAACAATTTTTCATCGGATTTTGGAATTTTCTGTATATTTTGTAAAACTCCAAATAGATATAAATTGAGAGTCTTCCATCATAATAAAGACATCAAGATAGGATTTAAATAAAAATATCAACTTGATGAAACAGGATTGGTAGCTTGATCAATTTATTGCAATGATGGATTAGCAGCAATTTAAGTAGATAAGCCTAATATTCTAATTGCTTTAAATATTATAGAATAAAAGTAATTTATTTCTCAAGTAAAAAATTTTAAAACCTCTTTAGTGTTTAGAAGGGGATATGATGATAAAAAATTTGAAAATTTAAAAAATTATTACATTTGATTAATAGCATTGTCATAAATAAAATGGCTTTCGCTCAAGCGAAGTTAGCTCCGCTAACTTTCTCTCACTCAAGCAATTTTATTTATAGGGTTGGGTTTTCACCTCAAGAACTTCTGCACAGCAATAGCGGTTTAACTTTGGGGATAACCAAAGGAACTACTCCTTAGTGCAATCAAGATCTGGAGTTTTTACCCCTCAGCACATCCAAAGGGAGATGGACCCTCAGGCGGAGCACGCGCAGGAGGTGAGTCGAAACAAAGCTGTGGCAGCAGCGAAGCCCGTCGAAGCCGGGACGCCTTATTTACTCGTGCCTTGGCGATCAAAAGGGATCGATCCAGCGATTTCTGGGCCCGACACGTGAATAAATATGGTGGCAGCTCTGGAGTTGGCTACCCCGTAGTGGACGTTAAGTGTTATAGATAATTAAGATTAATAGCATCGTCCCTCTTTCCAAATTTTCCACTTTTAATTGAAGTTTTAGTTTTTTTTGCCATGACCAAAAACAGCTCTTGTACATGAACATTGAACTTCGCACTCACTTCAAAATAAAAGCAGCCTAATTCAGAGCACTTCTGGTGAGCTTCATCAAAGTTTATCACTCTATCCTCTTCTATTTTGTTCCCAACAACAAAAATCATGGGGTCTCTTATTGCTGAATTAACAAACGAAATCCAATTTTCAATATCCTCAAAGCTTTTTCTGTTTGTGACATCAAATACAATAACAACTTCATCAGAATTTGGCAAATACATAGGGATCAAAGACATATATCTTTCTTCACCTGCAGTATCTCACATAGAAAGCCTAATAACATGGTTTAAATATAAATATTCCTTTTTGGTATAAGCAGCACCTATTGTGAATGCGTACTCTTCAGAAAAAGTGTTATGCAAAAATCTAGAGATAATTGATGTCTTGCCAGTTTTTGCGTTTCCAAGGAAAACAATTTTATGATCCAGCTCAGGCTTCTTTTCTGAATTATTTGCCCCAGCGAAATCTTCATGAGAGGTGAAATGCAAAGTTGTAAGCATGGTTCTAAATTTATATAGAAAATAATGATGTCAAATTATTTGTAATTAAATTCAAAAATTAATCTTATTTAAAAACAATAAAAGCAAGATTTAAATAGAAATTGGCATTATACATCAATTTTGGTTAAATACTACATTAATTTGGCAGTCTCTTTTTAGCGTCTGTTTTAGATAGACATATTATAGAGCTTAGCATAGCATGAATATGAAGGGTGGTTTTAGCACTAAGCTCAATATAAAAACAGTTCAATTTCAAGCATTTTTCTTGGGCTTCTTCATATTTTACAGCTCTATTTTTTACCTTCATGTCTATTTTATTTCCGATAACAAGCACTAATTTAGAGGCAATTTGATTTTTAACTGAGTTAACCCAGAAATCAATATGATCGAAGCTTTCTCTCGACATCACGTCATATGCTACTATAGTTAAACTCATTTTTTCAATCAGCTTCGGATTCAGCAATCTTAGAGTTCCTCCTTCCTCAGGATCAAAAAATAAGAACTTTACCGGTTTCTCCAATCCCTGGGGTTGGGTTTTTTAGCTCCCCTTTAGTTAGCGAGAAAATCCATTGGAAAATAGCCCTTCGCTAGTGAATCATTTATTAATGAGATTTTCATATAATTTTATTAAAATTTGTAGGGCCTGGGCCCTAATAAATTTGATTTTCATTTCTGTTTTTACAAAATTGTATATTTAAAAATCAAAAAAAAAATTACATAAAATTTTGAACGCTATTAAAAATATTATGCTAGCTAAGTGGGAGATTAAGATAAATGCTAGTCCAAAGTAAGTGTTAAAATGATCGGTACAGCCTTGTTTTAAAATACTCTTGATAATTGATGTCTTCCCAGTATATCGATCCCCTAGTATTCCTATATAATGATCAATCTTTGGCCAGCATCGCTGCTGATCTACCATATAGAATTTGGCTAAAATTTTCTTAATTTATCAGTAAGATTAATAATCAGGGATTCCACCAACTTTTGTGAATTTTAATATTTTATTTTTTGTTAATAATAGCTGATTAATTTTTAAAAAGATAGGCTATTTAGTAAGTATAACTTAAAATATAAATTATTTAATTCATAAAAAGGTCATAATTAGAGACAATAAAAAATATTAGCGAGCCTAAAAATAATAGGAAATTTATTCTTTTGCTATGTAATTGAAAGGTCGAATTTAATGATGCAATTTATTTGTTCTCTTTCGCATTTTAGACTAATTTTTCTGCTTAAATTAAGCAAAATTATATATTTCAATATTCGCGATTTTGCCAATATTATAGCAAATGCAAAAGGTTATTGCAAAATAATAATTGAATTTTTACTTTACTATTAAAGTATTGCACGGAGCTCTCATCACAAGCTGAACTGGGACTGTGCCAATTCCTGTTTTTCCTTCCGCTTCAGCCCTATCCCCATCAATTCCGCACTACATATATTTTACAAGCACAAAATGTACATTAACATCTCTTGCACATAAATGTCTAATTAATATACTATGCACTCCTTTTCCTTCTGGTCTGCATTCTAATTGGAAAAATTGCCCATTAACCTATCATATATAATACTCCGCTTTCATAAATTGCTTTTTTATACTTTTCTTCAACTTGTTTAGACTCTTCTGTGTTTTTAATTATATGAATGACTCCTATTCTATCAAAATTTGTATTGTGCAGCCTAACAGCTAAATGAAAAGCTGATAATGCTCGATTGGAATTGTCAACACATACCATTCAGGTGTAGCCTCTATATGGCAGTCTTGATCTGAATTCAAGGATTTTCATGTAGAGGACTGAAATGGGTGATCTATATAATGAGTATTGGATAGATGATCCTATTTCTCCTGGCTTTCTAATTTATGTTTACTTTTTTGGTCCTTTTGGTCCGTTGAATGATAATATGAGAAGGTTTGGATTTACAACAGGGATTGATTTTACAATTTGAATACTTGTGAATTTCTCCACTTTTTGCTCGAATTTGAAAGCAAAGTCATTGCCAGGAAGCTGAATTAGAATTACTTTCATTAGGAGTTGGCATTCAAGTTGGAATCGTAAATCTTCAGGAGATATTAAAAAATTGGGATTAGAAGAATTGTAGATGTGCAATGCACAAACTCGATCTCCCATAACTATGTGCTCATGCAAAAAATTGTTAAAAAAATCAATAGACGAAGGTGATCCATCTACACATATGAGATATGATAATGATCTATTCTTCATATAGTTATTGCAAGCCTTTTCTTAATTATTGATAATAAAAAATTGCAAATTCCTTTCACATAATTCCTCGATTTATTGTGAATTTCAAAATAATAGCATAAAGCTTAAAATCTATTATATAATTACGAATTTATAATTTATATATTAAAACTACTGTGAAAGCCTTGGATTTTCTCTTATTTTAGATAAATATTAAAAATAAAAGAGTTCTGAACAGTAGAATATTAATTTCTTTCAATAATTAAGTTTCATTATTAAAAGGATTTAAAGGAGTTTCACTCATTTATAAACTGATAATATACTATAAAAATGTCCAAAAATTTTAAGCCACTTTTGTACGACTGCTTGAATGTAGGAAAACATATAAAATCTACTAAAAAACGTCACAGCTGAAAATTTGAGCTTGATGGACATGAACATACAGTTGATCTGTATGTTTCCAAGATTTCAGGAAAGCGAAAAGTGTTAGTTGATGGTGATATTAAAATTCAGACTAAAAAAACAGCAATATATGGAAGCTATCCTCTAAGAATAGGCCGTCACAATCTTCTAGTTTATGAGCAAGAAGATCATATCTTTGATTTAAGAGTAGACAATTATTCATTTGAAAGTCATTACCTAAGAACAAGAACGCAAAGCGATTTTAGGTATAACGAACAATACCACTTTGATACTGAGCCAAATATTCCATATAGAGAAGAAGCAAATGATCCTTTTTATACAAGAAAGGCTGGAGACCCACAAGCTTATAGAGATAACCCTTTTAATGACAGCTCATATGATTATGACGATCCATTTAAAAATAAAGACACTTCAAGGCATTCTTTGAGAGGAGAAAGGAGAGATCGATATGAAGGAAATATAAGAGCTGATGGATTCAGGAAAAATCAGGAAGAAAATGAGGTATGGGAAAGATATGAAGATTTTTCAAAATCCAGGAAAAATGATAGGGATTCTCCAGATTTGTACGGAACTCCAAGAAGAAGCGAGCCACCTAGAGTTGTAGAAAGAAGGCCCATGCTTTAACTGGGTATGTTTGATACTTTGTGAAATTAGAAATATCTTTATTTGTTTAAGATTTAAACCAATTGCATATTTTTTTATAATATATATAATCCATTATAATATATTCCTGTATCCTCTCCACCCCCTCCACCACCTAAAAATGAAGATGTAGAAGTGAAAAAGCCACAAGATCAACAAAATTTATTAGATGCTCCATATCAAATTTCCACATTACCTACAGACATTTTCACAAGTAACATAAGTACTCCTTCAAACAAAAGCAAGCCAAACAACAACCCTTTCGCAAATAATAATCAATTCGGGATGAGCAACAACCCTTTTGAATCCCAAACAAGCCAACCGCAAGCGAATACTTTTGACTGATCAGCTGTCTCACCTAGGCCAGAGACTAGCAAGCAGCCTCTCCCACAGAGTAGTTCGCAGCCTAATGGATTTCCATTAGGAATGCCTCAAATAGGAGCTCAAGCCATGCCGCCAAATATGCAAAATCAAATGCAAGGTGTAAACCCTATGGCAGCAATGATGGCATATAACCAATTCATGACTGGAATGATGATGGGACAATACATGAATTCTCAGCAACCTTTTAGGTAATTAATAAGTAATAAAAAACATGGACCCGGATTTCGTCGTTTATGATACTACAGAAGTTGCTATTAGCCGTAACCCTCAAGGTAGAAAAGTCATTGAATGCTTAAATGATGGGTCGAAATTTATTTTGGAAAAAACAATAGGGAGAGGCTGCTTTTCCAAGGTGAAACAATCTTATATAGTCTATTGGCTATTTTATTAAAATTTTAGCAAAATAGCCAGCTTTGATATATACGCTCAATTTTCTATAAAAATACTAATAAAATATAAAATAAGCTATAGAATTTTTCGAGATGAAAATGGAAATGAAGAACAAGCAATTTACGCTATCAAAAAAATGCACAAGCCGACACTGAAAAAACAAAGATGCGTGCTCTACGACTCCACAAATACCATGAAAATGGCTAATAACTGAGAAAAAGTAAAAACAGAAATAAGCATTTGAAGAACCCTTTGCCATCCTAATATAATCCGCCTTTACGAAGTAATTGATGATAGAAACCACGATTACGTATACCTAGTGATTGAATACGCAGATTGCGGACAAATAATGAAGTGAAAATCTGATGAACAAAGATATGAGCTCAACAATGATGTCGTGGGCTGGCTAAGAGAAAAGTACCCAGAAGTCTATGAAAAATTTGATGAAAGAGAAGCTACTGCAAAAATAATTTTCAGCCAGGTCGCTCAAGGGGTTGAATATTTGCAAAATCCAACTAGAAATGTTATTCACAAAGATTTAAAACCTGATAATATCTTATTTTGTAGTATGGACTGCAATGCAAAGCTAACTGATTTTACGATTTCACAGAAGCTAGAAACTCCTGAGACACTTTGTTATAACCCGCCAGGGACGACACCTTTTCAGGCGCCTGAAAGCATGTTTTCAGGGAATGGATTTTCAGGCCAAAAATCTGATGTTTGGGCTATGGGAATTTGTATGTATGCTATGATGTCTGGAGGTTTTTTACCTTTTTGGTCTAACGAAAGCGAAATCCAGACTCAGCTCTCTATTCAAAACCAAGAGCTTACTCTTCATGAATCTTTTTCTGATGATTTCAAAGATCTACTTTTGAAAATTTTGACAAAAAACCCAGATGAAAGAATTTCAATACAAGAAATACTGACTCATAGGTGGCTAAATATCAAAAATTAACTATACCATTTTAAATATTTACACCCAAAGCTAGCACCCTATTTCCTCAATAATCCTGCAATAACCTTCCTAATAATAGATTTATTAATCAATTTAAGAATAATTTATTTCTTTATCGAATTTCCTGAGCTTAAGGTATCCCAATAACTTGTTTTCATATTTCCTGTAGTCTTTTTAACCCCATTCACCAATCGATGCTTTCTAGGGTCATATTCATTTGAAGCTTTATCTGTAGACTCTTTCCGGGCAGGTATAGAATTGGTGATAGGCTTTCCATCAAGTCTATTCCCAGTCCCCTGCCAAGTTGCAGTCTTATTCTGTTGTTTTTTTTCTTCTTGCTCATATGTAAGAGAAGGTTCTTTTTTCAGCTGAGGAGCTTCTTCGTGATAGTCTTTAGGAGGTGCGAAATCAACTTCAAGGTCAGTTTGAATCGTCATTACAGCGGGTCCAGGCCTGGTCTCAATAATATCAATTTCGAAACTTCTTCCTGCAAATTGCACAGAAATTGTATCACCCTGGCTTAAGCATGCGTAGCTTCTCAGAGCATTTTCTAAGACAGCTTTAGGGTTTGGAAGGTCGATAAATGCTGTTGTATGAGGCTGGATTTTGACGAAGGATCCGCGGGGTAGTCTGACACTTTCTATTGTGACATCTCCTCCTTCAGAAATTCCGAGATGGTTCATAAGCTATATAGGAGATACTCAGTAAGGAAGCAAGCAGGTTCCTTCTTCAGCAGTAAATTCAAGTACTCCACAGTGTGTAAATAAACCAAGTTGAGTATTTGTAAGGATGAGGAGATTTGCACATATTTTCTTAATTTTTACCTAAAATTAGCGATGAGGTTAAAAGCCTCATAAGATTATTTAAGCACCTTTGTAAGTTTGAATAGCATAGGATAGTCAATTCTTAGATTAACTAAAGTCTGAGCAGCCGAGGTTGGCAAAATTACTGTTTATAAAATACTGAAATTCCCTTTCTCTACTTCTGTTTTTCCAAAGAAGCTTGCTGGAAATGCTTTATACATCTCAAAATACGTGTGATGCTGAGGTTGGCGATGGAAAGATTGAAAAAACATTTAATTTATATAAATGGCTAATTATTCCTATAATCTAATTCATTCGTCTTCAAGTCTTCAGACTACTTATTTTCTTCTATATTTCTTATATTCAAAAGCCTAAAATTTTCCTATATAAAAAATATATAAAATTCTTACTGAAAAATAAAGACTAAAATTTATATTTTATATAATACCTAATCATATATGGGAGGGTGCTTCTCTGGAAAGAAAAACAAAGCAAATGGAAACCAGATGTTAGAACGAATGGCAACAACAGATGACAGTCTTTATTACAAGCCAAAGAGCAGCTCTTCTACTTTAATATGCTACCGACCTTCAGATCGTGCTTTTTGGGATGTGAAAATTAATACAGATTTCATGTTCCAAGCTGGAGCTTTATTTGGAAAAATAAAATCAGGTCTATATATTTGTATTGGAGGCGTAGAAAATGGGGAAATTGCTTTCCTTTTAGATATCATTGAACGAAAAACTAGCCAAATTAATGGGCCACCCATGAGTTTGGCATATGGGAGATGCCACACATATCAAAACAAGGTTTATGTAATTGGATCGCTATGCATTGAAGCTGATGGCTTAGAAAAGCCTGCGCCACCACTGGTATATGATGTAAAAACTAATAAATGATCAGAATTGCCAAAAATACCTGTAAATCTATCATTATGTGGGAGCTTTATTATAGGAAAAGGGTTAAATTTAATAGGAGGATTTCTAAATTATCCAAATCAGCCTACTCCGTTTGGGTCAATGCTGAAGCTTGACTTGGAAACACACGAATGAGCTCAAAGCAGCATTACAACGCCTCCGTTGCATGGACTTCCCTCTTGTGTAGTTTTGACAGACACTGCAGTCATGATTATTGGAGGGCATGACCCTTGTGAGCATTATTCTTCAGATGAATCGAAAAATACTTATATGTTTAATGGTAGAGAATTTCAAGCTTTATCTGACTTACCTACTGTAGGGCAGCTGAGATTTTCTGATACTCCTTTATATGCTAAACAAGAAGTTTTGCTGTATTCTGATGACGAAACTTTATTTACATATGATTTAAATAGCGGATCTTGAAGCTATTTTGACATTGAAGAAAAAATGACTGGAAAAGATCCTCCGGTTTTATCAAATAGGGAAAAAGGGAAATATGTGTATCATTTTTGCCAAACTGAATGCGAAATTTTATACCTTTTTCATAGTTTTTAATTTAATTTAATGGATAAAATAGAATTTCTTTATTATTTTCAGACATCGGCTTAAATAATCAAATCATTTTATTATCCTTAAAAAATCTAAGTCATGGTTTGATAGGTTTTCTATTTTAGATTTTAATTTAATAGGAAATAAAAAAATAAAGACAAGGATAATTTGCATAATAAATAGCTATTTATGCATTAAGGAATAGAATATAACTTAGACAACAAAGCATCAAGAAAAACTGGACCTGCAAGTTTCCATAATTTTTACAAATACACAGGACTTTGCATTCTTGGAGATGGAAGGCTGATGTTTGCAGGAGGTCTCAAAGAAGACGCTCCAGAAGGTACAGTTTCTTGTTGGACTCTAGATCCTCAATCAAGGCATTCAGAAAATATTGCAGAACTAAAATATAAGCAATACGGGTTAAGATTAGTCCCAGTAGGACGTGAAATATATGCTGTAGCAGGGGTAGAAATTATAGACCCCAACACATCTCAAAGCCGCTGCCAAAAATATTTATTAGATTCAAACCAATGAATTGACATTGAGCCTTTGCCTTCAACTACCTTTTTACCTGGAGCTTGTCATATGGCTGGAAGAATATTTTGTATAGGAGGATATGTTGAAGAAGTTGGGTCTGTTAATTTATACTTAATTCAAGCCTATTCAATGGCTCAAAACCACTGGGATATTTTATCCGTTGAGTATCCATTTGGGGTTTCAAGCCTCGGGGTTGTTGCACTTCCAAGTAATAAATTATTGTGTTTTGGAGGAAAATGCCAAAATGGAACAAAAATTCCGAATACTTATATTTTTGATGGATTAAATTTCCAATATATTAATGATATACCAATCCCAGAAGACGGTTCAGAATCTACTATATTTTTTGACCCAATCGTGACGATTGGTAGCAAGATTTATGCATTTTCAAAAAATAAATACCTTTATTGTTTTGATTTTGGCAGTCAAAGCTGGAACATAGAAATGCCTAATTTAAGTGTTAGAGTTTAATTTTTTTTGATATTTATAATACTCTATAATTTTTATTGCTGCTTAAATAATCTTAGTTTATAGCCATTACATATCTATTCGAATTGCTGAAAATTTTGTTTGACTATATGAATTCATATTTAAAATTTTAAATGGCCGTTATCAGGGAACGATCCCCAAGTGAGATAAATATTGAGAAAAAATTACTGAACTTCGAAGAAGATAGCACAGAGGACGGTGAATCGCCAAATTCTCTTTATGGATTTTTCAGGAAGAAAACTAAAAGCATGGTCGATTATCACTTCGACAAGATGAAAAAGAAAAAAGCGGCCAAGAAAGAAAATATACCTGAAAAAAAGCCAAAAATCAGGGCAGGAGAAGAAACTGATATAAAAAATATTACTATAAAAAGAAAGAAAGGAAAATTAGCTAAAAAGAACGAAGATGAAGAGATTACTGAAGAAAATGAGTTTTCAAGAGTCAAAGAAATGCTGAAGAAAAGAAGATTTGTCATAGAAAGCGCTATTGTCCAATTACAGTCTCAAATGAAGCCTTTAAGCACCATAAAAGTAACTACAAATAGAGAGCATCTAGTGCAACAAGTTTGCGATGTTGAAAGCGTGAATGAGAAAATAATTTCTGACTTAGAAAGTCAGCTATTATCTCTCCACGATTGCATGAGGCAGATTGAAAAACTTGGTCATATTTCCTTACATGAAACTAAAGAATTAAAAACAGAAATTTCTTTATCACATGAAAATGAGCTAAAAAAAGAAAGAGAAAAATATGAAAGACAAATAGAAGCTTTAAAAGAACTTAATAACAAGCTATCAAATTTGCCAAGAGCTACTGATGTGGAATATGAATATAAAAAAAAGCTTAAAGAGCTAGAACAGCAAATTGAGCAGAAAAATATTTCATTAGAAGAAAAAACTGAAAATCTGATAAAGAAGTCAACAGAAGTTGGAAACTTACAAGTTAACTTGCATAGAAAACAGCAAGAAATTGAAAAGCTTAACAACGAAGTTGAAAATATGCAGAAAATCCTTGAATCCAGGCAATTCGAATTTGATGAGCAGATGAAACACAATGGTGCAGGCTTCCAAAACTTAAACGAGAGATATAAAGCACTAACGAGAGAGCTCGAGCAGTCAAAAATATCTGCGAATGAAAGAATCGTCGCTTTAGAGCAATCAAAAGATAAAGAAATTCTTCGCCTGCAAAAGGAACTCACAAAAGCTGACCAAGATTTCAGAGAAAGACTAAACAGCTTTAAGTTAGACGATGAAGAGAAAAATCGAGAATTTAGAGAGCTCAGAGATGAAATCCAGAGACTCCGAGACCAAAAAGAAAATCTCATCCAAAATGGGGATCAAGAAGTATTTATGCTACGGAAAGCCCTACTCCCTCCGTGAGCAAGCAAAAAATAATTTGTTCGCTCAGGAAGGGGGTTAATTTTTTTAAAAAAATTATATATAACTTTATAGTAGTTTTTTTTCTTCAAAATTTAAAAAATCCAAACCAAATGGAAAGTAAATATTAATTAACTTATAAAATTTATGTTTTAAAATGCAAGCTGCTCACAATTAAACAAAATTAGCTAGAGATTTCGTTATATTATTTTATCACTTATATATCAAAATTTTTCCCATAAAAAATTCATTCATGGAGAGGGAAGTTAGAGGACAAAGACAAACAAATGGCTCAAGAAAGAGAAAGAATGCTGATTGAAATAGAAAATAAAGAAAAATACAGAATTAAACAAAAAAACGAATGGGCTGAAATCTATACAGGTCTTAAGCATGAAATTAAAGACTTAAAAGAGCGATTGGTGTTGGCTTCACAGGAAAATGAAAATTTAGCTGTAAGAATGGATAGAAACCAAGGGGAAAGCATGGAAGGTCAAATGAGCTTGAAGACTCAAATTGATGCTTTTAAGCAGAAAATTAGAGAAAAGGAACAAGAGCTGAAAAATCTGTGGGAAGTCTTGGCTGAGCTACAAAAAACATATCAAACTAAAGGTTAAGATTAAGGGGCTTAAAGTCTTCCAGATTTGATGCCTCCGCACGCTTTCGACAGCCGACACCTGCTTGCCAGGGTGCCCATCAGCACCTGTGGAACGTCTGTCTTCTCTCGGAACTGGGCTTGCACAGTCTACCCTGAGTATCGACGGGTTAGAAAGACTCCTCGTGCTTCACGTCATTAGGCCGCTTTGGAGGCAAAGGTTAGCCCGATGCCTCCTGTCGGTCACCCTGAGGTCAGGTGACGGCCAGGTAAAAGACTACGGCCCTCCGGAACCGGTAGGGAAAGAACCCGTAGCCAAAAACCCATCCGGATAATTAACACTTCGGACTGGAATGGCCACCAGCTGACTCCCAAGGTTTACCCACCCCATACGGCCGCTCTAGGCAAGCTAAGGGTTAGAATTAAAGGGCCTGAACCTTGGTTTAGGCTATAAAGCCATTTTGGGCGCCAGGAGTGGTGCGACCTCCGTCAGGACATATTTCTTCGCCACCACCATATTAATTCTATCAAACTAAAGAAAAAATCGACTTCAACGATGTAAGAACTCTTCTAGTTATTAAAAATTTAGACGAGAAAGCAAGACAAAGGATCAGGCTATAACAAATATTATTAATATTAAAAATAATCAGGATTAATTGCTTTCAAATTCTATAATTGCTGGTAATGTGCAATTTGTGTGGAAATTTAATTTTAAATCCTTTCTGCTTGATGGTTGATAAAAGTAATCTTAAAAATGGCTTATATATAATAAAATCATAATTAAATATACATAGAGCATGATTCCATCAAAACTAAAAAATATAAGTAAATAGAAGGAGAAAATATAAATATCAATAACTAAAGCAATTAATTCTTTACAGTTTGTCATCATTGCATATAAAAATGGGATAGGAAAAAACTTTTATTAAAGATAACGGCTAAGGAAAAATTTTATTTATGATGGAATATTCATTAACTGAGAAGATTAAATTAATAAAGCTATTTCAATTTATAAATAAAGAGTAACCTATATTTGCAGGTTGATTTTCAATAGATAGAGAATTATTAATTGCTTATAACCCATTATTGCAGGGCTTGCCCTAGTTTAAGTTCTTTTTTTCTTTTTTTCTATTCTTCCATATTTTCATAATTTTTTCCTTTAGTAATAGGTCATTGCCATTTTCAATCCTGGTTCCACTCCTGGATCTTCTCCATCGTCATCACCAAGATCTTCATAAAAGAATCCACATGCCTTTCATGAATTACCCCAGGTTTTACTTCAATGATTTTATCTACTTCAGATTTTTTTTATCATAAAATTGGCTAATTATAATCTACACGAACACTTTCAAGTTTTGCTTCATTATCTTCACCTTCTTCAAGATCTTCATCAATATCTTCACATAAATACACTAAATTATCTTTTCTCCATTTTTCCTGAGTCTATTTTTTCAGACCCTATAGTGCTCTCCCTAAGAATTTGCAAATTTTATTACCTCTCATAAGTTCTCAATCTAAGTATATAAAAAATCTAATAGTATCTCCGTATCTAATTCTAATTCTATTTAATTATCTTGACTATAAATTTAATAACCAGTAAAATCTAAATCGTTTAGTATCTCCATAGCAATAATAGTATTGATGAGAAATAGTAAAGCGTAATTCAGTCTCTGCTGAAGTGAAAAAAACTCTTTTCCTTGTCTTTCACTTGCTGATTAAAAGAGTTTGAGCCCTCACTTATCAATTTTAATAGCGCTTTTCAATAGAAGGACAATAATTGAAAAAAATATTGCAAAATGCCATTGAATTTTATTTATGCTAATAAATTATCATAAATAAAGAGCAAATAAATACTCTTATTACTGATTATTATGAATAATATTTATAAAAAATAATTTTTGCTATTAAATCAATTTAAACTCAAAAGCAAATAAAGCTAATTGTTCCTGCTCATAATAATTCTTATCGCAATATCTTTTGATACTTGTGCATATTGAAATAAATTTTTTGCCATTTGTATAGTTATAATTATCATAATTTCTGATTTGAATAAAGCTTTTACCTAATAGCCTTATTTTATTTTCTGATTAATAATCTATTCTTCCTAACAAATCAAATTATTTGAAACTTATTGTATCTATAACATAAATTATAACTAGATAACAAAGCATTAGTTTTGCATTTCTGCATATTTGTACTTGTCTAGCAATAGGTTTCTGCTAATAAGCCTGCGGTCTTTCCCAATAAAAACTTCATTATGTTGGTGTTCTTGTCTTCTTGGAGTTGCTAAAGAAGATGCATTTGAAGGCTTGAATACATGAGATGCCCGCACGATTCTGGGGCTGTTAAATCCAGAATTCAAGTCTGGATTTTCGCGATCAGGACTGAGAACAACAAGTTTTCTAAGTCTTGGAGATTGCAGAGGTGTAAATCGAGGAGATGTCGCGATGTGTCGAAAAGATTTCAAGTTCAATCTTTCTGTTTCCATATTGAAAAATTATCTAATATCAAAGAAATCGTTATATTTTAAAATTATAGGGAAGTTACCATTGCTAAAATTTAAGGCTTTTGGATAAAAATCCAGAAATTTAAAATTTATTGGAATTATATTTTTGTAAAAGCCTGGATTCTAAGAAATTATAGTAAATTTTAAATGAGAATTTCATATATTGCTCTGTTGAATGTTTGATGATGAATTATATGGAAGGATCTTCTGCTATATTATTGAAATTTTTAACTGAAAAGCTAATAAACCTAACGATAATTGCTTTTAAATTTAAATTATATTTATTACCAAAAATATATCATTTAAAGCTTTCTTTTTTGTGTCATTCTTATACTCTGACTCCTTATCAAATTATTTCCTTCGTTTTTTCTCTTATTATTATCTTGCCTATTTGTGAGAGAAAGATTTATCTTGTCATTTTTAATCCTCAATGCGTTTATTTCATTTTTTTTATTTCCCCCTTGAGACCTAATGACTTCAACTATATTTTTTCCACCCTCATTTCTATAGTCAACCAATGAGCCTTTTCTTGGGGTTTTGCTAACAGAATTTATCGATGTATTTGAAGAAGCTGTTAATCTACTTTCAGCTCTTTCCAGTAACTCTTCCACAGAAATATCTGAAAATCCTCTTGTATAAGGCATTTTCAATTCCCCTTCATTAAATTTTCACGTTGCACTATTTGTCTCTAAATCTGACAATTCAGATATCCCTTTAAAAAAAATCTGGTGAGTTTCATTTTTATACAAGCTTGTCTCATCAGTAGAATCGTTTATAAGCTTATTTTCTTCGTCTCATAGCTTGATTTCTTTTTCCAAAACATCAGGGATGCATTCTTCTGTAGGTTCTGGTAATGGTAATTCTGGTAAATCGAAGTCATATACGCTTTCTCTGCTTTCTAACTCTTCATTTAAATCAAAATGACTTTCCGATGCGACTGAAGGCGCAAATAATGTCATGGATGTAGATAAAGGAAACTGGCTGAAGCTCGAGTTTTCAGAAAAGCTCGAATAGTTTTGTCCAGCACATCCCATGCAGAAGTAATTTTTTGAACTTATGATTCCCATTTATTAAAATAATTAAATATTACTTATTTCTATGATTCCTTAAATTGGAAATCTGCTTGCGGATTTCTTTTTCTTTGTTTGACTTGCAGCCTACACATATTTTTAGAGCTTTTTTCAAAATCTCATAGGCATCTTTTGTTCGTCCTTGCGCTTTATAAACTTCAGCGAATTTTTCAAGGACACTGACTATTTCTATGCTGTCTTTGCCAAAGCAAGCCTCTTTAATAGTTTTTGCTTTACTCCCCCCCCCCCTCTCCGTGAGCGAACAAAAAAATTTTGTTCGCTCACGGAGGGGGTTAATTTTTTTTTTAAAAAAAATTTATATATAAATTTTATAAAAAAAATATTTTTTTCGAAATTTAAAAAAAATCCTAATTTGCAAAAATTGGGAAGCAAATATTAATTTAATTTGCAAAATTTATGTTTTAAAACGCAATTTGTTTAAAATTAAACAGAATTAGCTCTAGATTTCATTATACTAATTATCACTTATATATCAAAATTTTTTTCCCATTAAAATTTTTTCTATTAAAAAAATTTTTGTTCACTCACGGAGGGTGGGTTTTTGGTCAAAAAATGGCGATTTTTCTAATGGTTTTGTTCGCTCACGGAGGGGGGGGGAGTTTAGATAAATGCAGAGTAGCTTCACTCATCCTGCCGATCTGCAGATTTAAACTTCCTATATTAAAATGGACCTTTCCTAAATCTGGGTTATTTTCTTCCAGCATTGAGTACCCTCGCAATGCAGACTCGTAATATTGTAAGGCTTGAGTAAAGTATCCACATTCACGCATTACGTTTCCCATTTCGTTATAAACAAGTCCTGCTGTTTCAGGAGGGTATGAATACTCTTGAGCATTGAGCTCCCTTAATACTTCTCATGCTGCCGAAGAGTTGCCAATCTGCAAATATGCATGAAGAATGCATAAGCAGACTTGAATTGTTGAGTCATGGACTGGGCCAAGAGCGTTAATAAATAATGATTTAGAAAGCTTGTATAGCTGTATTGATTCCTGCAGCTCATGCTGCTTAAACTTAATATTTCCTAACTGCTGTACTGCATTAGCGACTTCTTTTGAGTGAGGTCCTACTGATTTTTCTAGTACATTTTTGGCATAGCAAGTAATTTCAAAAGCATCATCTAATTGGTTGATAAAAATATAGCAGTTGCCAAGCTCGGTCAAAACCCATCCCATTTCATTAGAAAATTCTTGGTCAGTATTTTTTAAATGCTCCATGCATTTTATTAGATATTCGATAGCTTGCGGATATTCTTCTCTGTGAGTGTGAAACCAGGCAGCACTACTAAGAATTGTATATTTATCTGTATCATCATATAATTCTATTAGTTTCTAGACAGATTTCTCTTTATATTGATAATCAGAAGTCTGTTTTATAGGAAAATAAGTATATAGTTATCATATAAAGTTATTAAGAAGTATAAAAATGTGTAAATACTCTTTTGCTTCGCTTAAATACCCTTCCACAGTATTAAATTGATTAAGTGACATTGCACATTGGAGCATCTTAATTAAAATTTGGTGATACATGGGATCATCACTTGTATAAGCTTGCCTACAAATATCAAAAACCCTTTGGGCTTCAACATATTTCTGTTTCTGTATATATGCATTTCCAAGAGTTAATTTTACAGTCACCATAGATATATAGAAGTTTCCTATGTTTGGCGCTGTAAAGGCCGATAAATTCTGATCGGAATTTATCGGTTGGTTGCACCAAATCAATGCCTTGGTCGGACCAAAAAGCGATTTGGTCCGACGAACTTGGAAAGCTCCTGGGAAAATATCTGCACTTTCAGCGCTATATAGAGGAAACCTCTATAGACTCTATCTGGTAGTTTTCAAGGATACTTGATAAAGTTTGTAAAGCATGAATTCCTTTGCATGGCTGCGCTGAATTTATATATCCCAATTATCAAGTATAATTACCTAGAAAAATGAGGATATTTGATCAAGCATAGGTAGCAACCCTACACCCCCACCCCCCCCAATAAGGGAACCCCCACCCCCCCTAAAAATGGCACCCCCACCCCTCCCTCAAAAAGAATATTGTAAATATAATCCAATTAAAAGCGCTATTTTGATAAATGAAGTCTATAAATTGCTTTAATAATTACGATTAATTAATAAATTCAAATTAATTAAAAATTAATTAGGAAATATATTAAATTTGTTTTTTATATTTATAAATACAATGCCAAAGATATTGATAATGTCAGTAATTATTAAATGAATCAAGCACAATACAATAACTACAGAGTGCAGCGAAGATGAATACAGTGTAGGTAACTTCAAGATGGATGTAATATGAGCTAATGCAGGATATGCAGAAGATGGATAATTAGCTTAAATAGTAGGTTTAAAAGTAATCAATTCATAAAATAAAATTTTTTGCGAATTCAAGTATTAATTATATTCATATTTTCTTACACATACCATGCCCTATATCACATCTTGAGTTGCCATTATTCTTTTTGATTGTTTTTTTATAGCATTCCAAAACTTCTTCTCTTCTTCCTAACTATCTAACTCCCCCCATTTAAATTGGAACAAAAAATTTTGTTCCAATTTAAAGGGGGTTAATTTTTTTTATAAAAAAATTTATATAAAAATTCAAAAAACTTATCGAATTAGATTAATAAATTTGTTTAATAAAATGCTATTTACTCTTTATCTTTTAAAGCAAAGCAAGATATAACTAAATTTTCATTATTAATTAATACGCCACTATTAATTGGTATCAAAATTATTTACACAAAAATTATTATTTTTTATTGATAAAAAAAAAATTTAAAAAACAAAAAAATTTTAGAAAATTTATCGATCAAAGTGCTAATTTTGTTTAAATAAGATGCTATTTATACTCTATTCTTTAAAATAAAGCAAGAAATTAGTAAATTTTAAAATTTATAATGAATTCCTATTGAATTTATATCAAAACTATCCAAATAAAAAATATCATTTTTTATCAAAGAGGGAGGAGGGAGAAATCTTTATCACTTAAAGGCCTTTATTTCAGGGCCATGTCCCGATTAAAAATTTTTTAACTTTCTTCTTTTCCTAAAATCTTTGGATAAAATTTTAGTAAAATTTTCTGAACCCACGTAATCCGCGATTTTTTCGATTTCTGAGTCTGATATGAATTTTCTATTTCTGATGAAATTTGAATCTGATTTCCTGATAATGTTTGATTCTGATATCAATTTTATTTTTCTGATAAAATTTGAATCTGATCTAATTTTTATTTTTCTGGTGTTCAGGATTTTCTTATCGATTGTCTTCTTATCATCAATGATCACCTCAGTCTTCCTATATTTGAAGGTTTCCTGAATAGGATCTATTTCATCTAGTATTTTTCCATCTAAACGACTTAAAAAACTCCAATATTTTGTCATCTGTATCAACATTTTCTGTATCACTATCATTTCATTCATATTCTGATTCAGAATTATCAAGTAATCCTGTATCAATAAGTTCATTTAATAGTAAAAGTTCGAAAAATTCATCCTGTAAAGCTCCGTTTTCTTCACAAAAGGAAGAAGAATAGGAAACATTACTTTCCGAATCTTCCATTAAAATAAAAGTGTTTTATCAAAGAAGAATAAAAATTTTTTTGAAAAATTTTTAAAAAAAACAATTAATTTTTTTTAAAATTTAGCAATTAAGGATAATAAATTTATTTAAATAAGATGATCTTTATACTCTCTTCTTTTAAAACAAGAACAAGATATAACTAAATTTTTGATTTTAGTTAAGAAGAAACATTTAACTTATATCAAAACCTTTTACATAAAAAATTATTATAATTTTTTTATTATAAAATTAAATTTGTTTCAATTTAAAGGGGGTTAATTTACCAAAAAAGTGGAAATTTTACCTATATTTTGTTCCAATTTAAAGAGGGGGGGAGTAAGAGCATTTCCTTTATTATAATAATAATAATCTCCACAGTTTGGATTTTTTAATTGCATCGTTACAATGTTTTAGTGTTTTTTCATAACTCTTTTCTTTATAGAAGATAACTCCTATGCTATTGTATGCATCAGCATAATTTTGATCAACTCTGATAGCTTATTTATAGCATTCCATATCTTATTCTCTACTGCCTAACTTATATAGAGCATCTCTTTCATTTGAAAAGCAATGTGCTAATAAAAATAGTATTTGCTATTGTCAATTTTACTTTTAGATCTCTAAATGGACTCTTTAGCCATTGTTCCACAAAGTTCATAAATATATACAGGATATACTGCTAATTAATACCAAAGGTCATTATGCTTGTCAGCAAATTTCTTCAGATGTGGGGTTCTTAGTAGTTATAGGAATTTTCACTACTCCTTAATCGATTGCGCTACGCTATATGATATTGTATAAATCAGTAATTTTTAATATCTAAAATAATAATTTATTTATTACGCCTGCTCTAAATTAGCATTTGTGATATATCTATACTATATTAAGGGGGGGGGGGGGGGGTGCCACTAAAAGGGGGGGGCTGGGGGGTACCATTAAAAAAGGGGGTTGGGGGTACCACTTTTAGGGGGTGTAGGGTTGCTACCTGTGCTTGACCAGATATTTCTATAAAATCAATACATTGAGCATATTATCTACTCCTAATTTCTCTAATGGGATTATAACACCCCAGCCATATATAAAATCATAGCTTGATACTGTATCACTTGAGGCTCCTTTATTATATGAGGAGGGAGCTCTTCAATTGTATGTAAAGCTTTTTCACTATAATGAATTGCAAGATCTATATCCCCAGCTCTTGCTAGCACATCAGCATATAAATACATACTATAGATATTTTCCAAATCATAAGTACCATAAACTTTTTTGATATTTTTCATGCAACTTTCCATGATTTTTTTCGCATCTTCTAAATTACCATTTTCAAGCTCTTCAAGAACTGAGATTTCTTGCCGTTTTATTTGGTCTTTTAAAGATTCAGGTTGTTTTATTTTAGAAGTCTCTGACATTTGCCTTGAATTGGATAGAGAGACTTCTTTTCAGGCGTTTGGCCTAAATAGTTTCATTGGAGATGCATAAAAATTTGGTAGATCGTCACTGTTTTCACGACTTTGCACTTTTATTAAGCCTGTATGGGAGTCGATAGAATGTATTGATAGATGGCTTGAATGAGGAATTAAAAGTTTGGTTTTGAAGGGAGACTCTGGAACTATAGAAGACATTTTAACTGTATTTATTTTATGTTTAGCAAGAATTAATTTATAGATTGTGTTTTAAATGATTCAGGATTTTTATCTCCTCTGCAGGTGGGCTTGACTGCTTTTCCTGCTGCAGCACTTGACATGAGTGTCCTGTAGAGGGTTAAGACAAACAAGATGGAGCCGAATCAGTGAAGGATGAGATTGAGCAAGCGGCAAACAAAGTCCCAAATCTACATACTCTAATGGCACGGGCAGTCATTTGCCATAGGCAACAACTGGAGAGAAGAATGGAAGCCATAAGTAGTTGAGACGTTATCAGACGACTCCCTAGGGTGAGCTCGATCGTTCTGATTGGTTACCAACAAGAATTTTGATCACAAATTTAAATATTCAATCTAAGATTCAGGATTTTAAAAACCTAAAGGGTCTAAATACAAAGTTTTTTACTTGATTGCTGCTTTGAAAGTTAGCTGAAATTTATTTTTATATCTTTTTACCAAATCCAATATAAACAGATTTCATTATTAAGATATAAACTTTTATAATTAATAGAAACTTTGGTACTGGTTAGCCTGTTCATATTCACTATATAAAATAAAAAATGATAATCAGTACCAAAGCTTCTATTCATTATAAAAGAGCATATTTATATCGATTTTTGGAAAATTTTAATTAATTCTAACTCACTTCTCAAATTTAATAAAAAGAAACACTCAGGAATGAGGCGTCTAAATAAAAAGCAAAATAATTTAAATTTTTAAAATATTGAAATATTATTATAAAATTATTTAAACATCTTTATCGTAAATAATTAAAAATTTTTATTCAATTACCAAAAATTCTTATTAGACAGAGGAAAAGTAAGATTTTATTCTGCTTTATGCATTTCATTTCTAAACATCTTAAACATAATCAACTTCAGTAATTATAACCCTCTCTTTGATTCTATCTCCTTAATATATTTATTCACTGTATAATTTTCTTTTCAAACTAACGTAAAATGAGTTTATAAGCTTGAAAAGTTTTCTTATGGTAAAACCCTTATAATTAGCTAGATAAATGGTGAAAGTCAAGGCCTACGAGCTCAGAAAGAAAGACCCAGAAGCGCTTCAAAAACAGCTCGAAGAACTTAAAACTGAGCTTTCCCATCTAAGAGTTGCTAAAGTCGCTGGCGGTGCCCCATCAAAACTATCTAAAATCAGAGTCTTCAGAAAAGATGTCGCTAAAGTTTTAACCATTATTCACGAAAAGAAAAGAGACCAGATCAAAGCTGCAAACAAAGGAAAGAAATACCTCGCTTTCGATATTAGGCCAAAACTCACTAGAGCTCTCAGATTAAGATTGACAAAAGAACAAGCTAAGAAGTTACCGCTTCGTATTTTGAAAAAGAAATTGAATTTCCCACAAAGAAAATTCGCAGTGGCTAACTAAATTTTAGCAATTTAGACATAATTCTTTAAGTTATTCATATAAATTGAAATATTGCAAAAAAAAAGTGATAAGAAGGAAATGCAATTAATAGTATTTTCAAGCTATTATGATATCATTAGTCTTGATTGCTTTTTGCCTGTCACCCTCATAAACACTTCTTCAAGAGTGGTATGAGATAAACCCCAATCATCAATCAATTCTCTCAATTTCTCGAATTCATGAGGTTCTTTGGTTTCCATCAGCTTTACAAACTCCCCAATTTCTTTTATATCGTTTAGATGAATTCCCAATACAATGCTTCCTCCGCTGCTGTCAATTTTTACTGATGATGGCATAACTTTTTGGATTAGTTCGTTAACCTGAGCGGGATCTTTTGTAATAATCGTAATTCTATACCCATCTCCATATAGCTTAAGGCTGCTTATATCTTGCTTTTAGTGGTGATTTACCAACTGCTGCCTTTGCTTACAATTTGCTAATTTTTCTACAGAGCCTGGAGTCTTAAATAAGGCTCAGAAAGAGCTACAAGTAACCTTGGGCTATACTGATTTTTCAAATATAGAGAAGTTCCTATGCATTTTATGGCCCCGTCGACAATAACACAAATTCTGTCACTGAGCACGTCAGCTTCTTCCATAGAGTGAGTTGTCAGAATAAGCACCCTTCCTTGTTTGAGTTCCTGTATAAACTTTCAAGCTTCTCTTCTGTTAATTGGATCCATTCCTGTTGTAGGCTCATCTAAAATAATGACTTTTGGATTTCCAATGCCTGAGATAGCAACTGAAAGTCTACGCTTCATTCCTCCACTGAAAGTGCCAACTAATGAATTTGCTTCTTCTAATAAATTGACTCTTTTCAAAATCTCTTCAGCTTCCTTATATATTGCAGGATAGCTCATTCCTTTAACTCTTCCATAAAGAACTAAATGCTCTTTTGCTGTAAGTTCATTTCACAATATGTCATGCTGAGGGCATACCCCTAAAACATTTCGAATTTCGTCCATGTCTTCGTTAATATCGAAGCCGCATATATTGGCTGTACCTCCAGAAGAGCTTATGAGCCCAGTTAAAATATTATGCTATTTTATATAGACTTACTAGTGAAAACAGATATAGCCCATACCCATATTTTAGATTTCTTTATCAAAAGGTGTAATAGAAGATTGAAAGACCAAATCAGACTCTATCAAGGGGGACGAGCTGGGTCTCTATAGCAGGAAGGTTTAAAAAGTGACGTGTCAAAAAATGGTTGACAAGCAAACGCACCAATTTTTAAAATGCCTTTTATATAAAATTAATTTTAAATTAGACTAGCACTGATAGTATATTACCTATTTCTTCCTTCATTTTTTAAAACACTAAAATTATGATATCTTCCTAAATACAACATATAATTCCAGTTTTAATATTACTTTCCTAGAGAATTTAAAAATTCAAAAATTTTTGTAGACCATTTTCAATTGCTATTAAACATAATTATTACTCTAATAATGCTATCTAAGGTATTAAAGAGTGATAGTGACAAATTTTTATAGATCATTTTCAATTGCTATTAAACATATAGAGGCTGCCTTTGAGTAGCGCTCTAAGCGCCCGAGACTTCCCGACGAAGTCTGGGCGGTGGTTTGACCAGCTGATGTTGATCAAACCAACATCCAAAATGACAAATTCTTCTCATACAGAAGGTTTGTCAAATTGGATGCTGGTTTTGACCAACATCAGCTGGTCAAACCACCGCCCAGACTTCGTCGGGAAGTCTCGGGCGCTTAGAGCGCTACTCAAAGGCAGCCTCTATAATTATTACTCTAATAGTGCTATCTAAGGTTTAAAGATGATAGTGGCTCTTAATTTTTATTTAAAATAATTATTTGTAGAATTTATTGCATTTTTATATAGTATTTAATTGAATTTAAAAAATTAAATTTTTAATTGACAATTTTCGATGAGAATTGCAACATAAGCGTTACTCTAATTAGTGCTCTTTACTGACTTTATAGGTCCTAGCGACTCTTAATTTTCATTAACATAAATTCCTATGATGCAATACCATCTTTATATGGTTTTTTGTTTGTACTTCAAAGATCAAATTTTTAATAGATAGTTTCAATCATAATTGAAACATAAGTATCTTTCTATTAGCTATCTCTGTAGCCTTTAAGGCCGTAAAGACTCTGGAATTATGCTAGAAAATTAACTTCCTATCTATATCAATAATATTTAATTCGATAGAAAATAGCAAATGATAGGCGAGACTTATCAGTGCCAGTCTAAAAGGTATCTTAAATTTAATATTAATTAATAATCAAGCCATTTAAAAAAATTGGCACGTTTGTTTATCAACTTTGTTCACGCTTGCCAACAGTTTTTGACATGCCACTTTTTAACCCTTCATACTATAGAAATCCAGCTCATCCCTTTGATAGAGTCTGACTTGGCCATTCAACTTCCATTACATTTTGTTCTATAAAGAGACCTAAATAGGACATCGGCATATAAAATATTTTTGGGCAACCTATAGGAAACATTATAATTAGCGTAGATTTTCCAGCTCCATTGTGTCCTAATAAAGTCAATAGCTGTCTATTAGGAATTTCTAAAAACATATTATTGACTGCATGAATATCATCATTTGAGGGGTAACTGTGTTTTTTGAAAACTTTGTCAATGCCAATTAATCTTATCCCTTTTGCTGGGACATTTTTTTCAATTAGTTCCTTTACTTTTATTTTTTCATGCATAACAGGATCATTTGAATCTTGCTTGATTTCAACAACACAAATAAAATGGAGACGTCACCGACCAGTCCTCTCCCGGATCTGTTTCGAGTTTGGGGACCTTGCTGTAGCCTGAAGCCAAACCAAGCAGGAAATGGAGTCTATTGGGCATTTGTATTCCGGCTGGGTTTTGCCTCCCTTGTCCTGCAATGAAGACTTTGTGTCTTCCCGATGGCATTTGGGAAAAAAGGCTTTTTACCTCTAGAGACTACTAGTGCTGATGATGAAGGCACAGTTGGTACTGATACTAGCTACCGAGTTTATTCCTAGCTGAAGCTCTAGTTACTAAAGCAGCCGTCAAGTCCCAAGCCTGCATACTTCAAGGTTCCGAGACAGCATTAAGAACAGGCCGAAAGCCTGGGAGAGCTATCTCTGGTGGAAATGCTGAAATACCTAGGGATGTTCGCTAGTAGTTGAACGAGTCTTCTAGGGTGAGACGTAAAAGGGGGAAGAGCCCTAATCTTTAATTAATGTTAATGCTAATGCTTGATTTCAATATTTATATTTTTAGCAACTTTTTTCCTCTTACATCCATAATACTTTTTGGTAAACATAAAATAAAAAGGATCAGCACAGCCTCTATTACTAGGCATTACATGGTCAAAATACCAAGCCAAAATGCATATCATAAAGGCATTTCCTATTAAAGTGACCATAGTAACAATTGTGGGGGGAACTGAATAGCTAGTTCCTGATACTTTTCCATGAATTGTTTTAACAAAATCATGCCAAGTATAATCATCACCAGATACCCAACGATGAGCACTATTTGAGTAATGAGATGACGCTTTTAAGGCGATATCGCCGAATGCTTTAGAAAAATTAAATGGAGGGTATAATGCTAAAATAGTGCGAATGGCAACTACCCAGTTGGGAACATCCTCTGAATAAAATAGGTAAATTATATAGATATTCGACATAAAAAACTGGAGCACTAAGCCAATTAAAATAAATGCATAAGAGGCTGTGTAGGCTGCTTTCGTGGTTTTCAGAAAAGTCGAGACCAAAAATGCTAAAAACATCATTGCGATAGAAAATAAGGTAAAAAGCATCAAAATTATAGGGTAAGGGCAATGCAAAAAGAGGTCAAAGTCACAGATAAGTCCGCTTACAATTAAGCTATTGCTCACTATAAGCGAAAAAACAAGCCCAGTAATGAATCAGCTGTGCCAATACGCAGAAGGCCCCATTCCAGCCATACTAAGTCCATGCCGTAATTTATATTCTTTTTCCCTCACAATTTCACTTAAAAGCACAACAAAAGTGACCATTGGTGGAATAAAAAAATAAAATGCTCCAGATTCAGTCACAATCGAATAGCCATCAAAATATCTATTTTTTGGCTCAGGATAGCTTTGTGCATCTAGCTGAATATCATAGTTAGGCATCCCTTTTTCATTAATATAATAAGCCAGAATTGCTTCATCAAAAGAAACTTTGACTGCAGTTGATGGATAATCCAGTGGTGCAGGCGCATTTCAGCTAGCCATAAACATGCTATTCAAAATAGTTGAGTTTACCATTATGCTATACATCTTAACTGTATAGCTTGTGTCATTTCCTCTGCAGTCAAAAGTCCCATTCAATACTGGGTTTGATGGCAAAATAAAAGGCCCAGTGCACAATACAATTGCTGTTTGGGTTTTATTTTCGTATTTTGACAAGTAGTTAATCAAATTCATCGGGTCATTCTTTGTGAGAATCTTCACATCTTTTCCATACTCAAGATTATTTTTTTTTGCCACATATCTTAGCACCCAATCTGTAAACTCATCTTCTTCATTAGTCAGCCCAACGCCTACAGTGACGCATCCATCTCCTCAGCATTTGGGAATTTTATGGAGATTTACTTACTTATTGCCGTTTAACTATAATGTCTGCCACATCGCTTTTCAGTGCTTTTACCTATAAAATTCGCCAGTTTTCGAATCCAACTCATTTTTATTACCAATGCGATTTCTTCTACCAATATTCCACTCTTAAGATGGCCGTCCTTCCAGTTCTTGCACAAAACCAACTTGAATCCGTCTGGCTATCTAAAGATCCCAGTCTTCATGGTTTGCGTTGTTGGTACACTTTTAGAAAATTCTATTTCTCTTAAATGGTGTCCAGCTCTATGCATCATTGGACTTAATGCTCCTCCATTCCAGAATAAACTCGCTGGGTGAAGCCAAACCTCATATGAAAAATGAAAAAGAATAACTTTCAGCCAGGAGACCAACAAATTTGAACAACGCCGTGGTATGGAGATTTACTATATCAGGATTTTTTACTATCATGCTCTCTATTGAATAATTTGCAATTTCCTGAAGGATAACTAGAAAAACACAGATAATAAGAGGAGTTCCTATTTGGAATAAAGTGGATTTCAAGTTTCTCTTAAAGACAACATATTGCTTCCACATCATTAGCTTGAAATGGAGTCAATATCGGGACATAATTTCGTTGGAAATAGTCGAGGAGGCTGTGCTGAAGGATCGAGATTTCTCAATAAATTCGTAATAATCTGGCTGATCTATTAATTTCTCTTCTGACATTTGAAAAGTGTAAAATGGAGAGAAATTGACATGACATTTTAGATGAATTTAAGCAGTGTGTGAGATTATCATCAATGAGTATATCAAATATTTTAACAAATATTCATATATAATTAATGAAATTTTCTTAAATAAAATCGGCCACTTTTCTGAATATTATAAGCTTGGGTCAGAAACTGTTTTCATTAAAATATATACTATTTTTGATGAACTCGACGCCCTTGAGGCCATCGGCTCAACTAATACGATGTCCATAATTTTAAGAAATTGTCAGAGCCATTTAAGAAAGAACTTATTTATCCTAAGCAAAAGCTCTACTGGGATCAAAGGGCTGGTCTTGCAGATGGAATTCATGCAAAAAATATCCGATGTGCTGAAGTAAAGCATAAAGGCTGGCCCTTTATCATGGTTTCCAAGTGCTTGGCATAGCGGGGATCTAAGTATCAAATACTTCTTGTAAAATATTATTTCGATCTGACCAGGCCATTTTTTATCTATAATCATTTTCAGCAGGGCAGAAATATTTGAGATTTGAGTTTCTGATAAGATGGCTTAAGAAGTCTATTGATGAGGTACAAATAAGGTCACGAATTTAATTGCAATAATAATTTGATTGATTTAAGCTATTCTCATTAATTTTATAATATTTATTTTGCAAGACATACATTCGAAGAAGTAACAACTATGAATTTGAATGAAATAACCGAACTCTGTCATGAATGCAGTCTGCCATTTAGTGTCGATATACATCCTGCTATCTGTATTTCATGCAATCATAAATTTCATATGATTTGCTTAAAGAAAAAGGACGGAGTTTATAAATGTGATAAGTGTGGAATATAAATTATTGAACAGCTTTTATTAAAATATTTTAAAAAACAGTTTTTTTAGGATTAAAGCAATGCATTTAATGGAAATAATAATAGAATTGAAATTTTTATGAAATTCTCAAATTCCTAAATAAAAATTGAAAAAGAAAAAGAAGCGGAAGAATCTATTAAGGGGCTTCGATTCCATAGAAGATTTCAAATATTTCCTTAATTTTTCAGGAATAGATCGTATCGAGCATCTGAGAAATTCAAAAACTAACTCCCCCCCCCCCCCCTCCGTGAGCGAACAAAAAAATTTTGTTCGCTCACGGAGGGGGGTTAATTTTTTTTTTTTTAAAAAAAATTTATATATAAATTTTATAAAAAATATTTTTTTCGAAATTTAAAAAAATCCTAATTTGCAAAAATTGGGAAGCAAATATTAATTTAATTTGCAAAATTTATGTTTTAAAACGCAATTTGTTTAAAATTTAAACAGAATTAGCTCTAGATTTCATTATACTAATTATCACTTATATATCCAAATTTTTTTCCATTAAAATTTTTTCTATTAAAAAAATTTTTGTTCACTCACGGAGGGTGGGTTTTTTGGTCAAAAAATGGCGATTTTTCTAATGGTTTTGTTCGCTCACGGAGGGGGGGGGGGGAGTAAGTAAAATTAAATAGCTAAATAAAACACCATTTTTTATCAAAACCAAGAAAATCTTGATTTAGAAAATATTTCGATATCCACAGTCGACGGATTTCAAGGTCAGGAGAAAGATGCGATAATTTTTTCTTCGGTAGCTACAGAGCCTCCATATGAATTTATTTCTGATATAAAAAGATTAAATGTTTCATTCACAAGATCAAAACATCTGCTATGAGTTGTTGGTAATCTGGAATGTTTTAAAGAATTCATATGGAATAGATTTTTCAATTATCTCAGAAGTATTGATAAGAGAAGAATTAAAAGAATATTTGATTTCAGAAATGCAATAAAAGAACTTGAGAGATTTTAAGATAATAATTTTAATTATTCACTTTAATAGGACTGCTAAATATTACTTAGATGAAGTAAATCAATCTTTATCGTATATTAAAAGCAATAAAAGCTCTATTTTTTGTTAAATTCACCGCTATGAAATATCATATTAAAATTTACTTGTTGGGAAAATTAAGCTTCTATGGCTATTATTCTTTTAAAATTATAAAAGCAAATAATATTTTCTTATAGTAGTTCTCAAATGCTTAAAATTAAATAGGTAAAAAAGCTATTAAATAAAAATTATGATCGGTTTGATAAAAGGCTATTTAGTCCTATATAAATGGCTATTGCTATCCTGAAAATGTTTATAGATAAAAAATGGCCTGGTCAGATCGAAATTTGATACTTAGATCCCGCTATGCCAAGCACTTGGAAACCATGATAAGGCCAGCCTTTATGCTTTACTTCAGCACATCGGATATTTTTTGCATGAATTCCACCTGCAAGACCAGCCCTTTGATCCCAGTAGAGCTTTTGCTTAGGATAAATAAGTTCTTTCTTAAATGGCTCTGACAATTACTTAAAATTATGGACATCGTATTAGTTGAGCCGATGGCCTCAAGGGCGTCGAGTCCATCAAAAATAGTATATCTCTCATGAGCAAAAACAAAATCTTGCTGATTCTTAATGGGGAGTAAGAAAATTTCAGATTATTAAGCTAAAAAATTGATTGGAAACTTGCAGATTTTGTTTATTTAGAGGTCTTATACAATTAATAATTTGATTATAGCTCATGTCCATAGTTTTTATAAATACAACAAAAAATGATGATTTCAATCGAATAGAGCGCTTCTAAAAATATTTACGACTTGAATATTTTTTCTTTAGTCTATTCAAGCATAAAGTAGAATACAAATAATCTAAACATCAAAATACTGTTTTTCCAATTTTTTACTTCTCCTTATATATTATCAAAGATAGATTTTTATCATCATAATTTTATTGAAATCATTATTTCCTCAAAAGCTTTATGTTTAACGATAACTCTTTTGTCTTCTTGCTCTTGCGCCAGGACCACCATACTTCTTAGGCTCCTTTCTTCTAGGATCAGCAACCAGCAAGGATCTGTCGTAAGCCAAAATCATTTCCTTTATCTGTCTTTTTGAAGCTTCATCAACGTATTTTTGATAAAAAGCAATAATTCCTTTTGCAATGGCTTGCCTTACAGCGTAAATTTGGCTAACATAGCCACCTCCATGGACTCTAATTTTGAAATCAACCTTGCTAAAACGAGATTCACCAAGCAAGAGAATTGGTTCTAATACTTTTACTCTTAATGTTTGTGGTTCTACGAGATGAAGAGGAACTCCATTAACTCTGATCATTCCTTTTCCTTTAGTGATAAGAGCAACTGCTTGTGCGTGTTTCTTTTTGCCGTAGGTCTGGACACTTTCCACTCTTGGAAGATGAGTATGGACTGGCTGAGCCATATTAATTTATGGTCTCATAATTTCAATAGTCAAGTTGAAGGAATTTCTTTACTCATCCCATTAATGTAAAATTTCATTTCTTAATATTAGCACCTTTTTAATTGATAAAAATAATAATTTCTATGTAAATAGCTCTGACACCTATTCTAAGACTTCAAAGTCGAATTATAGCTTGCTCCGTTTAAAAGGGTGAGATTAACTATAATAATATTCAACAAAGTTAGAATTTCAATTCGATTATAATAAATTAATTTTTCATAAAAATATTAGTATTGGAACAGTTTTTAATTTAAATGGAGGAGTTAGGGTTTTTTGATATTAGAAAAGCATTTAAGAATTTTGAGTTATTTCCTATATGATTAATCATATAAGAAAGCGTAGCATATTATCGTGATGCTCTTTTGGTAAAAACTAGCAGTGAATATTTGAATTATTAAATTATTCTAATCGTTTGCAGATATAGATTATAATTAAATACATAAATAAATAAATAAATAATAAATAATTATGCCTTATCATTAAGGCTTATCTCAAGTATTACTTTTAGTCTACATGTTTTATCCACAAAATCTGTTATTTTACAAATAAGATCCTACTTTCGCGTTTTGGTTGCTTAAAATTCACACCAATTAAAATTAATTTTTCAAATTTATCACATAACTGTTTAATTTTATCAAATATGCTGATAATTAAATATATAAGCAATAATTTGAGCATTAATACAGATATTCAATTTTTTGCATTTTTGATTGAAGGCAATGAGATTTAGAATAGAGAGCAAGATCTATAACCATAATATAAGTTATTGGTATTAAAACAAATGCAAGGCATTCAATTCCTCAATTAGTGGAGCCTATTAAAATTAAATTTTTTTTAAAATCTAAACAGCATTTTTATTATCTTTCACTTTGCTTCGTTTATATGCATGATATCGAAATGGGCTTCGTCCTCTAAAGCAAGTGTTCAAAAAAAAAGCTTCAATGTTGAATACAGCTTATATTATCTAAAATTTGCTTAAGACTAAATAAATTTTGCTAAGCCCCCATCCTTGATCGAACGACTCGCCATCGTTCGATCAAGGATGGGGGTTAAAAAAATTTATATATATAAAATAAAAAATATATATATATATTGTTTTTTATTTACTTTTAAATAAGAGGGTTAAGAGTATTTAATAATTATTTTTACAGCAAAAAATTGAATTAATTCATAAAAATACCAATTTTTAATATTTTGATTTATTTGTTACCCCTTAAAACTGTATAAATTTTAATTTGTTCCTTATTATTAAATTAATTTTTTTTTTTAGAATAAAAAATCTCTATTTTATTAGATTTATTGAGTTTTTAAGCCTAGGTTGATGACTAAATCACTTCGAATGGTTGATTCCGAAGCTTTCTGTCGTCTTAAAGTCTCTGAAAGCAACTTCATTATGTGCATCTTCCCAAGCTTTTGATAACTAATATATTTTTATATATATAAAAAAATTTTCATGATATGAAAATCGTTCGATCAAGGATGGGGGTTAATTTCCCCAATTTTTAGGAATTTTTTACAGTCAATCGTTCGATCAAGGATGGGGGGAAGGGAGTAAGTTTTAATTTATTGCCTCTTTATAAATGTAAAGAAAACTATTCTTTATATTAAAATATAAAATTATAATCCCCTTATTTTATAATTTAATGCAAAACATTTATACTTAAAAGAGTTAGCTATTTAAAACTTAATTACAAACGAATAAGAAATGATTGCTTTTATTTTGCACATCAGATATTATACAGTTTTACCAGAAATGTTTTTAACCAGAAAAGGTTTTAAATTACTAAAAGTAAATAATTGTGATATTTAATTATCCAGCAAATTCAGTGAATGGGTTGTATTCATAATATTAAAGCTATCAAGAGAACTGCAACATTCGACAAAAAATTTTCAAGCTCAGATATTAATTGCTTGTCTTATTTATTTGATAGCTTAATAATTTTTTTTTATTATATAGACCTCAATAAATCAAATAATTTAGTGATTAAAACAAGCTAAAATTTTAAAAAATTTTAAACAGGACAGAATTTTTTACTTTATTTTTTTGGAGTGTCTCTGCATAATATGTAATACGTTTTTATGCCGTTAATTCTGATAAATTCATTCTCATTGTGTCTAGATCAGTTGCTTTTTTTTTGATGAATAAAAAACATTAAAATAATTAAATACATATGGAAGCTTTGATAAAAATTCAAACCCAAGGGATTCAAAACAACGAAGTTTACGAGTTAGTCTTAGACAAGTGGAGAGGGAATTCAATTTCACTGTCTGAAAAAGCCCTTCTTGAATCTTTCGTAAACTTACTCCCCCCTCCGCGAGCGAACACTCACGGAGGGAGTGTTAATTTTTTTAAAAAATTTTATATATAAATATTAAAAAAAAAAAAAATCTTTGAGAATTTCTAAAAATCCCATTTCTAAGAGATTTCATGACAATAGTTATCACTTATATATCAAATTTTTTTCCCATAAAAAATATTCCTATTAAAAACATTTTTGTTGGCTTTCGGAGGGTGTGTTTTTGGGCAAAAAATAGGGATTTTTTTAATGGTTTTTTCGCTGACAGAGGGGGAGAGTTAGAATTTCTTTCTATGACAGGTTGCGGCTTAAAAGATATTTCAAATTTTCCCAATTTGAGGAATTTGACTACTCTAGATATATGCGACAACCGATTAAAAAGTGGCTTTGAGCCGCTTTCAAAACTATCCAATTTAAGCTCACTGTCTTTAGCTGGAAATCCAATATCTGACTACACAGCGCTTCTTCCACTTATCTCACTTACAAGCTTAATAGGACTCGATTTTTATGGGTGTCCTATCGCCGAATTCCCTGATTTTAGCAAAAAAATCTTCGAAATGTTTGAAAAATTAGAAGCTGTCAATAACCTTGATAAGTTTGGAAAAGAAATCGGACTTTCATCTGAGGATGGTGATACTGATGAAGATGAAAGCGATTTGGAAGGATTTATTGTAAAAGATGGGCAGTCTGATGAAGATACTTCAGAAACTGATGAGGATAGCTTCGAGTCTGAGGATGCTAGCCAATCTCTAAAGAGGCACTTTCAAGAAGCACTTGATGAGAATAAAAAGCTGAAGACTGAATAACCATTTTTAATTGATAAATAAATACATTAATGCGAAGGCAACCACACGATACAATTTCCTCAGTATCTCCAGGCAATCTCAAGGAGGAAGCAAGTCGAGAAAAAGGAACGATATCCTTAATGCATTCGAGCAGAGGTTTTTCTCATGCTACAAGGTATAATACCTGGGGCATGGGATTTTTTTCTCCTGGAATAGAGTTTTAAGGAGCACAGACATCTTTCTCGAGATTAGTTCTCATCGCTACTCGAATTAGGAGCCTGAAGACAGCAGGTGCTCAGCGTGAAGCTGGGAGTTTACGCCCCAAGATAGAAGCCCATAGCAAATGGATGCCCTGGGAGCTAGTCAGGTATGGCAAAGCCTCTTTGAAGCTGCTGGTGTCAGCAGGTAACTCCTCAAGACTGATAAAATTGTACAGGTAAAAATCTTCGGCTAACTTTAAACAAATAATTTAATTTAATTTAATTGATAAATAGGATCTGATAAAATATGCTGATTTTTAAGATAGAAAACTGTGAAAGATATCACATAACGTAATAAAACGATATTATCTCAAAAGTCTTTTTTTTAATTTTTTAACTTATTTAATACTTTTTGCTAATTTTATTATTTCCTCCTTATGAGCAAACAACCCGCAATGATTAATTTTTTTTTAAAAAAATTTATATATATTAAATTTTTTGAAATTTCATTTTCATAACCATCACTTATATATCAAAATATTTGTTTATAAAAATTTTTTGTTCGCTAACTAAGAAGGAGGGTTAGAAGAAATTAATTTTTGATTCAACTTTTCAATATTGGCATTTTATTTAGCTTTCATGCCTTTACTTTTATGTACCTCAGCTAAAAAAAAAGATTTTGGTTAAGGTTTCTAATTTGTTTGCGTATTTATAAAATGAATATGGTTTCATGCTTATAAAATTTTTTATTGTTTCTAAATTTATACGGGAAATAAATCTCAATATTATAATAATTATAGTTCTTGATCCACCTCTTCTTTTGGACCAGTTGGAAGAAGTGCTTGATGTATAAATGGAACTGCCCCTCCATTAGATATAATAGCATCTGCCATGAGTCTGTTTAGCTCTTCATCATTCCTTACAGCAAGTTGTATATGACGAGGTAGAATTCTGCTCTTTTTAAAGTCTTTTGCTGCATTTCCAGCAAGCTCCAACAGCTCTGCAGCTAAATATTCAAGGACTGATGATAAATAAACTGGAGCTCCTGCACCTACTCTTTCTGCGTATTTTCCATGCCGCATAAATCTTGAGATACGCCCAACTGGGAACTGTAAGCCTGCCTTTTGAGATCTTGACATCTTTCCTGGGGTTGCAACCTTTCCTCTGCTTCCTTTTGCTTTTGCGAACGTTGACATTTTAAATTTATATTAGGAGGGGCTTTTTGATATATTTTTACTTTTATTTGAGAATTTAAAATGGCATTTTGGGCTAGGATTACGGTCCTAAACTGAGGAGAGTCTTGGCTTGAAGAGAAGTATTCTAACTGAGGCTGGTGTAGAGAAAGAGGTCTTAAGAGGCTTGGAGATAGAGACAGGTCGGCGATTAGACTTGCCTCATCTATCATTAATCAGAGCTGCTGGTACAAGTTAAGGCAATTAGGGAACGGGGCTTGAAGAATAATCTATTAAACATGAACTTAAACTTTTAATTTTCATAAGCAAGGATAGTGAAATTTGCAAATTAGAGTGTTTAGAAAGCATCAGAAATAATAAAAATATTAATTAATCAAGCTAATAAAATACAAATAGGACATTAAAAAATAAGTAAAGCCTTGAAATCAATGAAATTTTTCAATCAGGATTAAACTTAAATCTTTGATATAAATTATATTTTAATCATAAATTATCTGGAGGAAAGATGAGAGAGATTAGATTAGAGAGGATTAAACGGGGTTTATTTCAGCCCCTGATCCAGTAGAGCTTAGGCTTCACGCTCATGTGGCGCTAAGCACTAAAGCCACCTAGCGCCTTTTTCTATCGATGTCACCAAAATGGTGATGTCGACATCTTTCGGGGATACTCACCCGAAATCTGCTTTGACCAAAAAATCCAGCAAAGGACTCTCTCTTAACCCCTGCAGTGCTCAGGGTATGAGTAGTTCCTTCTGGAACTACCTCTGCTATTTCCAGGCAACATAATGCTCCTCCAGAAGTGCTCGATTGGTGTTGCACCGCCGGTCTTCTTGCACATGGGTCGAGGGGAGGCCCAGCTAACCCAGGTCGAACCCCATCCCGGAATTCTGCCACCTAAGACCCCGTGGCCTTCCAGCCAGTTTTTATTTTTTCCTGGCCGAAATTTTGGGATTTTTTAATTTTCGTCGCTCCAAACCAAACTGTTGGCTATAATGACCTAATTACGAGGAAAGATGAAGATTGAATATTTGAATAACTTAAATTATTTGACTATTCGATATAAAATTTTGCATTTAATTAAAAAGCTCAAGATTTGCTATCTAAGCAGCTTCAGCTTTTATAATGCAGATATTTTAAACACATTTTTAGGATTTCTTTTTTACGTAAGCTTATTAGATTACTTTTTTTGTTCTTCCTTCTTTTCCACAATAGGTTCAGGGTTTTGACCAGGATTTGGCAACTTTGTGGCTTCGATTATAGCTTCTTGGTTCTTTCTAAATACCGCAATTGCATGCTTTATTCTTTCAGACGTAGGAAAATAATACTCTTCTCTGAATATTGCGCCAGTATATGCTCCAAGAAACAATCCAATAAAGAAAGGAGCTTTTCTCATTATTATAATCAAATTATTATTTCTAATTTTTATCTAATTTTCAGTATTGTAAATCACTGTGTTTTACATTTCTGGAATTTCTCGCAGAATTCTCATTCTTTCTGACTGTGTTTTAGCTCGGTATAGCTTATAAAAAATATAAGAGTAATACATCCCGGGGATAAATGCAATTGCACCTATAATTAATAACGCCAAACCATTTGTTTTGTCTTCAACTACTAATAGCTCAACACAGCCGACTATTACTAAAACACTACCAACTATAAACAAAGCAATAGAACAATAAAGAGTTTTCTTACTTTCCTCATAGATTAGCAAGGCTTTTTTGCTAGCCAAGATGGCTATTTTTTATTTTAAATTTATTTAAATGTGTCTTAAAATTTCTAAAATTTAATATCATTTACTAGAGATTTATCATAGCCATTATTATTATATATATAAAAATAATAATTAATATAAAATTGTCTGTACATATAGAGGGGAATTAGGAAATGGGGCAACATATTCATCATTTCCCATAATTCCAAAATGAATATCATCGACCTTCAGTCCAGGGATTTCTTCTGGGCTAGATTTATCTTTATGCTCTTCAGCCATGATATCAAACGAATCATTTTGAGGGTTCATTTTATAACTAAAATCTATAGAATTATAATATACCCTCATTATGCTAAATTACTCGCTGCCGTTATTTTAATCTAAATCGTAAATATAGAAGACTTATCAGTAAAGATACTTTTATTTATTTTAATTAGTTATAAAAATTAATGGACGACGAGTCATTTGATGGTCTCTTCATGCAGTGTGTGCAAACCAAGCGTGGCATCGATGGCTTTCTAAACTGCTTCTACGGGTTTTTAAGGCGCCGAACTGATTTCTTCACCACCCCAACAGAAGCCAAGCAAGAGCTTCTGGATCATTTCGAAGCCAATCTTCTTTATTTCAATAAAGCGAAAGAATACCTCCAAAAGAAGCAAGAAGAAAAGAAAAAGAGAGATGAAGAACTCCGCATCAAAGAAGAGAAAAGGCAAGATTAGGTTAAAATTTTTCTAGCAGGTCTTCAGGGTTATTTCAGCCCTTTGCCTCCCATAGATAACTTCGCGTTACGCTAAGTGCCATCCTCATACCCTTTTACTCCTGACGATGCCAAAAATGGCGGCATAGGATGTGCCTTGGGAGATCACCTTACACATCTTCTGCGTCCCAAAAAATTACAAAAGCTCTCTCACCCTCTATACAGGGCTTGGGGTAAACCGCCTTTGCCTCCTCCATGGCCTGTTTGAGCCATATCAGAGGCTAAGTAATACTCTTATGGAGTGCATAAGGATATTATACCGGCAGGCACATCTGCAAGCCAGTTAAATGGCTGAAAAAAAAACCTTCCTGCAAAACTACCCTAACTTGGCTCTTCTCCTCTATGTATGGATCAACTTCAGATCACCAGAGGCTAAGTCAGATCATGCCATTTAATAATCCTTTTAAAAGGCAAGAAGAACTGAGAAAGGCTGAAGAAGAACGCAAAGCCGAAGAATTAAGACAAGCAGAAGAGGCCAGAATCATTGAAGAGAGCAAGTCTGAAGAGCAGAAAAACCTTGAAACTCAGCTGAGCCAGCAGAAGGTTGTTGAAGTTACTGACGAGCAAGCTGCTATGCTAACTGAGCCTAAACAAGAAGAAGTTAAGTCTCCTCCAAAGAAAAAGCTGACACCAAAACTTACACAAAACCAGCTCCCTGCAGGATCTACACCTCCAGTAGAAGAGACAAAAGGAGAGTCTAAAGGGTTGATGCCTATAAATAATGGTGGTAAAACAGATCGCTATTTTTGGACACAACAACTAAACGACCTGACTATCAATTTCTATACTTTCTTATATAAAATACACCGATAAGTATCTTATTTGCTTTATAGTCTTATTATTATAAGCAAGCATATATCCCAGAGAATTTCCAAGCAAAATATATTAAAGTAAACCTTCGCCCAGACCACATAACAATTATTCACAAAGGCCAAATGTTTTTAGATGGAGATTTCTTTGATGCTATTAAGCCTGATGATCCTCTCTGGATGGTCGATACTGTTGAGGGAAGAAAATGCATTGTCCTGACTTTGGATAAGGTAGCTGTAAGGACTTGGTGGAAATGCGCACTAAAAGGAGAGCCTGAAATTGATACAACCAAAGTAGACCCTGGAAACACCAATTTGTCAATATTTGATGAAGAGACCAGACCAGTGATCGAAAAAGGACTTCTTGATGCACAAAGAAAAGAAATGGGACTTCCAACATTTGACGAAGAGAAAAATCAGCAGATTTTGAGAGAAGCCCTAGCAAAGAATCCTGAACTGGCGAAGAAGTTTGCAGCAGGACCTTAAGATTTAAAATTAAATAGGGTTTTTACATTCTGCTAGTAATAAAATTAAAATATTAGTTAAAATTTGGCTCTTGTCCAGGCTTACAAAGTACAATGCATTTCACCCCATGCACTTTTTTAGCATTAATCACCAGGGCTGGATTTTTTGGTTGCAGAGTTCTAGCTCTACTAAAATCTTCAGCAGCTTCTTGATAGAATTTCAAAGCTTTTTGACTAAAAGCTCTTCTAAAAAAGGCATGAGCGTTATTAGGCTGCAGCTTAATAACGTTGCCGAAATCCTCAAGAGCTTCTGCATTTTTGTCGACCATTTGATAAGCTTTTGCTCTTTCGTGATAATAGACAGCTTCATTTGGACACAAATCAATGCATTTTGTGAAAGGCTTTATAGCTTTTTCAAACATTTCTAAGCATGCATAGGCAAGGCCTAAATGATAATGAATATCTGGCTTATAGGTAGGAAATGGGTGGAAGGACAAGCTTTGCTTGAAGTCTTTTATAGCTTCTTCATAGTTTTCATTTTTATAATAAGCTAGGCCACGTTTATAAAACAGCTGAGGATCTTCTGGATGGAGTTCTAAAGCTTTGGTAAGGTCTTCAACAGCACTTGGGTAATGATGCATATCACAATGTAAGCCTGCCCGATCCATTAGAAAATCAACTGAAGAAGGCTCTTTGTCAATTGCTGTTGACATATGAATTAAGGCATCTTCGAAGTTTCCCAATGCTTTGTGGGCACAACCTAGTCCGTTATCTATTAATGGACTTTCAGAGTTCAATTCAATTGCTTTATCAAAATCTGTTATCGAGTTTTCTGGCTTGCCTAGTTTCAGCAGAGAAATTCCTCTAAATATGTATGCATCAGGACTATGTGGGTCAATTGAAATTGCTTTATTGAAATCTCTTATTGCGATTTCATGGTTTCTCATATCTTGATAAAGCCTTCCACGACTTTCATAAACAAGCCTATCTTCCCCTACAAGATCTAAAACTTTTGTAAAGGCTTGCAAAGCCTGTGGAAAATGCCCTGATTTATGAAGCATCAAGCCTAAATGGTATCTAGAAGCAACATGATCGGGAGCTATGTCTAAAGCTTTAGAAAACATTTCAATAGCTTCATTGTATTTTTCTTCTTTTTGGAAGGCAAGACCTTTTGAATGATAAAATTTAGGATTTTGAGGGGCAAGACCTATTGCTCTATCAAAATCACTATAGGCTTTATTATAATTTTCCATAGCCAAATATGTGTTTCCTCTATTAAAATAATAATTTGGGTCTTGATAGTCTAGCTCTATAGCTTTATTGAAATCTTTTAAAGCAGCTTCATTCTCCTCCATATGATAAAAAACAATGCCTCTATTATAGTACAAGGTTGGGTTCTCTTTATCCATTTCTATAGCTTTGTTAAACTCCAATAGAGCTTGGTCAAATTCTTTGTTTTCAAAATAGCTCAGTCCAAGGTTATTTCTAGCATTCACGTTGTCTTGCTGCATTGTGACAGCTTTTTTCAAGTCTGAAATAGATAAGTCCATTTTCTCAAGTCTCCTGTAGCAATTTCCACGGTTACATAAAGCTTGAAATGGGTCTTGCAAAGCAGTTATGGCCTTTGTATAATCGTCAACTGCTTGATCGTATTTTCCCATTTTACTGTACACGATAGCACGCGAGTAATAGTAATGTCCATTTGCTGGCTCTAAATATATAGCTTCATTAAAGTCTTCAAGCGCTTCTTCAAGCCTACCCATTTTTTGATAACAAATTCCACGCTCAGCATAATGTTGAGGATATCCTGAGTCCAGCTGAATGGCCATAGAAAAATCACAGGATGCACGTCGAAACCAGCCTATATTTCTGAATGCAATACCTCTATAAGCTCAGTAAATTCCTTTGTCTTCTCTTAGGCTTATTGCGTCAGAAAAACATTGAGCTGCTTCTTCAAACTGTTCGGGAGTTCTAGCGTCACGAAGAAGGGTCCTTCCTTCTTTGAATTTTGCCTCAGCTTCTCTATTATTTTTATTTTGTTCTCGATTTTCTATTTGAAGCTGCTCTTTTTGGCTAACTTTTTGCATATTTTATTGTTAATGAAATTCAAAAATTTGCTCCTGATCTTGGCTCTTAAACATAAATTGATGCGGAAAAGCATTTAATGATTGCTAAAATATAAAAACAGAATCATTATTTAAATTATAATTATAATAAATTACGTGGTATTGTGCTTGAGTGCCCTTATTTTTTATTTATCATAAGCTAATTTGGAAAAATTTTCATAATAGCATAATTCCTATATTTGGTTTCTCTTCCTTTTCATCTCTTTCTTCCATCCAAACTTTGTGAATTCATGGCAGTAATTTGCATCTTTAGATCTCAATCTCTGTCGGTCAGCTCTTTTGGCTCTCTTAAATAGTTGCTTGGACCCATTTGGCTTGTATTAAGTTTCACTAGATAAGAATAGAATTAGTCTTTTTTCATTGCGCTTAGCCTGACTAAGTTTGCATTTTTCAGGACCAAGTTCCGGCAGCCATTTTCCCCTGCTACATGGAGATTTCGCTTCGAACCACGAGAATCTACTTCCAGGAATAGACCCAACCCATGAATAGAAAAATCCAGATTAATCGATCTCGATGGGAATGTTATAAGTGCGTGGGCTTCTCGTCCTCCTCCCATGGATAAATATTCGAGCCTGAACTCTAGCTATAACTCCAGTCCATGCCTAGGAAGGCTTTACATTCACCTCCCTGCTAAGACTGTTCTCTCTAGACTGTCCATATTACTTCCCAGCATAAAACGATTATATGTTTTCATTTTTCCCATTCTGAATATTAAAGTATCAAAGGTGCTCCCATCCAGCTAGTGAAAAGACTAGAGTGCTTTATGTGATGTATTGCTATGCTGATTGCTTCTTGTATTTTTCAATATAGTTGCACTCGGCTATTTTCGTGATAAATCAGTGATTTAATTTTATAAAATATGGAAAGCGAATGTAAAAATTGTGATAAGGACACTAAAGAATCAAAAAAGACTTGTAAAGACTCTGGATGTGACTCATGTGCAGATTCAGAACCTCGAAAGTCAAGCTTGATCTGGTCATCAATGAACGGAGAACTAATAGTTTGTAATTGTGATTTTACAGGTGCAAAAATGAGCCCTCAAAATCAAAGGCTGTTGGAGTACTTGCAAAGTCTGAATTAAGATTAAGATCTGGATTATTAAAGTCAGGCGCTAGCCATATTGGTGATGCAGTCACCAAAGACCTCTGGTATGGGAGGTCCTACCGCTTTTCGACTCCAGTCTAGAGGATCTATCCCTCTTGCGAGTGCCTTTCCGGTACCTTTTGTCTCCTCCTTGCCTTGAGGCTTCAGTCTTCAGTGGGCGGCTTATGGATTTCTGCGGCCCTGCTACGGGCGATTGGAGTAGCTTGATTCCATGGAGATTTGGAGTCTATTGGGTGTTGAAGTGTTTTTCTTTGGTAGCTACAGGAAAAAGATTGTTTCCTTGTGGTCTGGGTCGAAACCCCAGTTTCTCGGTACATTAGAATGGCGGCGCGTGTCAGCCTGCCCTCTTTGCGCAGCAGTCCAGACTTTATGGCTAGGAAAATTGGGATGGACTCCGAGCCGAGAATCAAGTGCAGGCCCAAGAGATGCGTATCCGGGTAGGTTTTGGGCTGCTTTTCTGTGATTGGAAATGGAGGTGCTCAACAACGTCCTTTGGATCCGAGGACCTATGGGCATTCCTCAATTAAGATATATAATGATTTCATTTTTAGTTTATTGTAAATAAGATAATAAAATTCAATAATAATTTTGCAGGCAATAAATTTAAGCTGAAAATAATTTTTATTAATTTCTCAGAAAGGTATTATTTTTTGAAGATAAGATAAGATTTGAATTAAATCGATTTATTCTATTTTATATTTACTAGATCCTAAACCAAAGATGCTCAGTTTTATATAATTAATATTTTGCCCATTATCTTTCATAATAAAATTGATTTTAAAGCCTGCAAGCAGTAACAGAATGCTGTAAAGAATTTAAGATTGCCATTAGGCATGGCTACTTAAAATGTTAATTTAATTAATCTCATAATAAATGAGTTCTGCCCCTAATCAGAAACATTATTTGAGAATCGTTTTTTGTCTTTTAGTTTTTGCTCGAAAATAAAATAAATAGCTTGTTTAGGTTTAAGAATGATAATTTTGAGAATATTTAATTTATTGTTAGTTAGAATGACTAGCACGGGGGTTTTTGGCTTATCGGCAAGCCAAAAAAACACCCGTGCTAGTCATCCTAACTAACAATAATATTATTTTAGCAATTAACTCAATAGCTGAGTATTCTCATCGCTTCCATGATTTTTTTTGTTGTCAAAAGCAAAGCCTTCAAATAGGTCTTGCAAAGAAGTATTAAAGGTTTTGCTGTCCATATCGTCAAGCCAATCTTCCTGACTCCCCTTCTCTGTGAGCAAACAAAAAAAAAATTAGTTTGCTCTCTGAGGGTTAATTTTTTTAGAAATTTAAAAAAATCCATATTAGAAATAATTTTAAAGCAAAATTAATTAAATTTGTAGAATTTATGTTTTAAAATGCAATTGTTTAAAATTTAAACAGAATTAGCTAGAAATTTTCTTTATACTAACAATCATTTATATATCAAAATAAGTTTTATATTAAAAAATCTTTGCTCGCTCACGAGTGGGTTTTAGGCAAAAATAGGGATTTTCCAATTTTTTGCTCGCTTAAGGAGGGGTTGGGTGAGCAGTTTTATCGAAATTATCATCTTTTCTGCCTGGCTTAAAAGGTGCTTCAATTTTTTTAGAAAATAGGTCTTTCCAATTGTAGTCTCGAAGCCATTGATGATTTTTTACCTCTTGCGGGCCATTAAAACCAAGTCTTTCCTCAGGTTTCCTTTTTAAAAGTTTATTTATAAAATCTGCAGCTTCATAAGACCATCCTTCTGGAATGTCTTTTCTTTTCAGCTGTACTTGCTGGCTTAACATGATATCTTTTAATTCTCTTCTGTTTCTTCCCCAATAGGGTCGATAACCTGTCATAAATTCAAAAGTTACCGCACCTAATGCAAAAAAATCTGCAGCAAATCCATGCATTTTGCTGCACATTACTTCTGGAGCCATATATCCAGGTGTCCCAGAACTTTCTCTTTCAAGCCAAGGGCCAATCCTCTTTGCGATTCCAAAATCTGCTATTTTTACATATCCTCTTGAGTCAAGCACCAAGTTCTCAGGCTTAATATCTCTATGGATAATCCCATTCAAGTGTATATATTCTAATCCAGTAACAATACACGCTACAAAAAATTTTGTTTGTTTTTCTGTAAATCTTTCATTTTTTATTAAATGGTACCTTAAATCACCACCAGGTACATAGTCCATGGCTAAATATAAATTGTTTATATCTTGCCATGCATACTCCATGTTGACAATGAAAGGATGCTTTATGATTGAAAGCAGTTTCCTCTCATTCATAACTGAACCAACGCTTCTTTTGCTTACAATTCGTGACTTCTGCATCTCTTTTATTGCAAAAACTTGCTTTGTTCTTTTTAACTCTCCTTTCCACACACGGCCAAACCCTCCTTTACCTATGAGGTAATGGAATTTGAAGTCAGAGGGCTTCATTAATTGATGATTCTTGCCTCCTTCTAGGACTGCATCTACGTTGTTTCCCATTAAATTCTTATTTTATAAATATAAGTCTAATATCGCCAACTTTCTAAAATAATGTCGGAATAATAATTGGTTTAATTTCGACGTAACAGAATATAGATTTTAGCTGCTTAATGATAGATATATATCTCAGAAAAGCCTTGGGAAGTTAATAAAACAGCATTAAATTGTTTCGATGATCTAACGAATAATTAAATCGAAAATTACGATTTAATAGCTGTCTGATTATTCCGGAATAGCTAAGATTTGCACTCTATAAGAATCATGCTATATTAATTCTAAGTCAGCCTATCTAAAGTTAGCAATATATTTTTGAAGAAAAAACTGATGAAACCTTTAATTCAAATATTAATTTAATAATAAATGAAGTTTATACCAATATGAATAAATAACAAAAAAATGGTGTTGAAAAAGTCTGATATTTTAAATCCATAACCAAGTTAGTTATTAATGCTTATAGAGAAGCTCTATATAATTCTACAAGGGCTATATCCACCACTAACGCCTTCCACCTGCTCGCCAGTTGGCATTTCAGGACATCGAAAAAGTTGCTCCTACACTCGCTCTCCGGTGATGGTAGAGTTTTGTCGTCGTGTCGCACATTAAATAGGGTTGCATTCAAATGATCAAATTTTCTGGTCTAGTCACAGCCAGGACGTAACCTCTGGAAAACAGTCCAAATTGGTCAAAATGAATATCACTGGTTTTGCTGTGAGATCTCTTTCCAACTCTTGAACCCATTTCCCACTGAGGTAAAAACTTGGCATTGTAGTAAAGCTTGTAGTTGGCCAACTTTACATTACGCTCACCAAACCAAGAAAATCCTGCTGGATACACATTCCCGAACACTATCCTCTCTGTGAGGTGTCAGCTACAAGATTTTTATGGTGGATTGGTTAGCCATATCATTTTAATGTATATTTCAAATTCATAATCAATTTAAATTTTTGCTGATAAGCAAGTTTATGAAATTTTATATTAATTATTTGTTATTTATGCTGATAGCTCTATATCTTTCGGCATGTGATTTTCTAACTCAATATAGCTTGATATTGCTACTAGTTTCGCTTCAACAGGAGAAATCAGTTCTGTTTTATCTACTGTTTCTATTGCATGAATTGACCTAAATACAGGTGGGAATAATATGAAATTTTCTCCATGGCCAGGCTCTAATGGCTCAACCCCACGAGATTTTTCATACTTTCCAATTAATTCGTATTTGACGTCTTCATCATAATCTCTTGACATTTCACCTTTAATTTCTTGCCAAAACTCTGCTGAGTTATACTTCACTCCAAGCTTTATGAGATCTGTACAAGCCAGTCTTATATTATTCACAGGATCCTTTGAAATTTCTTCAATATTTTCTTTAAAATTCTCTATAAAAAGTTCATAATCCATGCATAAACTTTTTGCTGCCTCAACAAAGCCAATCCTTATATGGCAATTTGAATCCTTTGCAATATTTTTGATTAAATTTATATAGTTTTCTCCTTGTTTTTGGTTTATCATAAAAAGTGCAATATTTCCTAAGCTTCTGCACGCTTTTTTCCTTACAATATTAACACTATCTCTGCATAGATTTTGAATTATATTGAAAATTTCCCCATTAAGAATATCTCTATTATAAACAGGAATCAACTCATGTAATTCCCCTGCTAAAAGTTCACGAACCCTCCAGTTATTTGAGTCCGCCATTTCTTTAAAATAAACCAAAAACTTTTCTTTGATTCTTGAGTCTTTTACTTCTACTAAAAATTTAGCTAGAATAGTCAAGGCTTTAGATTTTGTTGAGTCATTTTTAATAAAATCTTCTAAAAATTCAACTAACTCCCCCCCCCCCTCCGTGAGCGAACAAAAAAATTTTGTTCGCTCACGGAGGGGGGTTTAATTTTTTTTTTTAAAAAAAAATTTATATATAAATTTTATAAAAAATATTTTTTTCGAAATTTAAAAAAATCCTAATTTGCAAAAATTGGGAAGCAAATATTAATTTAATTTGCAAAATTTATGTTTTAAAACGCAATTTGTTTAAAATTAAACAGAATTAGCTCTAGATTTCATTATACTAATTATCACTTATATATCAAAATTTTTTTCCATTAAATTTTTTTATTAAAAAAAATTTTTGTTCACTCACGGAGGGTGGGTTTTTGGTCAAAAAATGGCGATTTTTCTAATGGTTTTGTTCGCTCACGGAGGGGGGGGGGGGGAGTAAATCTTTTTCTGTTGTTTCAGATCCTAAAATTTTGGCTATTTCATGCAAAGAAGAAGCAATGCACATTTTTATTTTAAATTCTGATGTGCAGAGTTTCATAAATAATTTTTTCAAATCATTCCAAGACTCTTTACCTAATTTCAACAAAACCCCTGGGAAATAAAATGCTCGGAAATAAGCTGCATCAGTTGCGTCTGGGATTGTACAATATGTTTTTATTAGCTTTTCTGGGATTTCGCCTTTGAAATAGACTATTACTTGTGGGAGAAGATTTTGGGATTCTTGCTGGACCCATTTTGACTTATCTTTTAAAAATTTATAAAAAACTGGTAAAATGAACTTGTTTAGGGTTTCTGCATCACAGACCTTGAAAAAGGGGATAATTGCTTCTGAGCAAGCTTTTCTTATTCCCCAATTTCCATCTTGTGAGAGAGTTAAGAACATTTGGATTATTTCATCTTTCACATATTCATAAGGAAAAGTTTCGCATGCAGTCCCCAGTACTCCAATTAAGCTCTTTTTAATTTTAATTGAATTGCTTTGTATTAGCCTTTCTAGCACTTCAGCAATATAAAGTTGCCAAACCCCAATTCCATGTGTTTTCATTAACCCTTTTACTAAATCAATCCCAATTGCGATATCTTCTTCATTGTTTTCATCTTTCAGCATTTCATTAATAATGTCAGACAGCTCACTTTGAATTAATTCAAAGCTCATTAATGATGCGATTGACAATAAATTATCAACCATCGCCTTTGACACATCAATTTCATCTGATAGCAGTTTTTTGATTACTGGGATGATCCCTTTGTTAATGGCTTGAAAATTTCTAGTTTCCTGGACAAAAAATGAGGTTAAATCAGGAATTTTTGATGCCAGTAAAATTTTTATTTCGCTTGATTCGTCTGTAAGAGAATTTATTATAGGAATTATAAATTCTTCAGAGTAAGGACCAAGCTCTCTGCAAGTGTCTGAAATTTCTCTAACAAAATTAATTTTTTCTGGTACCAGTTCGGTTTGGGCATATGTAGCGATTTTGAAGAGTGCGAAGTCTATTGAGGGGTCTTGGAATTTTTTGGGAAAGCTACCGAGACCTATTCCATTGATGTCGTCGACGTTTAAATAAGATTTAGTGTCTATCACTCCATAGAATAAGTTTGATGCTTCCATAGTTAAACTAATATGGAGAGAGAATTTTATATATATGAATATCATTTAGATTTATTGCTAAATAAAGCTAAAATGAACTGATAATAATCATTGAAACATGATCATCAAATAGGTAAAAGATCTCTTGTAATAAGAAATGTATGTTTTAAAGAAATCTTTTTTAGTTAATTTATGAGCTTTATAATAAGTATTTTGCAGTCATTAAATTAATAGATAATTGCATTTCAGGCTATTTCAAGTTGCACGGCTGCCTATCTCAAGGTTATATTTATTTAATATGAAATATTTTTCTCTTGTTTTATTCAGTCATTTTCGCTTGCTTAATTGCTTTTGATTTTAATAATTTATCCATAGATAGATAATTTGATAGATATTCGTAATGAAAATTTATAATTTTTAATAATACCAATTTATGATAAAATGAATTTATTTGAATTGTCCAAAAATTTATTTCAAGCAAAGCTAGAAAAATCCCTATTAGGAAAATTAACCCCCTTTAAGAGCAAGAAAAAAAATTTTCTAAATTAATTCTGTTTATATGTATTTAATAATCGTTATAGCAAGATCAATTTATAGCTCTATTAAATTTTTCACAGCTTGCATTCTTAAACATAAAATTTATCAATTAAATTAGATTTTTCTTTCCAAATATTCGCAAATTGGATTTTTTTAAAAAAACAAAACAAAATTTTTTTGAAAATCAAATTAAATCCTTAAGAGTATATAAAAAACCTTGCTCATTTCTTAAAGGGGGATTTAGTCTTATTAATCTTTAAAAAAGATAATTAGCTAATTATCATTAATTAAAAAATTACAAAAAGTTTTTCCTTCCTAGCCTACCAGCCTGAGACTTTAAAATTTTCCCACTTAATTCCGGGGTTAAGCAAAGCCTTGTTTTTGATGGAGATGTTGACTGAGAATATCTTGAAGATGTAGATGGTCTTATTTTTGCATTACTCTCATTTGGAAACAGCTTTGTAAATGACTCATTATTATCAATAAAGCTTGCATTATGAGCTCGAGTGCTTGATTCTTGTGTATATAACCTATTTTTGCTCTCATACCTTGCACTTTTATTTTCTTCGGTATTTAATCTAGTTCCATATCTACTTTCTAATGTCTCAAGTCTTGATTGGCATCGACTTTCTGGCGTTTCAAGTCTAGATGCACATCTGCTTTCCATTTCTCTATATGAATAAGGGTCTTTTCGTATATTTCCAGCATTGTCTAATATTTTTCTGGCACTTATTGTAGTAAATTGCCGTTGAAGTTTATTTTTTTCTATTTCTTTTAAACATTCAATTCTTTTAGAAAGCCATTCCTCATGAGCATCTTGCTGAGTACCCAAAAACCCTCAGGTTTCTGGGTTTGGGATCCTTTTTTTTAATTCTTTATCAGAGATCACATATACTTCTCCAAGAAGTGAGTTGCACATACAAGTAACAGGCCGTTTAGGGCGCTCATTAATGACATCTTCTAAGCCAAAAAATTCGCCTTGCTGCTTAACAAGTATTTGGAGGTCTTTATTTTTTCTTACTTTATTTGGGGAATGCTTTAATAGGTTAAGTGCCATCTCCAGCCTTGGATTTATATACTCCCCAGCTTTTTGTTCTTTTTCGTATGAAATTGTGTGTTTTTGTGTAAATTTAAACTCTCCTGATTTTATTACATAAACTTTGTCAACTGTATCTCCTTCTTTATATACCGCCTGCCCTCTGTAAAAACTTTCATATTTAAAATAATAACTCAGCTTTGATAGAGCATTTTTAGCCCATTTTTTGAATTCCGGTAATGATTGTAAAAAATTTAGCTTTGCATTGAACCTTTTTTCATGAATCGTTCCAATCAGAGCTGTGTAATCTGATTTTTTAAGAATCGCGACTATGGTAGGTTCTGCACATTGAATACTTGCTGATCGTGGCATTCCTCTTAGTAACGACAATTCCCCAAATGATGATCCAGGGCCCATAGTGTCTACACATTGCAGGTTGTCTGATTTAAAAATAGGCAGAGAGCTGGTTATAGCCGATCTTGGAAACTTTTTAGTAGGCGGTACCAAGATCCTCACTTTTCCACGAATGACGATACAAAAAGTATCCCCAGTTTCGCCAATATGGAAAATATAATCACCTCTTTCGTATTCCGCGTAAACAAGAACTTTGCAACAGCCTCGATGAATCGATTCTCCATCTTCGTTGTCTAATGAACTGAAAAGCTTGATTGATTTGGTAGCTTCCATGAGTTCGTTTATATCGTCTTGTGATCTTGATTCAGGAGTTTTTCGAAGGATATCGATAGCTCTAGATATTGCACTTTCTGTTTCCATTTTCGTTAACAACTCAATTTTAAGAAATATTTATTTCTAGTTTAAGATATGGAGAGAATATTTAATTATATAAAAGGGATAGATTTTATCATATGCTAATCATTTTTTATTTCTTTCTCCCCCCTCCGTGAGTGAACATAACCATTAGAAAATCCCTATTTTTTTGTCCAAAAACCCATCCTCCGTATGCGAACAAAATTGTGTTTGAAAAAAAAATTTGATATATAAGCTAATTCTGATTAATTTCAAACAGCTTGCGTTTTAAAATATAAATTTCGGAAATTAAATTAAATTTTGCTTCTCAATTTTTACAAATTGGAATTTTTAAATTTGAAATAAAGAAATTTATATAAAAAAAATTAACCCCCCGTGAGCGAACAAAAAATTTTATTCACTCATGGAGGGGAGTTAGTAAGTTTATTATTGTTATATAATGATGTTTGAATATTTTTGTTTTAATTTGATTAAATAAAAAAATATTTAATACTTCCTTGTAATTTATTTATACATTAAAATAGTGACCAGTGTCAACCTGCCCTCTTGGCGCATCAGTCCAGACCTTATAGCTACGGCAGCTGGGATGGACTTTGCCGAGAATCAAGTGCAAGCCCAACTGATGCGTATCCGGGTAGGTTTTGGCTTCTTTTTTGTGGTTGGAAATGGAAGCACTCGCAAAGTTCTTTGGATCCGAGGACCCATAGATATTCCTCTAGAAGTGGCACAGACTCTCTGGGCTGAAGTCGAAAAGCGGTAGAACATCCCGTGCGGGAGGTCTTTAGTGATTGCGTCATCAACATGGCTAACGCATGACTTTTAATAATCCTAAAAATCCTTGTAATTTATTTAAAAATTCATATTTCTCCAATCATTAATTTAATATTAAAATAATTTGCAAATTATGGAGTTCTCAGGGATTGTTAAAATCACAGATCTGAACGATTTTTTGAATCCTTCAGCAAATTGTTCCGTACACTCTTCAATGATTAAAACAAGTTCTGCTCAGACAGCTCAGGTGAGTTTAAGTGATTGCTTAGCTTGCAGCGGCTGCGTTACTTCATCTAGCGCTGTTTTTCTTGAGCAGCATTCCTTAGAAATTTTTAGAAAAAATCTTGGCCAAATGAGAATGGCAATTTCCTTATCTCAGCAAACAATTTTTGCAATTTCTAAATATTTCAATATTTCCCCTCAAGAGGCTTTCAATAAAATCTCAGGAAAGCTGAAATCTTTGGGAGTCGAAAGGGTCCTTAATATGAATTTAGCCAGAGATATATCACTGAATGCAGCATCTCAAGAATTCTTAGAAAGGTTTAGAGAATCTCGATTACCGATATTATGCTCTGAGTGCCCAGGATTTGTGCTTTTTGCAGAGAAAAAAACAGATGAGTGCATTTTACCTTGTCTTTCAAGAATAAAAACACCTATGATGATACAAATTGAGATAAATTCATTGCAGGATTTTTATAATGTGACTGTGATGCCTTGCTTTGATAAAAAATTAGAAGCGGTAATGGAAAAAGGAGTCGATTTGGTGCTCACAACTACTGAGTTGTTAGAGTTTCTGAATGAAAATGACTTCTTAAACGCCATTCCCGATCCTGAAGCACCTCTTTTCTATTCCTCTACAAAGCATAAATCTGGATCGCTTGGCTATGGAGAATTTATTTTTATAAAAGCTTGTGAAAATCTCTATGGTGAGATCCCAACGATTGAAATAAAAACAACTCGAAGAAGAGATTTATTAGAAATGGAGTATCGTGATTTGAAATTTTGCTTTGCAAGTGGATTTCAGAATATCCAAAATATCGTAAGGATGATTAAGCAAGGAAAGCTTGATTATTCGTATGTAGAAATTATGGCTTGTCCTACTGGATGCTTGAATGGAGGAGGCCAGCCAAGATTCGATCGAGAAGTTCTTGGAAATCTTGAATCTTCAATTTCTCAGTTTTATAATGAAGAAATTCGAGAACTTCCTATATGCTCAAACGTATTTCGTGATTTCAAGCCTTTGGACGTAAACACATTAATATGGTAATGCTTTATTAACTTTTTCACTTTTATTTATTCTAAAATATTAATCAAATAGCTTAGGGTAACTCTGCTTAATTTCCTCAAAATCCTTGCAAATGCAATATTCTGCATTAATGTTATTCGCCCTGCTCAAATTTTCACATGGTCCTGCATATGCATCTTTTCTGTTGATCCCAATTGTTTTAATTCTAATTCTATAATCTAAATATACAGAAGGTATTGGTGCTCCTTTCCCTCTTATATTTCGGAATATCGAAGTTCTTTGGCTTGATCCTACAAGAGCATACACTTCAAACAATGCTTTTTCGCTTTCATTCACATTAAACTGTATTTGAATTTCCTCTAAAACTGATGTCAATTGCAGCCCAAAAGCTTTTTGTATAGATTTTAAGGTCAATTTTTTGCATATAGAGTTTCCTATAATTCCTGTAGGTGTGAAGACTTCAGAATTAATGGCCACGATAGTTTCTGTGACTATTCTTTTTAGCAGCATGTTTAGCTCGTTGTCAGAATTAAGATCATAATATGATGGGTCGATTTCTTTGAGGACTAAGCATGAACAATGAAGAGGATGGATGCCTAAGTCATAACAAGTTCTATTTCCATTGACTTTTTGATTGAAAAGAACTATATACGGCTTGCTATATGGCTCATCGTATACTGGATACTCGATATCGTATGGCAGCCCTGAAAGAAATAAGCTGGTAGGCCGCAGATCAATTTTTGTAGTAAGACTCTTTGCGTTGTGAGATAAAGAATCATAAGAGTATGGGATTCGGTCAAGCAGTGAATTAGACGCGATCAAAAATAAAGAAGGGAGCTTCACTTCTTGGTAAGCTTCTATATCTTTGAACCAGTTTCCATATCGCATTCCGTGGTCTGCATGCAAATATATTACCACATCATGAGTGTCTTCGTATTCTCTTAAGTAATTTTTAAGGAAATTACTTAGATCTGGGTCAAGAGTTGTAGCATGAAGCCCTGTTTCTTCATGGGCTGTATTTATATGAATGTAAATCCATTGATTAATATCCTTATACAAATTTGTGAATTCTTTGGTATAATTAAGGATATAATAATGGGACATGTGCTCTCCCATGCATCTCTGCACGGTATTTTGCTTTCTCATTTTGAGATCCATAAATTCAAACCCTGCACAATAAAATGACCTTGTAATGTGATCAGCTTGAGGATATCTTCCTATTGATTTTGGAAAATAATAATCACAGTCTTCGAACCCTAGATACGTGATGTATCCCATATCTCTGAACTTGTTTCACAAGGCTGCTGGACCGAGAAAGTCTTTCAAAGGTGGACTTTCATGTATTTCTACATTGGTATGATCTATATAGAGCATTACTTCCAAACACAGGAATCATGTTATCAACTGAATTAGAACCAAATACATTGTGGATTTTGAAGTCAAATATTGAATATTTTGAGTTTCCAAGCGAGTTCAATAATTCGACTGTTTTCGGCAGTTTTCTGAAAAAATGCCTTCTTGAAAAGCTGTCTATAGTTAACATAAAAACTATTTGAGGCCTGTGAAACACCCCAGTTTTATCAGATAATTCTTTCATTCTTTCCTTAGTTCTGTTGTAAGCTGTTTCATTAAATCTCGGCATATAAATAGCGCCATTTCATTTTTTGCCATCACAAGATCCAATAGCAAATTCTTCATTATGCTTTAGTGTAACTGGGCTATCATATTCTTTAATTTCCCACATTTTGGTCATTTCTGTCTTCAAATAAAGAGAGTTTTTTGACCTCTTTGGCTCTAAAATATAATATCCTTTGCTTTTCCCGTCACATTCCATAGTAAATTTGCTCTGAGAGAGATCAAAAGACATAGTCGGTGCATTTTCAGTTAAAATATCGCAGGTGGGGTACTCGTGAGGAGGAAACACCCTTTCACCTTCCTTTACTGAATATCCAAAAATTTCAGGTATGCAGTAAGCTCCCTCATGGCTTTTATAAAGCGTATCAGTATCATTTATGGAGAATTCTTTCTGTATTAGATTTTTTGCTAAAAATTCTTCGTTGCTTATGTACGTACTCCATGAACAGTTCTCTGAGCACAAAGGATCTTGATTAGGAGAATCATCTATGCTTCCTTTCTAAATAAAAGTTACTTTATAAGACGGAGTTGTGGTGCGGATATTTTTATTGGAAGCATTATATTTTTCTGGAAGTCGGAGTCGGTGGAAGTATTCAAGTGGTTCTGGGACATAAATAACCAGCCAAATAACAAAGATCGCAATTAGAAATGTTAAAACCTTTGCTGGTTCCATAAATGACAAAATAATTATAGATTAATTTGTATAACATGAGAGAAAAGATATGAAAAGTTTAATAGTAAATATTGGTTTATATTAATATGAGGTTTAGTATAAAGAGGTGAGAAATCTAAAATCCCTTTTTATTCTACCCATATTTTCAGCAATAACAAAATTTTCTCTAACTTTATATTTATTTTGAGTTAAAATTGATAGGCTGTTGCACGAATTAAATATAGTCTAAAAATTAATAAACTGGCACTTTATTTGTATAGTAAAAAGACTGTTTGGATATATTCATATCAATGCATTAACACTAATTATAAGCTTTCACCAGTGATTTTATTACCTCCTCAAATGACTATATCTGAATTTTTTAATTTTATATGTATTTTAGTTCTATTATATTTGCTTTTTCGTAAATATGAATTATTGAAATAATATTGGAAATTTCTTCTTAATTTCTTCGAATTCTTTGCAAATGCAATATTCCGCGTTAATGCCATTTGCTCTGCTCAAATTTTCGCATGGTCCTGCATATGCATCTTTCCTTTTAATTCCTATTATTTTTATTCTAACTCTATAACCTAAATACACAAAAGGTATAGTTGCCCCTTGTCCCCCAGCATTTCTCAATATCTCAATACTTGGGTTTGATCCTATAAGCGCATAAACTTCAAAAAGCGCTGTCTCGCTCTCGTTTACATCAAACTGTATTTGGACTTCTTCTAGGACAGATGCTAATTGAAGTCCAAAAGCTTTTTGAATAGACTTCCCGTACGGAAGCTTCTACGGCTTTTCGACTCCAGCTCAGACAGCTCAGGTGAGTTTAAGTGATTGCTTAGCTTGCAGCGGCTGCGTTACTTAATCTAGTGCTGTTTTTCTTGAGCAGCATTCCTTAGAAATTTTTAGAAAAAATCTTGGCCAAATGAGAATGGCAATTTCCCTATCTCAGCAAACAATTTTTGCAATTTCTAAATATTTCAATATTTCCCCTCAAGAGGCTTTCAATAAAATCTCAGGGAAGCTGAAATCTTTGGGAGTCGAAAGGGTCCTTAATGTGAATTTAGCCAGAGATATATCACTGAATGCAGCATCTCAAGAATTCTTAGAAAGGTTTAGAGAATCTCGATTACCGATATTATGCTCTGAGTGCCCAGGATTTGTGCTTTTTGCAGAGAAAAAAACAGATGAGTGCATTTTACCTTGTCTTTCAAGAATAAAAACACCTATGATGATACAAATTGAGATAAATTCATTGCAGGATTTTTATAATGTGACTGTGATGCCTTGTTTTGATAAAAAATTAGAAGCGGTAATGGAAAAAGGAGTCGATTTGGTGCTCACAACTACTGAGTTGTTAGAGTTTCTGAATGAAAATGACTTCTTAAACGCCATTCCCGATCCTGAAGCACCTCTTTTCTATTCCTCTACAAAGCATAAATCTGGATCGCTTGGCTATGGAGAATTTATTTTTATAAAAGCTTGTGAAAATCTCTATGGTGAGATCCCAACGATTGAAATAAAAACAACTCGAAGAAGAGATTTATTAGAAATGGAGTATCGTGATTTGAAATTTTGCTTTGCAAGTGGATTTCAGAATATCCAAAATACGTAAGGATGATTAAGCAAGGAAAGCTTGATTATTCGTATGTAGAAATTATGGCTTGTCCTACTGGATGCTTGAATGGAGGAGGCCAGCCAAGATTCATCGAGAAGTTCTTGGAAATCTTGAATCTTCAATTTCTCAGTTTTATAATGAGAGAGAGTTAGATTAGAGGGGATTACAGGGATTATTTCAGCCCCTAGCCAATCGGGCTTCAGCTTCGCGCTTCGTGTGGCGCTAATCACTAAAGCCACCTCATGCCCTTTTTCTTCAGAACCACCAAAAATGGTGACGTCCTCAGTCTGTCGGGGAGACTCACCCGACCCTGCTGGGATCAAAAGTTCCGACAAGGACTCTCTTAACCCCTGGTGGTGCTCAGGATATGAAGGGATCGTCCAATGCCTTTTTCTGGAACCACCTGTGCCATTCGCAGGCACTATAATGCTCCCCAGAAGTGCTTGATTAATGTTGCGCCGTCGGTGTCTTGTCTGCGGGTCGAGGACAAGCCCAGTCAGCCCAAGTCTGCACCACACCCCGGAGAATTGCCATCTGCGACCCCTTAGCCCTCCGGCCATTTTTATTTTTTCAAACTGCTGAATTCTGGGAATTTTCTTTCTATCGCCGAGCCGAGATGTTGCTCATCTTGCAAGATGAAAATTCTATTTTATAATGTAGAAATTCGAGAGTTTCCTGTATGCTCAAACGTATTTCGTGATTTCAAGCCTTTGGACGTTAACACATTAATATGGTAATGCTTTATTAACTTTTTCACTTTTATTTATTCTAAAATATTAATCAAATAGCTTAGGGTAACTCTGCTTAATTTCCTCAAAATCCTTGCAAATGCAATATTCTGCATTAATATTATTCGCCCTGCTCAAATTTTCACATGGTCCTGCATATGCATCTTTTCTGCTGATCCCAATCGTTTTAATTCTAATTCTATAATCTAAATATACAGAAGGTATTGCTGCACCTTGTCCTCCTATATTTCGTAATATCGAAGTTCTTTGGCTTGATCCTACAAGAGCATACACTTCAAACAATGCTTTTTCGCTTTCATTCACATTAAATTGTATTTGAATTTCCTCTAAAACTGATGTCAATTGCAGCCCAAAAGCTTTTTGTATAGATTTTAAGGTCAATTTTTGGCATATAGAGTTTCCTATAATTCCTGTAGGTGTGAAAACTTCAGAATTAATGGCCACGATAGTTTCTGTGACTATTCTTTTTAGCAGCACATTTAGCTCATTGTCAGAATTAAGATCATAATATGATGGGTCGATTTCTTTGAGGACTAAGCATGAACAATGAAGAGGATGGATGCCTAAGTCATAACAAGTTCTATTTCCATTGACTTTTTGATTGAAAAGAACTATATACGGCTTGCTATATGGCTCATCGTATACTGGATACTCGATATCGTATGGCAGCCCTGAAAGAAATAAGCTGGTAGGCCGCAGATCAATTTTTGTAGTAAGGCTCTTTGCGTTGTGGGATAAAGAATCATAAGAGTATGGGATTCGGTCAAGCAGTGAATTAGACGCGATCAAAAATAAAGAAGGGAGCTTCACTTCTTGGTAAGCTTCTATATCTTTGAACCAGTTTCCATATCGCATTCCATGGTCTGCATGCAAATATATTACCACATCATGAGTGTCTTCGTATTCTCTTAAGTAATTTTTAAGGAAATTACTTAGATCTGGGTCAAGAGTTGTAGCATGAAGCCCTGTTTCTTCATGAGCTGTATTTATATGAATGTAAATCCATTGATTAAGATCCTTATACAAATTTGTGAATTCTTTGGTATAATTAAGGATATAATAATGGGACATGTGCTCTCCCATGCATCTCTGCACGGTATTTTGCTTTCTCATTTTGAGATCCATAAATTCAAACCCTGCACAATAAAATGACCTTGTAATGTGATCAGCTTGAGGATATCTTCCTATTGACTTTGGAAAATAATAATCACAGTCTTCGAACCCTAGATACGTGATGTATCCCATATCTCTGAACTTGTTTCACAAGGCAGCTGGGCCGAGATAGTCTTTCAAGGGTGGATTATCATGTATTTTTACATTGGTATGATCTATATAGAGCATTACTTCCAAATACTGGAACCATGTTTTCAACTGATGTGGCACCAAATACATTGTGGATTTTGAAGTCAAATATTGAATATTTTGAGTTTCCAAGCGAGTTCAATAATTCGACTGTTTTTGGCAGTTTTCTGAAAAAATGTCTTCTTGAAAAGCTGTCTATAGTTAACATAAAAACTATTTGAGGCCTGTGAAACACCCCAGTTTTATCAGATAATTCTTTCATTCTTTCCTTAGTTCTGTTGTAAGCTGTTTCATTAAATCTCGGCATATAAATAGCGCCATTTCATTTTTTGCCATCACAAGATCCAATAGCAAATTCTTCATTATGCTTTAGTGTAACTGGGCTATCATATTCTTTAATTTCCCACATTTTGGTCATTTCTTGCTTCATATAAAGAGAGTTTTTTGACCTCTTTGGCTCTAAAATATAATATCCTTTGCTTTTCCCGTCACATTCCATAGTAAATTTGTTCTGAGAGAGATCAAAAGACATAATCGGTGCATTTTCAGTCAAAATATCGCAGGTGGGGTACTCGTGAGGAGGAAACACCCTTTCACCTTCCTTTGCTGAATATCCAAAAATTTCAGGTATGCAGTAAGCTCCCTCATGGCTTTCATAAAGCGTATCAGTATCATTTATGGAGAATTCTTTCTGTATTAGATTTTTTGCTAAAAATTCTTCGTTGCTTATGTACGTACTCCATGAACAATTCTCTGAGCACAAAGGATCTTGATTAGGAGAATCATCTATGCTTCCTTTCTAAATAAAAGTTACTTTATAAGACGGAGTTGTGGTGCGGATATTTTTATTGGAAGCATTATATTTTTCTGGAAATCGCTCTCGGAAGTATTCAAGTGGTTCTGGGACGTAAATCACTAGCCAAATAACATAGATAGCAATTAGAAATGTTATCACTTTTGCTGGTTCCATAAATGACAAAATAATTATGGATTAATTTGTATAACATGAGAGAAAAGATATGAAAAGTTTAATGATAAATATTGGTTTATATTAATATGAGATTTAATATAAAAGAAGCAAGAAATCTAAAATCCCTTTTTATTCTACCCATATTTTTAGCTAGAACAAAATTTTCTCTAACTTTATATTTATTATGAAATTAAATTGATCGGCTGTTACAAAAATTAAATATAGCCAAGTGTTAATAAGCTGGTGCTTGATTTATATAGTAAAAAGACTGTTTAAATGTATTCACATCGATGCATTAAAACTAGTTATAAGCTTTCGCCAGTAAATTTATTACCTCCTCAAATCACTATATCTGAACTTTTTGTTATTATATTTATTTTATTTCTAATATTTGCTTTTACTTAAATATGAATTATTGAAATAATATTGGAAATTTCTGCTTAATTTCTTCGAATTCTTTGCAAATGCAATATTCCGCGTTAATGCCATTTGCTCTGCTCAAATTTTCGCATGGTCCTGCATATGCATCTTTCCTTTTAATTCCTATTGTTTTTATTCTAACTCTATAACCTAAATACACAAAAGGTATAGTTGCCCCTTGCCCCCCAGCATTTCTCAATATCTCAGTTCTTGGGCTTGATCCTATAAGCGCATAAACTTCAAAAAGTGCCGTCTCACTTTCGTTTACATCAAACTGTATTTGGACTTCTTCTAGGACAGATGTTAATTGAAGCCCAAAAGCTTTTTGAATGGACTTTAATGACAATTTTTTACATATAGAGTCTCCTAGTAAATTTGAAGGGGTGAAAACTTCATCGTTTATGGCTGCAATGGTTTCAATTACTATTTTTCTTAACAATAAATTCAGCTCATTATCAGAGTTTAGGTCATAAAATGAAGGATCAATATCTTTAAGTACTAGGCATGAACAATACAATGGAGAAATTCCAAGTTTGGCACATGTGCGCTCTCCATGCACTTTTTTTGTAAAAAGTATCAAATAAGGCTTGTTGTAGTCTTCTTGATACACAGGGTACTGTATGTCATAAGGTAGTCCAGAAAGATATAAGCTAGAAGTTCTCAAATCAATTTTTGTGGTTAATCTCATTGTATTATAAGTTAAACTGTCATATGAGTTCGGGATTCTGTCTAGTAAAGAATTTGACGCTATCAAAAAAAATGCTGGAAGCTTGGCTTCTTGATAAGCTTCTATATCTGTGAATCATTTTCCATATCTCATTCCATGGTCTGCATGCAAATATATTACTACATCGTGGGTATCTTCATATTTTTTTAAGTAGTCTTTTAAAAAATAACTTAAGTCTGGGTCAAGGGTTGCGGCGTGAAGTCCTGTTTCTTCATGAGCTGTATTTATGTGAATATATATCCATTGATTAATATCTTTATACATATCTGTGAAGGCAAATGTATAATTAAGAATATAATAATGAGACATGTGATCTCCCATACATCGCTGTGTAGTGTGCTTTTTATTCATTTTAAGGTCCATATATTCAAACCCTCCACAATAAAATGATCTTGCGATGTGATCAACTTCTGGGTATCTACCTAATGACTTTGGAAAATAATAATCGCAGTCCTCAAACCCCAGATACGTAATATATCCCATCTCTCTAAACTGATTTCACAAAGCACTTGGGCCTATGTAATCCACTTTAGGAGGTTTTCTATGCACTTTTAGCGTTTTGTCTATATATAACTTACTGCCAAGCACCGGAACCATATTGTTGATAGATGTATCTCCATAAATATTGTGAATCTTAAAATCAAAAACTGAGTATTTTGAATCTCCAAGCGAGTTCAAAAATTCAACTGTTTTTGGCAATTTTCTGAAAAAATGCCTTCTTGAAAAGCTGTCTACAGTAAGCATAAACACTATTTGAGGTCTATGAAACACTCCAGTTTTTTCAGATAATTCTTTTATTTTTTCTTTAGTCCTGTTATAAGCCTCCTCATTAAATCTCGGCATATAAATAGCTCCATTTCACTTACTTCCATTGCAAGATCCTAAAGCATATTCTTCATTGTGTTTTAAATTAACTGGCCCATCATATTCTTTAACCTCCCACATTTTTCTCATTTCTTGCAATAAATATAAAGAATTTTTTGATTCTTTTGGTTCAAGAATATAATAGCCTTTTGCTTTCCCTCCGCATTCCATAATTAATTTGTTCTCAGTAAAATTCATCTCCATTTTTGGTGGATTTAAAGTTAAGCTTTCGCAGCTAGGATACTCATGAGGAGGGAAAATTTTTTCTCCTGCCTCGACTGAGTAGCCAAAAACTTCAGGAAAGCAATGCATTTGGTCTTTTATGTCTCTTAGTTTGTCAGTGTCGTTAATAAAAAATTCTTTTTTCAAAGGGTGGTTTGATAAGAAATCTTGATTATTTGTGTATGAATCTCATGAGCAGCTTCGAAAGCACAAGCGCTTGCGGCCGACAAAATCATCTGCGCCTCCTGGCTATATAGAGCTTACTTTATAAGAAGGAGTGACTGTTTGAATATCTTTATTTTTTGGATGATATTTCTGAGGAGCTCTACGATGGAAAGAAAAGAGACGCTTTGGGCAAAAACTCATCGCCCAGAATAAAATAAAGGCGACAATTAGCAGGATGATCACTTTACCAGGCTTCATTAAGTAATTATTACTGATATATATCAATTTCTTTTAATGGAGGTTTCAAATAGCCTTATTTAAATATATTATGGAGATTATTTTAATTATCCTCTGCATTTTTCTTTGGCTCTTCTAAAGACTCGTCATATTTTTTCTCCTCTTCCAAAGATTTATCTAGTTGTTCAACATCCTGTGACTCATGTGCTATTTGTTTTATTCCTAAACATTCATCAAATAAATTTGAGACTATTCTAACACTGCAGGAGGCATCCCCAGTGATAATTGCATCGATACTTTTATCATAGCTTAGATATGTGATTCAGTTGCTTTCTTTTTCATTCTGCACTTGGTACATTTTTGGCTGAATTTTTTGTAATGGACTTCATGTTAGGCTTGTGTCTTCTTCATTAAATGTTATCCTGACTCAGATTAATATTCAAAAGTAAATGCCTAGTATATTTTATAATCAAATTAGGCCGATAGAGTATAATTGTGAAACTAAAATTGACCCATCGCTTTTCCCTATCAATAAAATATCACTCATGCCTGGCATCTCAATTGCTGTGAGCTTACTTGCAATATCTTGAGCTTGGCTCATAATTGGGACATTAAAGCACAGTAATTTAGTCCTTGTAATAAAATCCCATATATAAACTCCGCTTTGTACAGAACTCAGCGCTATCACAAGATTTTTATTTTCTATTAGTACAATTGATAAGCAAGCCCCTAAAAATCCTTCTAATAATAATGATTTATTTTGTTCATTAGCAGCTGCATAATAAATCCTCAGCGGGTTGTTATCAAGTTTAACATAGCTCCCGTCTTCTTTTTGATATGAGTTTTCATACCCCACAACAATAAATCTTTGTATATGGGAATATTCAATTGTCCTCACACTCGGAACTATCGAGTCTTCATGAAAATAAAATTGTGGAGACTCCTGAGAGAAATGCCAAACTTTTATTGACCCGTCATGAAACCCTGCGTAAATTAGATCAGGTGCTGGGTTTATCATACAAGTTATTTTACTTGTGGAATGGGAATTTATTTCTGAAAGAATTGCAAAAGTATAAGTGTGAATTATTTTGAAAATTTTATCAGACTCTGCTACAACAATGATATTGCCTCGAATGCTTTCTTTGGAGTGGCAAGCGCTCATAATGTGAATTCCGCGCTTTGGCTGGTATTTTTGAATGCGAGCATCTCCTGTTAGTAAGCAAAACATAACTTTATCTTAATTATAAATAGCACGTTTAGTATCCTAAAAACACCACTCTAGGGCGAATTTTGTGCCATTTTTTCTCAGGGCACCCCAAAGGTGTGGCATCTTGGACTTTGCTCACCAATAAGGACGTAAATCTTGAAGTTTGGGTTTCGACGACTCTTCTTTGAGCTCAGGCACTTACTCTGGTCTGATCGGCACCCTAAAGTTCATAGTTCACCACCTGAGGTAGTGGACCCTTCTGGAAAATTCCCTATGGTCAGGAGTTTTGTAGGAAAAACCACTCAGCTCTTGCTTCCCTGGCACATCTGAGATAAATTCACCAGGGGAAACTAAACCTCATAATTAAAATATGCAAGGGATGATTTTCGGTTTTAGACCAGAAAATTCGAGCGACGTCATACTTTAATTATAAGCAGAACATGTCAATACTTCGGGGTGATACTAAAATAATATGATAAAGTCGAGAATTTTCAGATCATTCTGAAAGGTCAGGGAGGATTATAAAAGCAGAAAGAATCGAACCACGCTGAGAGGATGGAAAGCGGGTGTTGCTTGAGACTTGTTTTGTAATTGAGATACCTAATCTGTTGTTTGGGGATATATTAGAAGCATTATTTCCCATTTTATTATAATGATTAAATAATACTAAATTGGATATGATATATGCTATTTATTATTATGTTAGGAGATGCACATTTATTACAAAATCAATTAATCATTGTGCAAATAACTAATCAATTAGCATAAGTTCTAAAATATTCGAGCATGCTGCAAGCTAATCTTCATATGAAAATATTACTTGTTTAGAACATCAGCTTATTGGGCATTCTATTTTCATCAATTTAAACAGAAATAAATTTAGTTTCTTAAAACTTAAAAGATAAAAAGCAAAACCAAATTATCTTCTAAGGAATAAAACTCTCGGAAGATTTAAGAATCAAGAAATCTTGAATATACGCCGCATGAAGCCATAAAATTGATAAACGGAAAAGTCTATTCTATTTTCATACTTGTTATTATATTCTAAATGCATGGTTGATAATGGGCAAGATGGAAAGTAACCCTATTAATCACTTAATATATTATTTAATATCTTACCGAATGGGTTGTTGTGGAAATATTAAGACTGAAAAAGGCGAACTTGTTATTGGCGAAGGAGACGTTGTCAGACCGTCTACAGATTAAGATTAAGATTAGCCGTTCGCACTTGCAGGGCCGGGGATCTGCACCCCTTCACGCTCATCGCCTATGGTGAGGCCTCGGCGGACACCCACTCCTTGTTGCCTCAAACAAGGGATTCGCACCAACATGGGTTGTCTTTCCGAAAATCCATAAAAAATGGATTTTCTGGTCGACTGTCGGTAGAAGGTAGAACTCGATAGCCTGGGACGTAACGCCCAGTTTCACGCTAGGGAGTTGCCCGATTGGTCCAGTGGACTCTGCTGGGCTTCCCCTTTCCAACCTCCGTGCTCATCTTCCCCACGAGGAAAAAACACCTCTGAGTTTAGACTTGGGCTAGGCTCTGAACACAACCAGAATTGCTTACCTAGCATTGCCGTCCATTTCTGAAGTAGTAAAACCTTACCGGATATAAATAAAATATAAGTCGAGTATGCATGGCCGGGAGGCCATGCCCAGACGAAGACGCCATATTTTATTTATATACCGTCTACAGATATTTCGAAAATTATAGCAACAAAATCTACAGAAGAGAATGAAGCCAAAAGAATCTCCAAAGTTTTAGTAAATTAGATTAGATTAGATTGTGCCATTCGCTTTCGCAAGGGCTTGGGATTTGCACCCCTACACGCTCATCATCCCTGAGGGATCCCAGCGGACACTCTTCCTTGTTGCTGCAAACAAGGATTCGCGACTATTCTTGACTTCCATAGCTCCTGGAGTCTAAGGGCCAACCACCTGGGTCGAAACTCCTAATTTCTCGTTAGGTAAATACCGTCTTCAGGGTCTGAGGGTCATATTGCCCATCAGTCATTGGCCGACCTTGCCCTTTCCAATGGTTGTACCGGAGAAAAACTCTAAGTCCAGGGATTAGCTCCCTGAGGCTGAGGAAAACCCAGCCCGACTATACATATAGGATTGCCGGCCCTTTCCACCTAAATCTCTAACACTGGGCCCGTTGCCTACTGCTGTTGAAGAAATAGGGTCGAGAGATCGGGTGGTCTGTCGTCACCATTTTTATGTATATAAAGTTTTAGTAAAATAATTTCCAGGTTCCTATAATGAAACAATCGGTTTTATCTGAGCAAACAGGGACTGAAGATGATATTGAGCTTATTGATCTTCCTTTGCCAGAGGAAAGTTATATGGAGAACCGGGAATGTGATACGTCTATGGCAGTACCAGGAATTTTGCTTGCTCAGTGGAAAATGCCTATTAAGTTAAGTAATTAACTGTTTTTGTTGGTAACGATTTTGGATAAATTTAAATGTAAATTAAGATCATAAAGATGGCTCTTTCTGATAATTTTAGTATTTTTTTACATATATCGGCAAGTTATTTTATTATAATTTTTACAAGGGCTTTTATTACAATTATAAGTTTATTATAAAATTTATATTAAATCATAACATGCTTCATGAAATTTTATTAGGTTTACTAGGAGAAATTGGCGGCGTAATTGAAGAAGTTAACGGAGTTTTTCAGGTTCGTGAAGACTGCTATTTTTTAAATAAATCTGAGCAAGAGTTAATTAACAGAATCTTAAGAGTTGCAGGACACTATAAATATCTTGAAAGGTTTTCTACAAGATATGGCGCAATGAACGCTGGGTTAACCCAAATCGTAAATTTAAGAGGCTCAGATGACGAAGAATCACCTGGACTTTATTTAAAAGCATTATGCCGAGGGATTAAAGACTTATTAGAAGAATACAGAAGTAAAATTGCATCAATAGAGCAAGAATACTTAAAAGGCCGCACTTTGACTATTCCAAGCTTGCTAGATTTGGTAAGAAATGACGAATTAGCCGCTGTTGCCAAAATTGCTCGTCAAATAGAAACACAGAGGCTTAGAGGCGGACAATTACTAGATTTAGTTTTTAAAGAAGAACAATGTCCAGCACTCAGAGATACAATGGAAAGAATGAATGTGAAATTATTACAGGTATTTTTCCATCAATTAATTGCATGAACTGTATACGGGAATTTATTGGATTCGTTTAGTGAATTTTTTGTAAGGCAGCAAGAAGGTGATGAATGGACAAGCAAATACAGCTTAGATTTAGATATGATCCCAGAATCATGTATCACTACAAAATTAGCAGAAAAAGCACTCTTTATTGGAAAAGCTGTAAGAGTTCTAGGTGATTCTTTACCTACTGAAGAAGCTGAAATCTTTGCTAAAGCTCTAAGACAAGCACAAAGTAATTTTTCAAAATTAATTTTGGCTCAAATTCTTGAACGGATGAGGAAATCTGTAGGAAATCGTCTTTGGAACCTTGTGGTTGTAAAATCTGATTTAATGGGGCATATCAATGCGTTAAAGAATTATTTCCTTCTTTCCAGAGGAGAATTTATTTTAACATTTCTTGAAGAATCCATGGATATAATGGCACTTCCTCCTAAGCCAGACACAGCAGCCCAAGATATAAATCAAGGCCCATTTGCACAAGCTCAGTCATCTTTAGAAGAAGATCCCTACCTTACCAATTTCAAGCTGTCTATAAAACAATCAGGCTTTACATATAATGATTTTTCAAGTATCAAAGATTTATCATTACTCAGCAATGCTAATCAAACTTCTAAAAACTCAATTTCTCTTGTACAAAATAAATTCACAAGAAGACCTGGAGCAGTCTGGCATTCTCGCAAGCAGCAAATCATGCCAGGCTTCACCTGCCAATTCACGTTTAAATATAATTCTCCTTGCTATGCTTATTTAATGCTTCAAAGTGAAAAAGAAATCTCTGGCCAATACAGCAAAGCACCAATATCTCCGCCTGAAATAGAAAATGGGCTTGTTCTCGCAGTCACAATAAATGAAGGAATAATGAGATTCGCCGTACAGGTTAATCAGTTGACTGTTGCAGAGTCAGAAAAAAAATGTGAGCTCACAACTATAAAAGTTGGGCTGACTTATGAATCGGATTTTATTAAGGTGGAATTAAATGGTAATGTGTGCATTGACTCACAGGTAAACTTTCAAGGAATTAAGCTTGATGTTGGAACTTCTGCATATATAGGCATTGGCTCACAAACTGGGATAGAGCTATTAAACTGAGGATTTATCCAGACTGGAACAGGTATGCAAACAGCTATTTTCGACAGCTGAAGTGGCCTTACATTGGAATATTGTACAGAATGGCCATTAAATCTGATGCTTTCTCCTCAAATTCTAGACAAATATATGGCACTTTTTAGATTTTTATTTACCTTAAAAAGAGCACAATTTACCTTACAAAGATCATGAATTACTTTAGTAAAAAAAAGAAATCCACAGTTGCAGTCTATGAGCGAAATACCAAGAGAAGCATTACAGCTGAGGGCTCAAATGAATTTTTTGCTTGATAATCTGATATCTTATTTGCAGCTTGACATAATTCAAACACAATTTACACTTTTTAAGAAAAAAGTAAGTGAAAGTGAAGATTTTGAAGAAGTCAGAAGCTACCATGATCAATACGTAGCGAAAACTGCTTATCTTTGCTTTTTGCAATTTCCTAAAATCGTGAAATCTATACAAGAAATTTCTAGATGCTGCCATGAGCTGTGTGGAGTGATGGAGCGAGGGGGTGATTTGAAAATGGTTAGAACCACTTTTGAGCAACAGCTGCTTTTTGCATTTAACGTCCTGAGTAGTTTAAAGGGTCAACATACAGCTTTAGGTCAGCTGCTTTTAAGATTGAATTTTAATGGCTATTTAACTAAGCTCCAAAAAGAAGCAGAAAGACCTAGATTAACTTACTTAAGATAAATCATAGTAAAAACCTTCCTAGTCTCTGCAAATACAAAAATCTGGATTCACTCCTATCTCCTTTGCAGCATGCTCACATCTTTCTTCATTTTTATCTATCCTCTTCAAAAACATTGCTACAGCTCTTAATTTCCTGTTCTTATAATATATCGGAATTGCATGAAAACCACCAGTATTTTCTTTGCATCCTCTTTTCTTTCCTATAACTATATAAGCCTCAAAAACCGCATTTTTATCTTCATTTATTGAAAACTCGAGTTTATAAGCATCAGTTGTGGTTTTAATTTTTTGTGCGTAGACTGAGATGACTTCTTTCAAAGTTACTTTTTTACATATAGAATTCTTATAAGTTTTGAAGTTTAGGTAAGCTTCTTCATTGATCAGCTCGATCATATAATCGCTTAGCTTTTCTATTAAAAATTTTAAAGAAAAGTCACTATTAATAACATTTTTTTCTATAATATCCATATTCATGCAAGAGCACCAAAAGTTCGAAATGCCAATGTCAATGCACCCACGATTATTTGGAACTTTTTCTAATAATAAGCTGATAGAGCTGTCTTGGGTTTCAGCTTTTCAGTCTTTATACAAAGAAGAATATTGGGATATGTCAGAAGAGTATGGAAGATTCGATAGATGCTTTAGCGTCAAATAAAGATCTAGTTTGCCGACTAATCTTTTGGAATTGTGTAATAAAATATCGTAAGAATACTGTAATCGTTTGAGAATGGAATCGCTTGCGATTAGAAATAAAGCTGGAAGACGGTGCTCTTGAAAAGCAGCTGGGTTTCTATATCACTCACCATAGCGCATCCCATGGTCTCCATGCAAAAATAAAGCCAACTCATGGCCTGTCTCTTTAATAATAGAAAAATAATTTAATAGAAAAGACAAATATTAAAAATGTCAGTTAGGAATAGGTCCTAGCTCCTGCTCGAACAGGATGGACCTATATACCGAGCTCAGTGCGAGAAGTCAATCTTCTTGAGAGCTTCGGCTTTGAAGAGAAGGGTCACTGCTATGTCTGGCACTGACTAGAGAAGTCTTAACGAGCTTATTAACTTTAACGGTTCGACGGTTAGGCCGGTTCACCTATCGTTGTTCAGAGCTGTTAATTTAGCTGAATCTCAAGCAAGGGGACTTTATAGGCATTTAAAATGCTAGAGTAATTCAATAAACTTAAATATAGAAAGAAGATAAGTCATCGTCTAAAGTTTCAATAAGGGTGCCAGATGCTTCATGGTTTGCCGTTACATGAAGATAAATAAATTGGTTAAGTTCATTATATTGGGACGTAAACTCTGATAAATAATCAAACATATACTTGTGCGACATGTTAGTTCCCAAACATCTTTGCCCAATAGCTATTTTTTCATAGGAGTAGCCGCAATGCTTTTGCGCGCCACATCAAAAATTCCCCATTATATGGTCAATATCTGGCTTGTCACCCATATAGTTAGCAAAATAATGCGAACAAAATTCAAATCCTAGCAGTGTAGCAAATCCTCTTTCTTTCATATACCAAAAAATAGAAGAATTTCCCAATGCATCTCCATGATAAAATTTGTTCATGTTTCATTCATCCTCTTTATCTCCTACATGATATATTCTCGAACTCCCGGTAAATAGAGGAATTACATTTCTCACTGAATTATCTCCTATGACATTATGGATTTTAAAATCATAGACCTTATATTCCTCATCATTAAGGGAATTTAGCAAATTAACTGTATTTGGGAGTTTTCTATAAAAATGCCTCCTTGAAGCAGAATCAATTGAAATTAAAAGAATAATTAATTTTTTGGGCGCTTCTATAGAGGAGCTACTTTTATGATTTTCTAACATTTTGGAGAAAACTCTTTCTTTTGTCTCCATTTTATAACGAAACTTATATTGTATTTGATCAAAATATTCTCCATCTGGTTCGCAGGTTCCTAAAGCCCATTCTTCGTTATTTTTCAGAGTTACTGGCCCATTATATAGCCGGATTGGGTTATTGAACGCACTTTCCAATATAAATGACTCGTTATAAGAATTCATGCCTAGCACATATTTTCCCATGAAATTTCCTGTGCAGTTCATTGTCAAAGTATTTTCTTTTATATTCATAAACATAGATTCTTTGAGATTTGGGTACTTTTCTCTGCACTTTGGGTAATTTTTTAAAGGAAAAACTATTTTTGCTTCATTTTCATCATACCCAAATGATTGCGGCAAGCAATACAGGTTTTTTTCTGCAGAGCCAAATTTCAATTCTACGTCATCATAATATTTCAAAGCTGTTTTATTTTGGTAATTTTCTATTCATCTATCATTTGGTAAGTATTTAAGCCAAGGGCACTGAAATCTTTTACAATTAATTTTCTTGACTTTTGCGTTACCAACAGTGCTTAGATTCTAAATAGATATTACTGAAATATATGAAATATTATCATTTTTTTCACTGTTTCTTAAGGAATGACAAAGAAAAACGAAAAAAATCGAAACTCCAGCGAGGCCTAAGAGAGTGGCTTTCTTGATCATTAAAATGTCCTTATTATTTAAGTATTAGTTATAGCATTAATTTCCCATGACTCCCTGAAATCTTTATTTTCGTACATGATAGCAGGGAAAAATCTAACATCAACCCATTTTCCTGCAAATCTTTTCGTTGCAATTATTTTTCTTGCATTTGATGCCTCAGTTACGTTTGAATATTCTACATAAACATTCCCAATCCCCTTTTCCCCACACCTTGGCACACTTAAAGATAAAATAGTTCCATGCTTTTCAAGCTCAAATCTGAGATCGCTTATAATATCTAAATATTCTGTATCTGTTTGTATTTCTGAGGCAGTTATAATATTCCTCAAAACTAAAACTTTTGTCACTGGATCTATTCTTCTCGTGCTTGGAAGATTTTTTTTGCAAATTTCTTCTAAAGGCATTTTCTGGATATTTTTATTGGCGTAATTTCCAAAAAGTGTGCTCATGGCATTTGCATTCATTGGCTGAGAGCCTGTATAGTGTTTGGGCCTGGAAACTTTTATTTCTTTGCTTCTATAGGTCATTCCTTGGAGTGTTAGAGCATTATTAGCTTCTTCTACGCTGCGGAAATCGAAAAAAATAAATGTGCTATTTTTAGGTCGCCACGAATTTAATAAAGGGCTACCTTGGCGAGTTATAAGTCCTAAAGCTCTCATAGAGGATATAAAAGTGTCAGTGAATTCAGCTTCATCTGTGTCTGTAGGCAAATTATCGATATTCTAACTGTAGTTAATCTCCATGCCATTTCTTTATAGTGTGATAATAAATATGAATTATAAAACTGGAGCAGAAATATTAAAGATATAAAGGTATTTGAAATCAGCAGTATATAAATTCTTGAGTCAATTTTATCTGATCTCGCAGCATTAGATTCCTGAAATGAGTGAAGAAAGTCTACAACTAAAGATGAATCTGGATCTGGCATAGGAACCATAGCTCTTGATGTGGGAGATGGGCTTCGAGAAGGAGAGCTACTATATGATGAAGACGACGATCTAGAACGAGAACGAGAGCGTGAATAAGAGCTTGACCTCGATCTATTTCTTTTGGGCATTTTTTATAAATGTCAGAAGAATATGAAGTCGAAGCCATCCTTGACAAAAAAATCACTAGAAAATCAATCTTTTACTTAGTTAAATGGAAAAATTTTGATGATTCCTACAATTCTTGGGAACCGATTGAAAATCTTAGCAATTGTAAAGATCTTTACGAAGAATATGACATTTCTCATAAGACCAACCTAGTCGAAAACATCCAAGGCAGTTTCGATCGAAATGATAAAGTAAAACGAATTTCTCAGATTTTATATGATGATATAAATCAAGTTGTTTTAGGAGAAGTGGAATGAGAAGACGAAAGTTTATTTCACACTCTATACCCTGTACAAGAACTCCATAAATACTGCCCTAGAGAAATGTGTGAAATGTATAAGAAGCTTTTAATACTGGAATATAAACCTAGTAGTTAACAGTTTATTCGATAATCATTATTTCTATCTTTATTTCAGGCCCAAAATAAGCCCTTCTTTCCATCGTGGATAGTCTTCATAATCCCAAATAGCTCCCTGGCTCAACTTTGGTGATTTTTTCTTTTATCGTCAATATTTTTACTGTCTTTGAAGGGATTTCAAGGTTAAAAGAAAGCCCATAGCTCCGAACTAATTATAAAATACTGCATGATTCCCCAGCAACGCAGTTCATAAAAATATCTTTTATAGGTTCGTTTCCTAAATTTTCAATTTCAAATGTCCTTATCATGATATCCCCAGTTCTGAAAGCAACTTGGATTTCTCCGACAGGCCGAATAAATATGAAATAAGGTGCCCAAATATTAAAATCATGATTATGCGGTATAGTTAATTTACAGTCATGGCAAAAATCTATATAAAAATTACCAAAATTTTCACAGATTTTGCAGTTAAATCTGATCCCACGAAGCGGAGTTATCTGGCAGCCATCACAAGTGACTCCTTCATGTTCTCCAGCTCGAGCAAGCTGAAAGAAATTATTATGAGGATGCTTGGCTAAAGCTTTGCATTTTCAGCAGAGATTATAATTTTGGCAGTCCAAACATACATTCCTCGTACCTACTATTGGCTCATCATGGCAATTATTACATATGACTCCTGGATGTACCATATTTTGGTCGATTCCATTTTCTCTCATTTTTCTTTCCAGCTCAAAGATTTTTATTTCGTTTTCTTTCGAGATTTGAGATAATGTCTGGACGATCCCAGCTAAAAATTTGACACAAGAGTGGCTGTCGAGGTCGATATATTTAAATTCTTCTCCACAATCTCCACAGGCTATAGTTCTTTTGACGCAATCTTTTTCATGTTCTTCAATAATATTTTTGGCTAGAAATACATTGCAATCTAAATACCGACATTTAACTCTCTTGAAGAGGCATTCATCATTTTCATGTTTAACCAGATTTTCTAGATTAATCACAGCTTCGCATCCATCGTTTTTATTTTGGCAGTAAATCTTCAGATTCCCTAAGATTTGTTTTAAAAACCTGTGTGGCTTCTGTAGAGCAAGCTTGCACCTCTTTGGGCACTCATTTCGTCGCTTACTTCAATCTTCGATGCAAGTTTTACAGAAATTTGTCTGACAAACTGAGCATTCCATAGGATCCTCTAGAACGTCTGAACAGATTTCACATATCAGCTCAGCATTGACAGATTCAATAAATCTCTCGACTTCATAACCCATTTTAATTAAAATCAGATATAGAACTTTCTCTTCAATAGCGCGATAAGGCGTGCTTCCTGGTTTGACTAAAAGGTCTTTGGGCCATGAAAATCTGATGTTCCTTCTTTGTAAGAGAGTCATACAGTGAAAATAAAGAGTACTGGCTGATCAATCTCGAGAGCTTAAAGAGAGGCTATTTGCAAATTTACACTTTTGGTTCGTCAAATGGATCTGGCAAGCCAATTCTGGCCGGTACTTGAAATTATAAATGATAGTTGCCAGAATTTTATCAATTTTCTGATGGCAAGTATGATCAGAATTTTAATAAATGGCACAGGATAGGACAACCCACTTAAAAAATATTGTTAAAATTAAAGCCCCATTTTATAAAAGATAAAATTATTATTTTATTTTAAAATATTTTTTTATAAAAAATTTATTTATATTGATATAATTATTTTAAAATTTTATTTTTTAACATTTGAAAGAAATTTAAAAATATTATAAGAGTAAAATTTTAATATCATTAGTAAAGTTCGTAAAGAACAACAAGCGCATAGCACAAACTTTGGCTTTTATAAAGCAGTTAATCGTAATTAAATTGGCATCATTTATTTAGAAATCTATCCTTCCGCAAAAACACAACTCGATCAACAAGTTTTTAATTATTAACTCCATTTTAATTTTCTAACGAAAACCAAGTTAGTCATTAGTAAGCTCGGAAAGAAGAGCAAGCGCTTAGCACAAACTTTGGCTTTTATAAAGCAGTTAATCATAATTAAATTGGCATCATTTGTTTAGAAATCTATCCTTCCGCAAAAACACAATTCGATCAACAAGTTTTTAATTATTAACTCCATTTTAATTTTCTAACGAAAACCAAGTTAGTCATTAGTAAGCTCGAAAGAAGAGCAAGCGCTTAGCACAAACTTTGGCTTTTATAAAGCAGTTAATCATAATTAAATTGGCATCATTTATTTAGAAATCTATCCTTCCGCAAAACACAACTCGATCAACAAGTTTTTAATTATTAACTCCATTTTAATTTTCTAACGAAAACCATATGAGTCATTAGTAACTTCGTAAAGAGCAACAAGCGCTTAGCACAAACTTTGGCTTTTATAAAGCATTTAGTCATAATTAAATTGGCATCATTTATTTAGAAATCTATCCTTCCGCAAAAACACAACTCGATCAACAAGTTTTTAATTATTAACTCCATTTTAATTTTCTAACGAAAACCATATGAGTCATCAGTAAGTTCGTAAAGAACAACAAACGCATAGCACAAACTTTGGCTTTTATAAAGCAGTTAATCATAATTAAATTGGCATCATTTGTTTAGAAATCTATCCTTCCGCAAAAACACAACTCGATCAACAAGTTTTTAATTATTAACTCCATTTTAATTTTCTAACGAAAACCATATGAATCATTAGTAACTTCGTAAAGAGCAACAAGCGCTTAGCACAAACTTTGGCTTTTATAAAGCAGTTAGTCATAATTAAATTGGCATCATTTGTTTAGAAATCTATCCTTCCGCAAAAACACAACTCGATCAACAAGTTTTTAATTATTAACTCCATTTTAATTTTTCTAACGAAAACCAAGTTAGTCATTAGTAAGCTCGGAAAGAAGAGCAAGCGCTTAGCACAAACTTTGGCTTTTATAAAGCAGTTAATCATAATTAAATTGGCATCATTTGTTTAGAAATCTATCCTTCCGCAAAAACACAACTCGATCAACAAGTTTTTAATTATTAACTCCATTTTAATTTTCTAACGAAAACCAAGTTAGTCATTAGTAATTTCGTAAAGAACAATAAGCGCTTAGCACAAACTTTGGCTTTTATAAAGCAGTTATAATTATTACCAAAGGAATTATTAGATCGGTTTGAAAGGAATAAGTTGTCTGATCCTGTGCCATTTATTAAAATTCTGATCATCCTCACCATCAAAAAATTAATAAAATTCTGGCAACACCATTTTTCATTTCAAGTACTGGCCAGAATTGGCTCGTCAGATTCATTTGACGAACCAAAATGTAAATTCTTCACACAGCCTCTCTTCAAGTTCTCGAGATTGATCAGGCAGAATTCTTTATTTAGGCTGTTTTTCTCCCCCATGAATAAAGAATAGCAAGTTTTCATATGTTTAAGATCATCCGGTAAAACCTAGGAATGCGCCTTATCGCGCTATTGAAAAGAAACTTCTATATCATCAATATAAAGCTACTATTTTACTTTTAGTAATTCCTAAATTCTTTAATGAATAGTGTTGTGCTAATTTCTGATCCTTTAAGTATTGCGTCAAATAAATCTTTGTGGAATATAGTTCCACTATTATCCAACCAATATCGACACTTATTATGAAAGAGATAATAATAGCCTTTATCTTGGCTTCCTTTAATATCAATAATTGGCAAATATATGATTTTATACTTCTTTCTAAAGCTGCATGTTCTTATTTCAATTATTTTTCCATCCGTTAAAAGTTTAACATCTTCCACCGCATAATTTGCCTCTCTTCAAGACCAAATGCTGCCTCATAAACTTATCCCAAATATAGCTATAGAAAAATAAGATGGATTCACCAACTGAAAATAAGCTAAACTTCCTATCTGTCCTAATACTCCAACACCAGTGAAAAAGTTCATCGTTTTAAACAAATCTGTCGAAAAAATCAGCAATTTTCCGTCCTTTGGAAATTTGTGTGATTTATTAGGGATAAATGTTCCCATAGCTCTCATGATTTTCATTATTTTTCTAAATAATAAAGTAAATAAAAATATGATGAATAATCGTTAGGTAATCATAATGTCGAAGGCACAAAATCTTTCTCAGACAATCTCATCATCCTTAGCTTGGTCTATATCAAGATCATTCTCTCCAGCATCTTCAAATAGGCATAAAAGAAAAATGAGCACTCCTACAGATACTAAAAATTCTATTTTAAATTCATCACAAAATTTTCCAAATTTGTATAAAATTAAAAACAGAACGATGAGAAATGGAATTAAGGTTAACCCAGAAACAGCTGCCCAAGTAATTAAAGATTTTTTGATACCTATGTTTAACTATGATAACCGAAATAGGACGGAAAAACTTAGAAAAAGGGTATTTGGGCTAAAAGATGAAGAAAAGAGGAGTCAAAGCTTCAGTGAGCATGAAGGAACTGTATATGCTGAATTAAATTTAAGCACCCAGCTAAATCGCGAAATACAAAAGTTAAGAGAAAAAAATGAAAGTTTGCAGAGAAAAGTTTATGAGATAACGCAAGAAAAAGAATCAATTAATTATGAGTATGAAAAACTAAAAGAGAAAAATATCCAAAATGAAACCAATATTTTTGCATTTAAGTTAAAGTTTAAAATAAATCTTCACAAGAAGCCGTAGACTTCTCTCACTAAACTCGGATTTAGGGCCTAAGTCCTACCCCTAACTGGCATTTTTAATTGATTTTTGCATTAAACTTGCAGTGCTTATCATTGCAGCACGATTGCAGTAATTTAGCAATTAATTTTACATTTATGAAACTGCAGCTAGAAGAATACAAAGAAAAATATGACCAATGTTTTGAAATTAAAGAAAAGTTAAGCAAAGAGCTGCATGAAGAAAAAGCTGGTAATGATAAATTAAGAAATAAAGCAATTCAGCTCGAGCATGGTGCCTCTTTATTAGTCCTTGAAAACGAAATTATGGGAGAGCGCTTAAAAGGTCTTTTTACAGCATTTGACCATATTGCAGGGAATGCTTCACTTGCTTCTCAGCTTGAAAATGAAATTGAAATTCTCCGTAAAAATTTATTTTTCCTTGCAAGCTTTAACCTGAATTTAATTGAAGAACTTAATAGTATTATTAAGGTTAAAGACTCTTTACTTGAAGCTTCTCAAGAACTAAGTATCGTAAAAGATGACTTAAAAAACCAACGTGACAGAATAGTCAGGACTTTTAAAGAAAACGCAGGAAATTTTCAGCGAGAATTGCAAACTGCCCAACAGGAAAGAGAAAAATATAAGCTTCAAGCTAGCGAATTTGAAAAAAAATTTGGAGATTTGAATCAAGAATATAACCGATTACGTATGAGACTGAAATCTTTTCAGCATCGTTTTGCTAGCTCTGAAGCAGATGAAAGAATCTGCAAAAATTGCCAAAGGCCTTATACAGAAAAAGATAATTTCAATTGATCATGTAGAACACATCCAAGCAAGATTATAGATGATATATGATTTTGCTGTGGGAAAATAGGAAAAGAAGCATCTGGGTGTGTCACTTCTAACTTTTTCCCTAAAGTGGAACAAAATATCGGTGAATTAACCATTTAAATTATTTTTTATACAAGAGAAAAAAAATTATGTAAATAGCTTTGATGTCTAATTTCATATTGCCAAATTCGAAAATTTACTGTATATTTTTGTATTTTTAACTAGAAAACTTATTAGAATATTATTTAAACAGTTGAATAAAGCTTATATATTAAGTTTTATGAAATAGATTTTTTTGTTCCAATTTACAATGGGAGAGTAAGCATATTTCTAAAGAAGATGATGAGTTTGAGTTAAATCAGACAAAAACTGTATCAAATTTGTGTACTGTAAATTTAATATAGAGCTGCAGAGAATTCGGACATATAAAAGAAGACTGCCCAAAAGATCCAAACACAAGGACAAAATTCCCACCTGTAGAAGAATTAGAGAGGATCACAGAAAATTTAAAAAGGAAAAATAAAATCAGCAATTTAGCATCAGGGATTCAAGAGAAAGTGGTACAGATTCTCGAGACAAGGCTTGAAGGCAGTGAATTTGCAAAAATTGATCAAGAAACAAATAATGACGAAGAAGACAAAACAAGCAATGAAGAGAAAAATACTAAAAGCTTCTGAGATTTAGAAAAGCTAAAAGCCGAAGTGACATTTGACGAAGATGAAACCTCTATAAAAATCGATTTTTCAAGCCAAAATAATGCATCAATGAAGCAAAAGCATCAAAACTTTATAATAAGCATGGAAGAGCTCAAAAATGCTATTCCATAATTTTTTAATTAATTTTTATAATGATAAATAACGACACAACACAAAGAAAAAGAAAACTTCGAGACCCGACGAAATATGGAGTCAGATTTGAATATAATGAGCTCTTTAGCAAACTACTTGCAATACAAATAGAAAGAGATAAAAATCACAAAGAAGGCCCATTGCATATTTTAAACAAATTAAAAGAAGAACAAGAAAACTCTGAAAAAGCTGTATCACGCTATTTCAAAAGAAGCCAAACTCCGTTATTTTATAAAAGAATATCTAATCCTTTAATGGTTGAAACGCATACCCCAGATTTAAACATTTCACTTCCTCAGGCTCACACTTTAGGAAGGTCTCCAAAATCTCCTACTGCACCAAAATTGCATAAATTTTATGATCTTTCAGCTAAAAGTGTAAACAAAAGAAAATTCAATTTGCGAGAATCAGAAGAAGGGATGTTAAAACTTATCGGCAAACCTAAAACTTTATCAAAAGAAAAGATTAAATTCAACTCATAATTTAAAATGGCATGCTCTTAAAAGGCAAACTCCCTTTTAGCGGTCCTGGTGAGAGGAACCAATAATTATTTGATGGCTTTGGACTTAAAAGACTATTGATGGCCCGATAAGAGAGTCCTTTTGAGGCTTGAGGTAGTTAGATTTTATCGATTGGATTCATCTACACCATTATTCAGAGCTGACACTGCTCTCGCTTACAAGTTGAGAAAAAAAAAGGATTTTAATTAATAGTAACCTTATCCGTAGTTCCTAAATTCAACTTGTAATATTAAAGTTCTTTATATTGGCCATTTTCCCAAATGCCCTTCGGTATTATTCTCATCTCACCTTGCTTTATGTCTAAAAGCCTTAGAATTCTGCATTTTTCAGGGTTAACCTCTTCACCTGCACGGCAAACTGTAAAGTCTTTAAGGACTTCAATTACACCTTCATGGAGTCTTGTGGGAAGACCTAAATTTCTTAAATAAGGCTCAATTGTGTTAGAAAATTTTGTAAAGGTGCCAGCGCCTGCAGGAATAATTACATCCTCGCTAGCGACTTGGCCTGGATTTAAGCTTGAGCTTTCTCTCCAAGTCAAAAAGTGACTTATGATATCATCTTTGTTTTCTCTGGTAAACATAAGCCCGCAGCTTCCAACCATATGATTTGCCAGCTCATCAAGATTTGGCCTATTTTCAGCCTTTTGTGCTTGGATTATTGCTTTTTTCAACACAGAGGATTTTCCTAGCAAAAATTTGCTATTTGTGTACATCTCTCTGATCTCCTGGAATGGATGAGTCTTAAAATTGTGATATTGGAAGGCAATAACAGTCGGGAACTGGGATAAAAACTCATTAAACTGGTCAATGATTTTTGTTTTTAGTTCTTTGCCTTTTGGCTTCACTTTTGTCAGAGAAACATCTTTAGACCTCTTTGAAGATTTGCCCATTTTTATACAAAATTTATTAATTATTTTTACTTATAAAATTTTCTTTATTATCCAGCTGCTCATCAAAATTTTCAAACATTCCTTCTATATTTCTTCTGTACTCTTCAGCTCGTTTTATCAGTTTTGTGTGCTCATTTTCTAAATAAAGCATTTGCGAGTTATGCTCTGCTTGTTTATTTTCGAAGTCTACTATGAGTTCTGATAATTGTGCTTGGTGTTCTTTGACCATTTTTTCAGTGTTTCTTTTTTGCTCCAGCAAATTTGATTTTTCTCCTTGCTTTTGGTCAATTGATTTGTCGAGAGTAAATATTTTGCTTTCAGCAGCCTTATTGATACGGTTAGCCTAACAACAATTAGCTTAATTTAACTAATTTCCAGTTAGGCCTCTTATTGAGCAGCGTGGGGAGACGTCATTTTTATCCATATTGTCGCTGCTCTCGAGCTATTGTTGAACTCGCTCCTGCGAGTCCATTGAAGTTATTTGGGAATCCAGAAGTGCGGGAACACTAGCGCTTGGCACTCTGTCTCGCTCTATCCGATTTTCCTCCAGCGTTGTTCAACCTGAAGAGTTCTATCTTTTATATAAGAGGGAAAAGCGGTAAAGCACCATAAAGAAGGCGGGCGAAGTATAAAATTCCTCACCATTTTATTAATAATACAGTTAACTCTGTCTTCTAAAGCCCGTAAATCATTTTCAAGGCCTGAATGGGTCATCTTTTTTTGCCGAATTTCTTTTTCCAATTCTAAAGATCGCTGCTTTTGTTGGTTGACTTGGCGTTCCAATTCTTTGTATCTGCCCATACTAATAGCACAATTTTCTATAAGAGAGCCAGCTGTTTTTACAGATACCATGATTTTTTCCATTATATCGATTTTGTTTCCAGTCTCTCTAGATTTTGTTTGTTCTTCATCAAAATCATTTCTTTCATTTTGCAATCTTTCTTTTAGCTGCTCTAGTGGAAGCTTTATTTTATGTGGAGACTCTACTATTTCTTTATTTGCCATTGCAATTTCTTTTACCAGTTCTTGGTGCTTGATCTCATACTGTGAGTTTTTCTGCTCACACTCATTTATTTCTTTTTCTAAATTTTCAATATTTTTTTCAATCATTTCTCTTTTTTCTAAAATTTTTTGTTTTTCTTGGTCAAATAGCATGATTCTTTGCTGTTTTTCTTCAATTACAGGCAGTTTTTCTTGTCTTTTTCTCTTAAGTGTTTGTACTTCTGCCAATGATTTTTCGTATTCTTCTTTAATTCTTAAATAGTCTTCTGTAGCCACTCTCATTAGTATAGATTCCTGGTTTTTATCAAAAATGAGCTCTTGTTCTTCAGTCATAAATTTGATGTAATTTATAAATGCTGATAAAAATTTTCGGGTTCTTTTAAAATCAGGAAATAATAAGTCTTGGAGCTTAAAAGGATCATCTTTACAGCCAATTCTATTAAGGATCTTAGATACTTTTGTGTAAATAGTAGCTGTTGGAATCGAATTATCATAAAGTTCAGGGTTTCTCATTATTTGCAAATGTTCAGGTTTTGATAGAAGAAATTCCTCTTTTGGCTTGTGGAGAATTACTTGCAGGAGATGAACATAAATTTCACGTATAGTGTCAAATTTTGGCTTGGTTATATCTTCTTCAGAAAGTGCAGCAAAGCCAAGGGAATTGCGTAAATGAGTGTAAATATCTCCTGGGCTCAAGAGAGGAAAAGTGTATTTATCCATTTATATATTTATATCATGAAGCCCGCCCATATTTTACGATAGACTTTTTATAAAATTCATTGTTTTTATATACTAAAAGTTAATGATAAATTTAGGATTAACAAGGAGAAAGCTATAACTTAATAATATATACCTAATTACTATTAATAAAAATATATCTACTGGCAACGGCTATCCTATTTAAATATCAGATATGATAAGAGCTAGCCATTAGAATTTTTTTATTTATTGTAATTAGGTATAATTCATTAGAGATGAGAAGGCAAAATAGGCTTATCAATGAGACTTGAAAAGAGCAAAGAAATTATAGTTATTTTGGTACAATATTTGCATTAAAATATTTCTTATATAAAAGTAAAATTAAAGAATAATGCTTCTTATTTGTCAATTAATTTTTTTGGCTTGTAGATATTATAAAAGAGACTTATAATTTTTGATTTTCGTATTTGTTTTTTAATGCAGTGTCCCCTTTTTCTTTGGAATTAATGTTTAAATAAAATAATGAACAAAATTTGCTGTAAAAGCTGCAAGTCATATATTTATTCTCAAGTAAAATTAGCTTATTTTAATATTAATTATAGAAAAGTTCACTGAATTCCCAGAGTACTAGCCCCTTCCTAACTCTTTCCCGCTTGGTTACCAGCTCGCATTTCACGACATCTTGAAGGTTTACTCTAGCCTGGCAAGTACCTGCACTTTTTGCTCGACAGTTGGAAGGGTTGTGCCAATGTGCCAGGCATTAAAAAAAGTTGCTCGTCATGCAAATTCAAATCGGTTTAATTTTTTTAGCGAATCCTGCAACAATGGAAATCCATTTTCCAAGGCGTAACTCCTGGCTTCACGCTGGTAATAGTCCCGATGGCCTACAAAAATAACCACCTCTCTGATCCAGGCTAAAACCCTGATCTATATTAAGCTTGCAATCGTTAAAACCGAAATTGCGCTTAGTCTTATCAGGTAAAACCTGGCGGTATAAGCATTCCCGAATGCCATTCTATCTTACCCAAGGTCTTGTGCTCCCTTGCGGGCGTCAACTGTAGGAGTTAAGAAGATGAGTATCTCGCCCACACCATTTTAATGTGCCAAGAAAAATTAGACAAATTCCAGTGTCTTCCTTGCAAATTAAAGAAAACTCCGTCAGTACTAAAGTGCACTGCATGCAGAAAGAGCGATGGTATAATGATAAGAGCAAATGGTGAAGATTGAATCCATTATAATTGCATGATGGCTTTGAAGGACTTGCTCCATATGGAGAGAGAGCAAAATATTTTTAAAGATTTATGCTAAAGTAATAATTTTTATAAACATTTTTTTGATTTAAGAAGAAATTAATAATTTTCAATTAAAACACCCAGCTAAAATTAGCATTTCTTTCAAATTTAAAATATATTTCCTATAAGATTTTTACACAAATTTAATGAGCAAACAAGAATTCTGGAAATTAGCGGGAAATACTTATACCAAGACTGAAAATATGAATGAAGACCTTTCTTTAAGCGTTAATATTACAATCCCTAGAAAAATGCACAAGACTTCATGCTCCAAATGTAAAAATTCAAGATCATCTGCTGTCATCAACTGTGCAAATTGCAAAAAGGAAACACATATAGCTTGCTTGGATGAAAAAGGTGTAGCAAGTTGCGAATGCTGCGAATTGCCTAAAAAACGAGGCAGAAAGCCTACAAGAAATAAAGCATTGGGAAATGAAACACCAAAGAACACAATAGAGCATAAAGATATTTCTAAGTTTGCTGGGCTATCATTACAGGAAATAGTTAACAAATACTTGGACGAAGTAGCAGATCTAGATAAAAATCAATATCTAGGTGAGGATCAAGAAGATCAATGCACTAAAAAGCTCAAAATTGAGGATAGCAGTAATGGCAGCTTAAATGGTTTTATCAATGATGGCTTTAGAATTAAGCCACAAGGTAAGAAAAAAGAAAAAAGAACAACAAGAAGAGGAAGAAAAGCTACTCCTAGTTTTCCTGGCAATGACAAAACAATCAGAAGCTTAGACTGTCTCAAGAACTTTGCACACCTTTATTTTTCAGCTGAGCAGGTTAAAAAAGATTTATCTGCACTGGTAGACTATAAACTATCTATATCAAAAGATGAAAATATTAATCGTAGTATTTCAAATGTCTGGATAAATGCTAAAAAAATTCTTAAAAATTACAATGAATTTCTGTGAAATGCATTATAGGCTTTGCCTATGAGTAGCCCAATGGACTTAGGCAAGGGATATTCACTCCAGTCGGCTGTACAAGTGAAGATTGGCTGAACCGACTGAAAAATTGGTAATTATGCTGTAAGAGGCTTATTTTTGAGCTCCCCTGCTTGCTAGACCAATTGAAGAGAGAAGCTCTCCATTCCTAAGCTCATACCGGGCTAGTCATAGCTAAAGTTTATAGTTCATAAGTGGAGTGAAATCTTGAAAAATACTGCAAGCTACCCAACAGTGCTTGGGGAATGAAATAAAACTAACTATTCAACAAGAAAATATGAAATTATTCAGGATTATGAACCAGCTGATGATACTTATAGTTTAAACTTAAAATTTATATAGCTTCTCATCCATATTCATTAAAATGGAGTAGCTAACTAGCCCGCCATCTTAACTCCTGCAGCTGGCATCCCACAGGGGGTGCGCAGGGACTTTGAGGAAGGGAGGATAGCGTTTGGGGAATGTGCATTCGGCGGCTCGGTTTTTCTTGGTTTGGTAAAGCGCAATGCCTTGTTAGTCGATCACAAGCATGGAAATGGATCCGGAAGTTGGAAAGGGGTCTCCCAGCAGAGTTAGTGGCGATAGTCCGAGCCAATCAAGGTTTTTCCCAACGTGAAGCCAGGGTTACTTCTTTGGCTTCAAGTTTCCATTTTGGTCGAGGATCGACCAAAAAGTTCAACTGTTTTAACAGTCGGTAACCTCCATTAGCATACGGCACGGCGGCGCAACTCTGCTAGGATTGAATGAAGGTCTCGTTTTCAAGCTAAGGAGTTGCCCTAATATGTCTAGGCATTGCTTGCAGACCCTATTTAGCATCCCCTTTCAACTTTGAGCTACTCTCCTTCGAGATAAAATCCAATCCTGAAAGTGTACTAGGGCTAGGCTTGTACATTACCAGAATTGCTTACATTACCTAATTTTTTTTCTAGTTATCAAAACCTTGACAAATATAAATAAAAATATGTTCGAGACTGCATTGTCAGGAAGCAATGCTCGGGCTGAGACATCATATTTTATTATGATGATACTTATAACACTTCTATGATCATGACTGAGAAGATTGGTGAATGTGATGGAATTGGGTGTGATACTAAGGCTACACTAGGCATTTATGACATTGGCACATGCAGATGGCAGTCAACTAATAAAGATAGAGCAGAAAATATGGAATGCTCTGAAAAATGTAAATGCGACGCAGAAACTTGCAAAAACAGGCAGATCGCTAATAGAGACTATTTATCCCTTGAAAATGACCTAAAAGAGACCCCGACTTGAGGATTTGATATACAAACCCGCTTAAAAATAGTATACCTCCTTGGAGACCCAAGCGATAAAAACATCAAAATATTTATAAATAAAGCCCTCCCAAAAGCCATCAACTTATTAGAGAATAGCAATTGAAAAATAACTGAAGTGCTAATTTCTATAGGAAAAAATGAAAAAAATATTTTTACTGATAGTGATAAACTATATGCAAAAAAATTATGAAATGCTATAGAAGCTCTAAGAAAAATTGATGAAAAAGCTATTGAAAACAGTTTCAGAATTCATCCGAAAGGCACTGGAGCTCTTTGTTTAAGAGAAAAAGGAATCGAAAAAGGATCTCTAATTCATGAATATTTGGGTGAAATATTTACCTCTGCTAAATGGTATGAAAGACAGGACGTCATTAAGCAAATCAGGAAAGAAAAAATTCAAGCTAAAGAAATCTCAGGGTCAATCCCAGATTTTTATAATATTTATTTAGAGAGGCACAAAGAGGATCCTGCTGGGTATGATATTTTTATGATTGATCCGATGTTAAAAGGAAACTTCGCAAGCAGATTAAGTCATTCTTGTAATCCTAACTGTGGAACTGTTACTATGATTTCTGGAGGAAAATATTCGGTAATCCATTATTAATTATAGTTTTTAAGGCTTCTAACGCAAGCACTCACTAAGGGTAAGAGTGAAGTCGCTAGCATTCTCACACCAAAATGGCTGAGGCATCCTATATAAGCAGTCTGCCATCTGATCAGCACATTACCGCTCTCTAAACTCTGCTCCTGTGCATATTCCGCTAATGTTTCCTTTCTTTGGAGTGCTGAGCAATAAAATTTTGAGCATCCCATCACCTTCTGACCAGGCTGTAAGGCTGTTCATCTCTTGCTGTTACTCACCTAGCACTGCTAAATTTTGATTCCCTATTTAAATTGAACTCTATTAATACAATAAACTCAGGAGAGGAAAATTCGCTAAATATTTTTCCAATATGTCGCCATTTTATTATAATTGAGGAAAATACACAGTTGGAATGTATGCGCTAAAGAATATCAGTTATTTAGATGAACTGACTTTTGACTACAATTCAGTGACAGAAAGCATTCTAGAGTCCAGAAATAGTGTATGCCTATGCTGCAATATGAAATGCAGGAGCTACTATGTAAGTCTTGCAAAAACGTCTATGAATTCTATAAGATCTCATAACTTTCTCCAAAGAGTTTCAAGGGTCTTGCAATGTGTGGATAGAAATTTCGATGAAGACTTATCCAGTTTTGGTCAGGATAGAACAATTTTTCTTTATTTAGAGTTAAAATTTTTATAGTGTATGATGGTTTAATTTAATTTAGAACAGAATAGAAAAAATTTGCTATAAAAGCCATATAAAAAGTGCAGTATTAGATGGCTGCCCTGAATGACTAAAAGTCTGAATTGCTCTGGTAGCTCAAGATATTGATACAGAAATTAAAGATTTACAGACAAAAATGATTGAAGAAGATTACCAATCAACTTTTGAGTCAAGGCTTCAGAATTTAGTTATAAGTGTCAGCAAGATAAAATATATACCCTTTTATAAGAATAGGAGCACTGATACTATCTGGAATTTTTTCTATATTATATAATGAATAGGGAATCGAATAGTCAATAGTAAAGCCTCTATTTATTATAAAAGGAATATCTTAGCTCCCTCATTCAATAGCGAACACTAGTTTTGTCGGTCCATTTTATTTAATCGGAGTGTTTTATATAGCCCAAGATGAATTTATAGATCATCCTGAGCTATAATGTGATTTTACTTGGAAACTTGGTCTTTGCAGAAAAAAACCATAAATATTGATCAAATTCTTACTCCCCCCTTTAAAATTGGGACTAAAAATTTTGTCCAATCAATGTAAAATTTTTTATAAAAAATAAAAAAAAATTTTAAAAAAAAAAATTTCAAAAACTTATCGAATTAGATCAATAAATTTGTTTAATAAGACGCTATTTACTCTTTATCCTTTAAAAAAAAGCAAGATATAACTATATTTACATTATTAGTTAATATGCCACTATTAATTGGTATCAAAATTATTTACACAAAAATTATTATTTTTATTGATAAAAAAAATTAAAAAAAAAAAATTGTGGAAAATTTATCGATCAAAGTGCTAATTTTGTTTAAATAAGATGTTATGTATACTCTATTCTTTAAAATAAAGCAAGAAATAAGTAAATTTTGAAATTATATAAAGAATTCCGATTGAATTTATATCAAAACTATCCAAATAAAAAATATTATTTTTATCAAAAAAAAACAAAAATTTTTTTTGAAAATTTTTAAAAAAAAAAAAATTAATGTTTTTTTAAAATTTACCAATTAAGGATAATAAATTTATTTAAATAGAAGCTCTTTATATTTTTTCTTTAAAAAAGAGCAAGATATAAATAAATTTTTAATTTTAGTTAAGAAGAAACATTAAACTTATATCAAAACTTTTTAGATAAAAATTATATATAATTTTTTATTATAAAATTAAATTTTGTTCCAAATTTAAAGGGGGTTAATTTACCAAAAAAGTGGAAATTTTACCGATATTTTGTTCCAATTTAAGGGGGGGGGGAGTTAGAGAAAAGTCGCATATTAAAACATTCTGACCAATAAGTATGCAATAATTTTGTTCGCTATTAATTTGTTTATAATTTATAAATTCAATATTTCATAATAAATTTTTGCTTAAGTAAAACAGAAAGCTACATGCCACCTTTAAAAATGCTAACCCAGCCTTTTAAATTAGAACTAGAATCTGTCCAAATTAAAGGGTTTAATATTTTTTGTTGAAAAGATAACATCCATATAAGTTTATAAAAATTAATTAATAAATGCATCGACTTAAAATGCTAACTTTGCTAAAAGTACTCTATTTATCTCCACTTTAAATAAAACAAGCTAAAGGTTAATTTATTTTTGAGATATTAAATTGGCTATAAAACCTTTAAATTAAACGCTATTCTTTCAATCTTAAAACTTAAGGCATTGATCCAATATAAAGGGTGTTTAATTTACCCAAAAAATCTATATTTTTTCCAATATAAAAGAGAGGAGTAAATGAGCAAGAAGCTTTCAACTATTTGTGAGGGGATGAAGAATTTTCAGTAAGAAGTCAATTGCTAAGTTATCGCTGGTGTAAAAATTCACCTATCGATAAAGCTTTAAGGAAGAAATGTCTAAACTTAGATCAAGCTAGACGTCATTTATTGAAAATCAGGGACATTCTGAGGAGTAAAGACAAAAATCAAAGAGTATGGAAAAACACAGGCATTGCTGATATGCTACATTTAATAGCATACACACAGCTTTTTTTTACAATAAATGAATACCCAGAATATCATTCTGAAGACTTTACAGTTTCTCTTTGTGAAGTATCTAACTCACGCTTTAACCTAGTACAAAATATCAGCAAAATTTCCATTTTTTAGAAAATCAACCCTTTTAAATTGGAAGAAAAATTTTAATTTTTTAGATAAAAATAATAATTTATACATAACTTTGATACCAATTGATGCAAAAATAAAAATTAGAATGCTATTAAAATAGTTAGAACGCTGAATCGCTAAATTTTTATAATGAAAAATCAAAAAATAGTTCGGTTAAATTAACAGATTTTTTAGTTTCAATTTCATTTAAGCGAGTAAAGAAGTAATGGACTCTGCGCCTTTAAATGAGAAATATCATAGAACTTACTCTTCTACATACATTTTAGAAGTCTTATTTGGCTGGTATAAACAAAAAATTGGGGAGAAAAATAACGCTTTCACAAAAGAAATGAAAGGAACACTATGTCTTTCTTCCATTTCTAGAGCTATCGAGTCAGAATATTCAGAAACAGCTCGTAAGAACTTATGGAGTCATATAGAAAAAAAACCTTTTTCATCGTGAAAAAATATTAAAAGCGAGAGTCATCCTTGGACAAAGAGTTTCAACAATAAAATTCTTGGCTCTCCAATGTTTGACTCCTTTTATTCACAAACAAATGCATTGAAAGAGTGTGTGGACTCAATTGATCTGCCTGCCAAAAAATGCGAGATACCTGACTATGCTAATATTTAAGTCCGTTTCTTCTGTTAGATTAATTTCATCGGTCAATAAATTAATATTTTATAGGAAATATCTTGAATTAATTGCTTTAAGATAGCCTTCTGTATCTACAAAAAAATGTTGCGTGATGATTGACCATTACATCCTATGATAAGTGTCCTTGTGTATATCTAGATACGATTTTTTGTGCAAAAAGCTGCCAAGTGTCGACTTAGCATCGAGGATAGGTTCAATATTATCTCGGCTGATTAGCAGCCTGATTTGAACTGCAGGTTTTAGATCTTTACTACCTGAAGCACCAGGAACGGCTTTGTTTTCCGATAAGAACAGGGCAACTTATTTCAGGCCATCGCTGTAAATGAGATTCTGGCATAATACGCATCAAATTAGGGTATTCTACCGAGAAATCAGAATTTAAGTCCGACTCATGCTAAGGTAGAAGCTGCCTACATGCTTTAGCAACCGCATGGGGCAGCATTGGGGCTATTTGCTGAGCAGTGCCTTTGTAGGTGGGGATTATAAAAACCAGTATATTTTAATCTAATCTAAAGATAGTCTCTAAAGTAATTTGCGACGTGAAGCATTTATGGTGATAATTAATTTTTTCTTAATTATATTATCACTGAATTTTAACCAACCTCTAATATTAAAATGTATGTCTTCAATCATTTCCAAACCAATTTTTCTGAGCAAGCTAATTCAACTAATAAGACTGGTCAATAAGCTTACAAGATATACCATTTAAAGCATCTCTTTCGTCCTTATTATAGACAAATATTAGTCAGAAGTTTGTTGCTGTGCGCTTCTAAAAATATTCTCTTTATAATTAATACTTTCTTTGATTTGGTAAATTTAAATATGTTTGTATGCATCATGATTATGCCACCAAAGTAGCTATAAAGATCATCTTGAAAATTTAATGGAATTTATAAATTTTTAAGTGCCTATTTAGACAAAAAAGCTATATTAATAAGTTAATATATATCTGGCTTGAAGTTTCAGAATTAGAGAATCTAACCAGGCAAACAAATACCATATTTTCTGCATAAATTTATAAAAGGGCTAATTATCTAATAATTTTTTTTCTATCTTTTGGATTTAGAAGCTAAAAATAATTAATTTAGCAATAAAGAGAAAGCAAGATTGAGAAAGGGTTGATAGCATATAAAAGTTCATAAATTATAATCACATCTAATAAAAAATGCATCGATACCTTTAGCAATTGAATGTTGAAAAATAATAGCTAAACTTTATTTTAATAAGATTAAGGATTTAAAATATTGAACTAAATAAACATGCAAAAAGATGGGAAACCCGAATTAGGCGATGACTCTAAAAGAATTCTTCAAGATATTCTATCAACTTTGACGATATCTCGTGAAAAAATCAAAGAAGCTATGGTTTTTTCAATAAATCATTCAGAGCAGTCATACCAGATATCAACTCTAATTGTTGCTGCTTTGGAAGCCTTAAAAGAAAATCCATCTAATTATATATCAATATTGTACTTAATTTCAGATATTCTGCACAATTGCAATGCAGCTGATATTCAATATGCTTGAATGTATAGATCCAATTTTGAAATTTTATTGCCAAAGGCTTTTGAAATACTTAAAAATCTTACCCCTTATCAGCATGATTATTCTAACTCCTCCCTTTAAATCTGAGCAAAGCTTTGATAAAATTTCCATTTTTTAGGAAAAATTAATTTCCTTTAAATTAAAATAAAAAACTATTTCAATTGAAAATTTTTATAAAGTTATATATTCTAATTTTTTTAAAAAATATTTTTGATCTAATAGAATGGAGGGACCACAATTAGAGCGCTATTTAAATAGAATTAATTAATATTTTATATTAGTTTTTGATAAAAATGAATTAAAATTCAAAATAGCCACTCAATTTATATTTTTAATTTTTTAAATATATTAATTTTTTTAAAAATAATTAATTGGAAAAGAATTTTTTTCAATTTAAAATGGAAGAGTAAGAAATTTGTATTATATTTAGCTATTTTTTAATATAAATTTGCCTAAAGTCTTATAAGATTTATAAATTTTCTCACCGCTTCGTATATAAAAACACAAAAGGCATGAGGAAGATATATAATAAGTGAATGCTTAAGGGTATTAAAAGTATGAAATGAAAAAAATATTTACGATTCTAACTCCCCCCCCCTCCGTGAGTGAACAAAACCATTAGAAAAATCCCTATTTTTTGCCCAAAAACCTACCCTCCGTGAGTGAACAAAAATTTTTTTAATAGAAAAATTTTTTATGGAAAAAAATTTTTGATATATAAGTGATAATTATTATAATGAAATCTCGAGCTAATTCTGTTTAGTTTTTAACAAATTGTTTTTTAAAACATAAATTTTATAAATTAAATTAATATTTGCTTTCCAATTTTTTGCAAATTAGGATTTTTTTAAAATTTCAAAAAAAAATATTTTCTATAAAATTTATATATAAATTTTTTTTAAAAAAACAAATTAACCCCTTCCGTGAGTGAACAAAATTTTTTTGTTCACTCACGGAGGGGGGGGGGGAGTAAATATTTATCAGGCCTAGAAAGTATTATATTGTATGACTCAAGGCCTTGCACTAACCAATTTTTTAATGTCTATAGAGAAATTCTTAATTTATGTGACATGCATTTTTTGCAAATAAAATGCAAAACAAGTGGGATTAATTCTGTCGGAGAGAAAAGTGACTTAATTGAAAGAATAATTTGCCTTCAAGACTATAAATTAATGAATTTAGGTCAAGAAAGCATTGAAATTGCTACAGTTGAAATGGATGTAAATGATAATAAAGGGCTCTCTTGCGAAAAAATGATCGACCAGCTAGAAACTTATTTTTCTTCCGACTTCTCCTCAAATGAAAATTTTGAAGGGAAAACTTTAACTGACCAAGATGTAGAAATTATCAAGAAAATTCTTCACAAATTTCCCCATGTTTACGTTTTAAACTAATTATTTTACATATCCTCGATAAATCTTCAACAGTTTTTCTTCTAAACACAAAGTAGAATCTAATAAATCGGACTGAAGCTTTTCTGTTTCTTTTTCTAATATGGATTTTGCTTCTTCGATGTACTGTTTTCTTCTCATTCTTCTCTCTCTAACTGCTTCTGATAAGATCTAATTATTTTATACCTTTTTCTGCTCAAATTCCACAACTTTTTTCTCTATTTTTTCGCTTTCAATTTTCTCTTTCAATAAACTTATTCTATCTCTATAAAAATTTCTAATATTTTCTAAAATCAGGCCTTTTTCTTGTTTGTGTATACTTTTGGCTTCACTTTTTTTCTTTTTTCTCTCAATTTTCAGATTTCTTTTAATGTTTCTAACAGCTCGCTGTGTCTGAGCCTCAATTTTTTCTTGAAGCCTCATTTTTGTGACTTCATTCGATTTGCAAACTCTTTCAATTTCCTCCTGCTGCTTTTTCGCTAAAATTTCTTCTCTTTTTTTATCCAGTTTATTATTTCATTTTTGCAGTTTTTCTTTTTTGCTTATTTCATAAGGTGTGAGCGGTCTTCTTCCTAATTCCTGTATAAGTTAAGTAGAGTTTAGTCAAAAATTAAGCTAGTTATAAGCAGGAGAAAATAGAATTTCCCTCTTCGGTAGCATCATCTACCTGAAGGCCTCCTCGAAAGTGACAGGGGCACTGTTTTCAGCTTCATCATATAGGTCCTGCCTGCTTCATAGAGAGTGTGCCTTGGAGTCCTTCATACGTTAACTTCACACATTATTTCTTAATTTCTGTATAAGGGTATCTTGAAATTCTTTGGTTTTGGTTTGAAAATAAATTTGTATATCTCTTTTATCATTTTTTGAAAAATCTACACTCGAGCTATTCGAAAACGGCATTTTTGAGGTAACAAGCGAATATATTGATTTTATGGCATCATGAGAAGTTCTATGTGTCAGCAGCGCTACATCTTCATTGGCACTTACGCTTTGCATTGATGGAGATTTGCTTATGTCATGGTTGCTTGTAGCTTTAAAACTGCTTTTAGGCGTGATCAGCTTTTTCTTGGTCTTCTTTATCTTTTTATGAGCATTTGCAGTAGGAGCTGGAACTGTATCAGATTCTTGGCTTTCTTCTTGGATGCTCTCATCAAATTCTTTATTGCTTAAATACTCTGCGATTTTTGCCACACATGAATCTCCTTCAGGAGAAATGTCATTTTCAACGTGCGCAATGTCAAAATCGTTGCGATCAAGACCCAAAATGATATCTAAGTCTTTGTGCTTTTTGCTCATATATTTATTATAATTTAATGCAGAGAAGAAAATATTCAGAAAACATAAAAAATTTCAACCAAATTTTGGAGGAAAAGAGAAATTTATCTGCTTTGCAAAGAAAAATTGAAGGGCTGAGAAGCAAAAGAAGAAAAATGAAACTTTTGGTTAAAATTTCCGATGTGAAAATTGACAGCCCAAATTTATTGGCAAATGAAATTGATAGCACGCCTACTACTCTGGAGAGGAAAATGATAAAGCCAAATTTCGCGAGCTTTTTCAGCTTGGTGATGTTTGCGAAAGAAAAAAATATGAGAATCATCAAGCATAGGAAATCTGAGACGCCTACTGTTAAAACAGCTAAAAATGAAAGCTTCGGAGAAAATCCTATACTTAATAGAAACAAAAATACTTCTAACCCCCCCTCCGTGAGTGAACAAAACCATTAGAAAAATCGCTATTTTTTGCCCAAAAACCCACCCTCCGTGAGTGAACAAAAATTTTTTTAATAGAAAAATTTTTTGATGGAAAAAATTTTTGATATATAAATGATAATTAGTATAATGAAATCTAGAGCTAATTCTGTTTAATTTCAAACGAATTGCTTTTTAAAACATAAATTTTATAAATTAAATTAATATTTGCTTTCCAATTTTTGCGAATTAGGATTTTTTTAAATTTCGAAAAAAAAAAATTTTTTATAAAAAATTTATATATAAATTTTTTAAAAAAAAAAAAATTTAACCCCCCTCCGTGAGTGAACAAAATTTTTTTGTTCACTCACGGAGGGGGGGAGTAAGAGAGAATTTCATAGTCCGTTAAGAGCAAGGACGCCAGGAGAAGTATATAAACCTTTGCTCAACAGTAGAGCAAGATCAGTTCGAGAAGTTAAAAGAAAAAAGAATTTTCAAAGAGACCTCTCTATTTCTCAGTCACCAATACCAGAAAAATCCAATTCCATATTTGAAGATGGGCAACTGATATATTTGCTTGGAAATAGGAGTGCTAAAGAATGTAAAATATTTAATAATCCATTTATCTAATAAAATAAGAGAATAAGCATAATGACATTGCATTTTTTCTAGGCATATCCTATTACTCTGCACCTACCATAATGCAAACTATCTATCCATCATGAGTGCCTAGTCCAGAAATGAATCAATCTGCGCTCTTGCAGACTTCAGAAACAGAATCATTAGACCTGGTCAAATTGAAATTTCTTTCAATTAAAGCTTCTTATTTACACTGACCTTCACTCGCTGCATGCTGGATTGCCACTTTGCCAATTTTAATTGTGTAAATTAATTGCAAGCTCCTTGCTTATTCTGGTAGAAATAAAATGGTGGCGTTGACGGAAATTGGGATCCTAGGCGCAATCATATGGAGCAGGTAGAGCTCAACGATGAAGCTAAAAACAGGGACTTTGTCCCTTTTTGAAGTAAGCCTTCTGGCTTGGTGGTGCTTTGCCGAAGGGGGAAGCTTTGCTGTCACCTAAGGGTTTTCGGGTCTTCCAGATGGGCTAGACAGGCATCCTATCATATGGTCCTCTCTCAGGGCATTCTGCAGATGGAGGGAGCTAATTATTAGACTAGTTGAGTCTAGCCAGAAAATTCAAAAAGGTGGAGTTTTACACCATTTGAACTCTGATTTATACTGCACCCAGCATCGGCTACCTTTCCTGGAGTTAGGTAGCGCCGCTAATTGTCCTGTAGCATATTATTTTTTTAACTTTTGCTTATTAAATCATAAGCAAAAACCTATAAAAGATCCTAAGAATTTATTTAATCCTATAATTTATGATTTTTAGTTAAAATTAATCAAGCTTAATTTTACAATTAAAATGACCGAAACGATATGCATTAAACCATAATAATAAATAAAATGACGGATTAAAGTTAACCCTGTCAGACGGTCAAGTAAGCGTTTTATGCGCTTAGCTTAACAAATCTACAGGTATATTAACTGCAGGGCCTGGCTCATGCGAACAATTAAAATTCACTTAAGAACTCTATGTTGAGATCGCATGTAATTTCTTAATATTTTTAACATGGAAGAGTCCAAAGAAGCCAGTGGAGAAAATGAAAGACTGCCAAGAATTGCAGCTCCAAACCCATATAGAATAGATGACTTAGAGCCAGGAAAAGAATACAGATATTGTACATGTGGATTGTCAAAAACCCAGCCATTTTGTGACGATGCTCACATAGGTACTGAGTTTCAGCCAATAACCTTCACAGTTGAAAGAAAACAGAAAATGTGGTATTTATGTGGATGCAAGCATAATGACAAAAGGTCAGGGCCATTTTGTGACGGATCTCACATACATTTGGAATGGTAATAATTATACAATCTTTGCTTTTAAGAACTCAGAGATATTTCATTAATCAATCTAAAAATTAGATAAATTCCATAACAATAGCAAATTGGAGTATGCGATAGTTCATTGTTTATTACATAATGAAATTAAATAATAAGGATTAAAAGGTTTGCCTTATATGAATTGCACTATCATAGAGTATGTGTAATGGGCTTGCTAATGATATTTCCCTGTCTAATTATTATTATGATTCAATTGAGTTTGCAGGAATTTTATTTATTAGCTCAAATGAATTGCAATTATGAAAAAGAATGTTCGAAGATACTATAAAAATAAATTATAATGATCCATTTATTAACTCTCCCATAAGCGATTAAAAACATTCTAAAATATAATTTTTGAGAAAAAATGAGCATGAGATAAAGAACATCTTTTATTTAAATGGGATGAATATTACAATAAAATCTCTTCTGTCCTTGAATTTTAAACAATTTTATAAATTGGCTTATTTTCGAAATCGACCTTGGGTCGGTACATAGCATGGAATATATATTCAGCAAGTTACAAAGGATTAGCAAGCTCTTGACAATAAGGACTGCTTTGAGAGATCTCACTCACGGAATAGGTGTCGCACTGGGTGAAGAACTCTATGAGTAACTTTAGTAACCCTTTTGGGCTCAGACTTGTCATTTTTAAGAGCCCTTTAACGACCAAAGGACCTTGAGTTGAAGGGAAAATCTCCAGCAAGTTACAAAGGATTGACCAGCTCTTGGCAATAAGGAGTGCTTTGAGAGATCTCACATATGGAATAGGTATCGCACAGGGCGGAGATCTCTATGAGTAACTTTAGTAACCCTCTTTTGGATTCAGGCTTGCCGTTTTTAAGAGCCCTTTTACGATCAAAGAACCTTAAGTGGAAGAGACCAATCATTTGGGACGCAGGCTCTAGCAGGAATAAATTGCTCTAGTTGGTGTAATTTTTCAAAGTTTGTAAGGGAGCATAGGAGCGGACTGAATTGGGCAAGGCTCAACGGCATGAAGGAAGACCTAGAATAGATATTTCCATCTTATTAAAAATTCACCCATAAGGGCGATTCTCAAGGGTAAGATTTTCTAGCCCTTGTAGGTAAATGCTGGTTACTGATTTCTGGCTTATTTTCGCAAAAAATTAACTTACTTTACAGAATTATTTTAGCCAAGATGGCAATTTTAGAAGTTTTTTTAGAACTTACTTTATGGCAGCAAAAATTTCTGCTTGATTAATGAGGGAGAAGTAACTATTTAATTTTATTAAAATACCCCCATATAATGGAATTTTTGAAGGCAAAGCGCCTTCCTGACAACGGAAGAGTAAAAAGAACTTTTATCAAAGTTGATAATGAGTATTACAAGTCTGGGGACACAATTTCAGTAAGACTTGAAGATAACCAGTCAGCATATGCCACTATAGAAAAGATATGATGAAACTTCGATTTGTGCTGTGGGGAACTGCTTATCAGGTGGTTTTATCGAGCAATTGACTTAACTTCGCTCCTTTTAATTAAATTAAATACAAGTTCTATAAATTTTGTCATCAGTAAAAATTTTTTATGTAAAATAAAAAAAATATTAATAATAATTAACACTAAAAGAGTTAGAGATTGCAAATTATATAAGCTTCAGTGAAATTGAGCTTTTTGATAGTGATGAAAAGCAAATAATTGAAATGGAAATGATTGAAGAAAAAATTTTGGTATTAAAATACAATGACTTTGTAAGGACTGAAGATGTAGAAGACGTTTTTTTTACAAGAGCAACTTTCAGCCCACAATTAAATAAAATTGTGCCAAGCATAGATGAGTGGAAAAGGGTGTGTAAATGCAATAAAATTTTCAATCCAGACGAGCCTTATTTCACATGTCCTGGTTGCTATTCAATTTACCATAATTCGTGTTTAGGTTATTCTCAAGATATAGATGAAGTAGAAATTATGTGTTCGAAGTGCCGCTTGATTTTTTAGTCCATTTTTATAAAATTACATTTTTTAAAAGTTTATGATTTCAATTACTTTGTATAGAAAATATCAATTAATTATCAAACCATCTCAGATTTTCGGGTTTAAATTCTCCATTATTTACAGCTAGTCTTTTTGCTAGTTTAACTTGAAAATCCTTGAGAAGAACTCTGTGCTCATTATGTACAGAAGTTTCAGGCTGAGATGCACTTACAAATCCTTTTTCTATATTAGAAATGTCTCTTAATACTTCTGAGTCTGTGTATTTCTGGAATTTTGTTAAAAAAGTCGGATTTTCTTGGAGTCTTAGCATATTTGGTGTGTTCATTTTATTATAGGCTAAATAAAAATGCTATCAGCAATAGCTTGCTGTAATTTAAATAACAAGTATTTAATAGCTAAATATTTACGATTAATAATATCCCTTACTCCATTATACAATAAATTATTATTTATTTTCCTTTTCCATTTTAAATAAAGCACATCTTATAAATTTTTATTATAGAATGGAAATAAATTAGAATATTTTAAACTCTTCACTACTTGTCGTAGCATTATAATTATGAATATTAGATGTGAAAATAGGTTCTGTGCTATTATATTCATAAAAATTAATGCTGATTATACTTGGATCCACATATAGCTCCATAAACCCATAATTCTTTGTGTTCCCATATATCAAATCTGCCATATCTGTTACTCTGTCTGGGCAAATTTCATCAATAGAAGCTCCTCCAGCTCCCATAATAATATTATGAATATAGTCTCCTTTGTCAAAATCAAATTCTCTTTGATCAGGAATATACTCCATATACCCACACTTTAATCCTGTAACATTTACACTAGGTTGAAAAGGTGTAGGCTCACTGTTCTTTTTACTAGCTAAATACAGTATTATTTTTATTTTTCCTCTTTTTTTAAAAAATAATTTAATTTCAAAAATAAATTTGTTTATTGTATACCAATTATATAGTGAATAAAGCCTGTAAAATAATATAAGGACCTTAACTTCTTGTAGAAAATATTTATGAGCTTTTATTATAAATAGAAATACTCCATTTGATGGTCATGGCCAGTCAACACTAAATCTACGTTATATTTGAATAAAATTGGGTAAAGTCTCTTTTTCAGCTGATCATTATCTCCATGCTCCACACTTGCAGAAAAAATTGGCATATGCATTACAACAGCAATCCAAGCTATCGTTGTATCTTTATTCAGATCAATCAAAACTTGTTCAAGCCATGCATATTGTTTATTTACCTTACTCTCTGTAGCATGTACTTTCATAGACTCACACTCCCCTTGTAAATAAGGATAAAGATCAGGGACTTCACATGCAATTTCGCAAGAATTCAAATAAATAAGCCCTAGTTTCATGTCATTTCCTATACTAACCGTTGTATTCCAATAAGGCGCAGGCATATTCCAGTTTGGGTATAATTTCGTCATATCGAGTTCGTCAGAAATATCTGACATACAATCATGATTCCCTAATACAACGTACCAAGGCTTCATTGATATAGAGCCTTGATCAAAGATTTCATGCATCAGCTTAAAGTTTCTATTATCAAAACTGCCCTCTGGCTGATTATAAATGTTGTCACCTACAGAAATTACCATAGAAATTGGACGAATGTCTGCTAGATTTCTCATGCCAGCTGCTACTCATTCTACATGCCATTCTCCATTAGGGAGTCTATAAGACTTTTCTACTTCACCATAGTCACCTATTACATGGGCTCTTAAATAATTGCCTTGGACAAGCTGGTACTTTGAGATTTTTTCTTTACCACCACTTGAAGCTGCTTGGGCAATAAGAACTATTGCAAAAACAGTAATCAAAATCCATGTAATAATGACAATAATGTTCCTCTCCTTCATATTTTTAGTTTATTTCATCAACAAATGACAAATTTAATAAAAAGATTGCGAATTCATTATTTTTCGCAATAAAAGGTGATTAGCTTAATAAAGAGGAAATAAAATATGTGAAAGTCGGTTTTAGGAGTATTGATATTTATTGCTAAATGAAGTACAAATAGAAAAATCCAAATAATTTCTTATAATGGGGGAAACAGATATCAAGAATTCTATTAATTAGATTTCTGGAGATTTGAGACACCTGTTAAGTTGTAGCTATGGATATTTGCTGTAAAAACAGGCTGTGAGCTATTATATTCATATAATCATTAATACTAAATAGCCCTTTAGATTTATGATTTATTAGTTAAAAATTAATTATTAGCCTAGTTCCAAACTTTTCTCCGTTTAATTTTTCAGAATTTTTATGATCTTCTAATATTCTTTTTAAAAATAGCCCTTTATATAAAAAAGCAATATACTACATATCAAAACTTAGCAATTTTTTAATCATCAAGCTAATGGATTATTCATTTTTAATAAGAATAAAAATTGATACTGAGTAAATCTGGATCCGCATACAGCTCAGCAAACCCATAATTAGTATTCGCGTATAGCAACTCTGCCATATCTGTAACTCTCTTTGGGCAAATTGGGTCAAGGTCTCCTCCTCCAGCTCCCATTACAACTTGGTGTAAATATTCTCCTTTATCGAATTCCACTTCTCTCTGATAAGGCACATACTCCAAATATCCGCAATCAAGACTATCAGTATCATTGACCTTTGGCTCAAAAGGTGTAGGCTCAGAGGCTTTTTTGTTTGCCATATATTGCATCAGGTGGTCATGGCCTGCTAATACTAAGTCTACGTTATATTTAAACAACAAAGGGTATATATTAATTTTCTAACTCCCCCCCTCCGTGAGTGAACAAAGCCATTAGAAAAATCGCCATTTTTTGCCCAAAAACCTACCCTCCGTGAGTGAACAAAAATTTTTTATGGAAAAAAAATTTGATATATAAGTGATAATTATTATATAATGAAATCTAGAGCTAATTCTGTTTAATTTTAAAAAAATTGCTTTTTAAAACATAAATTTTATAAATTAAATTAATATTTGCTTTCCAATTTTTGCAAATTAGGATATTTTTAAAATTCAAAAAAAAAATTTTTATAAAATTTATATATAAATTTTTTAGAAAAAAAAAAATTAACCCCCCTCGTAGTGAACAAAATTTTTTTGTTCACTCACGGAGGGGGGGGAGTAAAGATTTTCTCTTAAAAATAACTTATTTATCTATTAGGCAAACATGGAGAAGCAATATAGCCTTGTTTTTAATTGTTCATTATCACCATGAGCCTTGCTGGCAGAAAACATTGGCATATGCATGACAACAATAAGCCAAGAAATCGAAGGGTCTTTATATAATGAAGAAAGAGTGCTTTCAAGCCAGGAATATTGCTTGTTTATTTTTTTATTTGAATACTTTTCTTTATTATCTTCACACTCAGAAAGGAGGTGTGGAAAAGTTTTTGTCGTTTCGCAGCCAATTTCGCAAGTATTTAGATATATGACACTGACCTTTTTAGAATTTCCAATATTGATTGTAGAATTTCAATAAGGCTTAGGCATGTTTCAGTTACGGTAGAGCTTACTCATATCGATTTCAGTAGAATAATCTGACCTGCAGTCATGATTTCCGAGCACAAGATATCATGGTTTCATCCCAATAGAGCCTTCACTAAAAATTTTATCCATAAGTTTAAAATTTCTTTCATCGAAGCTTCCTTTAGGCTTATTATAGATATTATCTCCAACTGAAATTACCATTGAAATGGGCTGAGTATCAGAAATCTCTCTCATTTTTTCGGCCACATACTCTACATACCACTTCCCATTTTTCAGCTCATGGCTCTTCCGTAATTCTCCATAATCTCCAATAATATGAGCCCTTAAAAATTCTCCATCAACTAACGAGAACTTTCCGAGTTTTTCTTTATCACCTTTAGAAATTACTTGCATAATCAATATTGCAATACAAACACATATTAAAATAAAGGAAACAATCCCTGCAATATACGACTCTTTCATATATATATTCTAAAATGGCTGATCTTGCTTTTATCCAAAAAGAAATTGAACTAAGTCCCCCCCTCCGTGAGTGAACAAAAATTTTTTTATGAAAAAAAAAATTTGATATATAAGTGATAATTAGTATAATGAAATCTCAAGCTAATTCTGTTTAATTTTAAACAAATTGCGTTTTAAAACATAAATTTTATAAATTAAATTAATATTTGTTTCCTAATTTTTTCAGATTAGGATTTTTTTTAAAATTTCGAAAAAAATGTTTTTCTATAAAATTTATATATAAATTTTTTAAAAAAAAAAAATAGCCAACTCCGTGAGTGAACAAAATTATTTTATTCACTCACGGAGGGGGGGAGAGTAAGGCAAAATTAGGCAAATATTAAATATGGCTAGCCAGTCTGCTCTCTTAGCACCTGAAAATGATGATGGCAGTCTGTAATATGCATCCAATTGGGTTTTGATTGATTTAGTTGAGTGCTATGTCGGAAAAGGCCGATCGCAGTTCGCATTCAGGTAAAGATGCTATTTCCGAGGAAGATGGATTTTCGGAGTTGGAAAAGGGAGGCCCAGCATAGCCATCGCACTCTAATAGCCAATCTGGCAGTTTCCCCAGGCGATATTAGGCATTCGTCCTGCATACAAGATCCATTTTGGCTGGCAACCTGCCAGAAAATTTGTTTTTAAATTTTCTTGCAAAATTTGGCGGGGGAAAATTTTATTTCGCCGCCTTATAACGGAGCAAAAGTATTTGTAATGGGAGAATTACTGTCTGCCAAAGATTTTGAAGATGATAATTTGTATATTTTTATGGATTCAAGATTGCCACCTAATTGGCAATATAATTTAGAAGATTATTATGACCCAAGAGCTACAGAAACAGATGTAAGCGACTTAATTAACCGTGGGAAGTCAGTGACGCATTGTTCAAGAGCTGTCCCCAGTGGGAAAAATAGAAAACCCATATCTCATTTTTGTTTCCCGGTCGCTTGAAATTTAATAGCAACTGACGATGCTCTATTTCGAGCTTGGCCTCAAGTCTGTGTCCAAGTTAACTCAGTTGACGACTATGGCCGCCACCATATCTTAGGCTACGGCTTCTTTGAGATCCCTAATACTCCTGGATTTCACAAAATTTCGCTTCAAACCTGAAGGCCAATTGAATCATTGCGCTCAGAAATTTATTCCTTTTACTTACTCCCCCTCCATGAGCGAACCAAAAACCATAAAAAATATCAGGTGCCCTCCGTGAGCAAACCAAAAATTTTTATGAAAAAATATTTTTGACAAATAAGTGATAACTATTATAATGAAATCTCTAGCTAGTTCTGTTTAATTTTAAAAAGCTTTGCATTTTTAAACATAAATTTTATAAATAAAACTAATATTTGCTTTAAAATTATTTTGAAGGATTTTTTTTTAAATTTTGAAAAAGCAAATTACTATAAACTTATATATAAAATAAAATTAACTCCCCTCCGTAAGCTAATAAATTTTTTTGTTCGCTCACGGAGGGAGGAAAATTAGGAGGGAGCGTCCGTATAGAAAATCCATGGGAATTAAGCAACACTTTTAGCTTTGATGAAGAAGGAGAAAAATCTGTGGTAAATCGGTATGGGCTGAGCACTCAAAGTGGAGGGTCTGTCCAGTTTCAGCTTTCAGTAGCCATTCAGACACAAACTGAGCTAGAAAAACAAAGAGAAGCTGCCAAAATTTTGATACATAAACAGCAATCAGAGCTCGTGTGGAGAAGAAACGAGAAAAAGGCTAAAGTGGTAGTAGACAGGACAACTGCCCAATATAAAATTGGAGATTATTAAATTAAAATGTTTATTAAAGTCGCCTATGGATACAAACAAGGGCATGTTTTTAACATTAACTGCCAAACCGGACCGTTAATAGATGCAATCAAAAAACAAGCATATGCAGACATAGCTGCATTGATGACTCAAAAGCAGAACCAATTTATAAAAGAAATCGAAGATATCACAAAAAATATTGAAGGGAAACAGAAAAAGTTAAACAGATTGGAAAATAACGCACCCGTTGAAGAAGAAAAAGTGCCTGTTGCTGTGGAAAGACCTGCTTATAGCAGACGGAGAAGAGTTGGAAAAGAAGAAAAAAAGAAAGAAACAGCCGAAATAGAAGAAGCAAAAAAAATAGAAGAAGCCAAAAAACTTGAAGAAGCTAAAAAACTTGAGGAAGCTAAAAAAGAAGCGGAAAAAGCAAAGTCTAAAAAAGAAGAAACCAAAAAAGGCAAAAAAGTTGAAGAAGCCAAAGAATTAACCCCTGAAGAAGCAAAGCAGCAGAAAATTAATGCATTGAAAGAGGATTTAAGAAGGCAAATTTCTGATTTATCTGCAAGAGTCGAAAAAATTAATGAAAAATTGCACTTGTTAGCCAGCTTCCAAGAAAAATACCAAAATCCGCCAGGCGATGTAGATGTTTTAGATCCAACTGGAAATCGAAAATTTTTGAATCAAAGACTAGACGACCAAGCGATAACTCTTTTAAATAACAAAACTGTGTACCAGCTTGTAATTGTAGAGCCAGATTCTAACGTAAACCCTTATGAAATTGATGGATTTTGTATCAGAACGATTGAAGAAGACGCTAATTATGTTGAAGAGCCAGACCCGAAATCAAAAGGAAAAGCGAAGCCTAAAAAGAAATAAAATTTAAAATATTTTTTTACTATAAAGTCAAACTAATTTCACAATTTTTAGTTTAAAGACAATTTTATTATTATATTAAGCAGCCTGTTATGTTATTTAGAAACGAAGAAAGCCTGGAGTTTTGCTTGCCTTCTCAAGGTTCCAGCTGAATAATAAGTCAATGGCATTTCCTAAGCTCTTGCCACAGGTATAAAGGTCAGCTGAGCAGTTAAGGACGTTTTCAATGTCTGCATCAATCACTGTAAGTGAGTTGTAATAGTTGGCATATAAAGCTTTAAGTCCTTTTTCAGTTGTTAAGCTCTGAAGAACTGAAGCAAACAAGGTCTCGAATGGGCATTGGCTTGAAATTTGCTTCATTTGTGGTTCGATTTCTTTAAATTCAACAATTAAGTCGTCAATAGCTGCAATGTTGAATTGGAGAATTTTCTCAATGGTAGCATAGCCATTCTCGAAAATTCCGAAGAATTTGGTGATGTCATTGTAACAGGCACCTGTAGCTGACACTTGACCTTCAAAGCCATCAAGAAGTCCTTTTCCAAACTGGGTGAGCTCAGTAATTGGGCTAGATGTGCTTGATAGCATGGACTTTCCAGTGTATGGTGGGACCATATGTCTCATAGCAATTCCAAAGTCTTTTCCTGCCTTGTCAAACTTGAAGGCAATGAGCTCCAATGTTGAAGCGGCGATGTAAGACTCAATTACGTCTTTCTCTAATATGAGGTTTCCTACAACGTACCAGCTGCCTTTGTTCTTTAAGTCAGCGTTTAAGTTTGTGGTAACTTGGCTTATTCCACAGGTGGAGGCCATCGTTTCGAGATCTTTGGCGAAGGATTAGGATTAGGATTATTAAAGTCAGGCGCTGGCCATATTGGTGACACAGCCACCAAAGACCTTCCGTACGGAGGTTCTACGCTTTTCGACTCCAGCCCAGAGGGTCTATCCCTCTTGCGAGTGCCCTTCCGGTACCTTCTGCCTCCTGGTTGCGGCTTCAGTCTTGAGAGCTTATGGATTTATGTGGTCCTTCTACAGGCTTTTGGAGAGGCTTGATTCCAAGGATCTTTGGAGTCTATTGGTTGTCGAGTGCCTTTCTTCGACAGCTACAGGAAAAAGGCTGTTCCCCTTTGGCATGGGCCGAAACCTCCAGTTTCTCTGTAGAGGAATACCAAGGGTCCTCGGATCCAAAGGACGTTGTTGAGCACCTCCATTTCCAACCACAAGAAAGCAGCAAAAACCTACCCGGATACACACCTTTTGAGCCTGCATTTGATTCTCAGCTCGGAGTCCTTCCCAGTTCGCCGTAGCCATAAGGTCTGGACTGCTATACCAAGAGGGCAAGTTAGCATGTGTGTCATTTTAATGTATATGGTCTTTGGCAAAGACTACAAGACTATCGTAGGTTTCCATAGGACGGAATTTAAGAACGTCTGTGATGATATTGACCATATCAGCGTCAAGTTTGCCTTGAGATGCTTGGTCTAAGCAGGTAGCTGGGAGAGTGTACTGTGAGTTGGTATAACCGTTCATGAAGGCGCCTACGAAGGTTTTGAAGCCGTCGTAGTTTCCATTGAAAAGTGAGGCTGGGACTTCAACTTCGGCACTGGATAGAGCGACGAAAGCTACGAAAAGGAATAAAATCTTGGACATTTTATTATTATGACAGCCCATATTGGTGATCAGAATATGTTCAACAAGTTTGAATAGAAGTATGAAAATATAATTTTTAATTCAAGAAGAGAAAATTAATCTAAATTTGATGGTAAAATTAAGTTAAATTGTAGAGGGCAGGCTTAAGATTATATAAGGAAGGGTATGGGCTTCTAGTATTGACGATTAGAATAACGAATATTCATTGGGCTTCTAAGAAATTGCATGGAATTGGATTTTGAGTACATAAATTCTCGCTTCATATACTTATTGCCTTAATAAAGCAAAATAAGCAAAAAAGCTTGGATATAATTTTTGCCAAGAAAGAGTAGACGTCACAAAGACTTTTAAAAATGGGTGAAATTAACCTTATGCATTATGATAAAATAGTGGGCAAAAGCTTAAAATCATAATTGATTATTTGCATTAAAAAAAGGATTGTGATTTAAACTGTAAATTCAAAACATTTAAAATATTCTTGGATTAGTTAATAAAAAGCTATTTTAACCAAGTCTATTGCAATATCTAACTCGCCTATCCTCGTTCAACAATTTCAATTATTATTTTCTAAAAATAGGAAATTAGCCTCCCTTTGATCTTAAGATTTTTATATAGTAAAACACTATCTTCGATAGCAGCGAATATAAAAGATTATGCTATATAATTCTTCTCATCAATTTTATTATGGTTTTTAGTATATTCGCTAATATATTGAGTACTCTATCTTTTATCACTAATGCTTAGAATTTTTATGTGCACGATCCTTGATCATTTGAACAATGGCGGGAGAAGTAAAGACTAAATAATATATTTAAATAATTATGATCATATATTTGTTTATAATTTTCTTGATATATGATTAAAATTTTTAATAGCAAGAATTTCAAAAATTAGCACGAAAACACATCAAATCAGAATTAAATCACTCTAATTCCTAATGCAGCACCTGGAATTCAACCATTTTTAAGGTCACCCAGCTCATGTTTAAATAGAGAGTGATATTGCTTATATTTAATTATTAAAATATCATGCATTTCGAATTTTTCTCTTCCTCTTCTGCTTTTGCCATCCTTAAAGCTTCTTCCAGCTTTGACTTTGATAAGCCAATTCCTTTGACAGATGATTTAGATAGCCACTTGCAAGCTAATTTTAGATTCTTTTCACATCCAAGACCACGCATATAATCAATGCCTAAGTTGTGCATGGCTTCTCCATTACCATTTTCCGCTGCAATTTTCGTCAATACATGGCCAATTTTTCACTTATTTTTTGAATCCGAATTATAAAAGGTATATCCGACCTTACTAAGTTCGTTATAAATTAATTCTGGGGGTTCAAAACCATCAAAATCTTCTGAGAAAGACTTATCATTGCATTTAATTTGACCTGATTGCGATAATAGTTCTTTATTTCTAGTAGAAAGATTATGGTCTTTGAGGGAAAGCTTAATTTGCTTCAACAATATTTTGATATCTTTTTCGTCAACTTCTGATTGAAATAGTAGAGAAGCTGCATCATTATGTAGGATGTCTTCAAAGTAATCAGTGAAATTACTTGTGACAAGTGGCACCACTGATATATTTTCTTCGTTATTGGTATTTGTGTTGTTCTGCTCCATTAATATTAATATAATATAAGACTCCTCATTTATATGATGAATAGATATTTTTGATGATTTTTAAGCTGTAGGAATTTCAAAAATTAAATGAATTTATTAGTTTCCTCATAAAGGTGGGACAGACAACTAGCCTCCTTAAGAAGCGGCCGGCAGGAAAGTCGCTGCGTTTTTTTTTTTTTTTAGGGTCTAAAAGTTGCTGTCATTAATTTTGAGTCGCTCCGACAAAGGCGGTTTTTGCGATTTTTTTTTGGGTGTTGGCGTTTGGTGTTGGTGCTAACCTTTGCTTTTGGTGTAGGGTAGGGTAAGTAAATTTTTTCTTCTTCATAAAGCTGTCGTACAATTTATAAAAATCATTATTCCTTGATTTCTTTTATCCATTATTTTTAATTTTCTAAGGGTTTACTATAGCTGTAACCTAATTCTGTCGATTTTTCTGATGCGCAAAATAAAATTCTGTAATTGTCAGACACCTTTTAGCTTAATCATAGCTTATCTTTTAAAAATAAATGACGAAACAGTTCTGATTCAGCAACCAGCTGGGCTTGCTGGTAGAACTTAGTGTTGAAATCTTTCTTTCCAAGTGATTTTATTAAATGATAGCATTGCCATGATGATTAAATTTATTGCATTATATTATTTCAATAAATGGCAAATTTGGAATTTTATAAGTTTAAAGAAATATTAAAAGAATAATTAATAGCCTAATTGAAAAATAAAATTATTCAAAATAGTGAATAATCTTCAATTTAATATATCTTTTATGTGATTAGATATAATTATTAATTAATTTTAGTATAAAATAGCCAAAACATCCTAATTCTTCGTTTTATTTTTTTCATTATAATATATGACAGACCCTATAAACAGAGAAACCAATTTATTCGACCCGACTTCTCCAGTCTCCTTCATCATTAGCCAAGCAAACACCATTTCAGTTCAAAATAAAGTAGAAGACACAATAAGCTGCAAATTAGTTGATCTTCTCTCATGAATCGAAAAAATGAACTCAGAAAAATCATTGGAAATTAACTCTAAACTTCAAGAATACTCGAAAACTGTTGGATCTGACCAATATTTATCATTTCTTTTAACCCAGCTAAAAAATAAAGAAGAGAACCTAAGCAGCAATAGCTCGAAAGATTTCAAAAATTTAGCTATGAATTTAGTATCCCGATGCGAATTCGATAAAGAATTCGAAGTTCTCAATAGAAAAATAGGCTTTCAAAACTACACTGAAAAAAAGAAAGAAAAAGAAGATGAAATTGAAGAAGCTAAAAGAGAAATCGAAAGAATAAAACAAGAAACTATAGACATCAAAAATAAATGGGAGCTGGAAAAAAGACCTGATGGAAAATTTGATAGTGAAGAAATAAAACAATATAAAGCTGCTATAAAAGAAAAAGCTAATAAAACAGCAGAAATAAGCAATGATATAAAAATTTTAGAAAAATACTGTCAGGAGAACAAAGTGACCCAAGAAGATATAGAGGACTTTGAAGAAAAATTAAATGACAAAATCAATGAAGTTTTCTTGAAGAAACAACAAAAAAATAGTGTAGAAAGGATTCATAAAGAGTCATTGGAAACAGTTAAAATATGTGAAAGCCTCGAAGAAAAAATTATACAGCTTAAGCAGCATGAGGCAGTATTAGTCCAAAACGTAAAATTTTGGGAAAATGTCCATATAGAAGGCGCTTTATCAGACCAAGAAGAAATTTTAAATTCTCTGACTACCAAAATCACTGAATTAAACGAAAAATTAGAAGCTGGTGAAAGTTCTTTAAATATAATAAATCAAGAATATGACGAATTGCATAGTCAATCAACTGAAAAAATGAAAAAATTATTTATGAGCAGGTTAGCTTCACTTATTTCAAATAGCCTTGATACTGCTTTTAAAAGATGGAGATGGTTTGCAGAAGAAGAACCTGAAGAATTAGACGAAGAAGATGAAATTATTCTCCATGATGTAGAAGACACTGCACTTATAGAAGAAGAAGCTAATTATTTATTAGGAAACAATGCAATAATAAGTGCTTTAAAAGAAGCAAACTTAAGTAATGAAAAACCTATGCCACCCGCTAACATGTTTAAATTTTTAGAAGAGCTTATGAACAGCAAATTGAAGGTTGACTTAAAAGATATTGCAGACGGCAGAAAACCAAGGCTAATGACTGAGTTTTTAATAGAACATTTAACAAGAGTTTTTGGAATTCCAAAGCTTGCCATGAAAAATTTGTCACAACTAATACCAGCTTTGCAACAACAATTGGCAGAAGGAAATTCTTATGGAACGCTCTATTGCAGACTATTGCAAATTTTTCATCCTCAGCCGATTCCTTTTTATACTGACTAATATAAATAATCCATAAATGCCAAAAGGAAAACAATCAGCTTTATATAGTATTAATCAGCTATTATCGTGGCTTATTTATAGATTACTATATATCTTGCATTATATCTTGTCAAAGTGAGGGGCGATTTTTGTGTCATGAATGACAGATATGAAAAAATCAAAATCGCTCTGGAGCATAAAACTGGGAAAAAAGTAGTAGTTAAAAAAGGGGAAGCTTTAGAGTATGCAGCATCAGGGGGCTATGCTTATCTTACAGATGTTTTTGAGTACATTTATCGTGCCTTTGCTGGTGATAGAGAAGGAGGCACTTTAGCACTAGAACTAATGAAGCCTAAAAATATTCCTATAGAAGAGCTAGTTGCCTATAAGCTTCTCCATAAAATGGCTAAACTTGGCAAATCTCCAGAAGGCCTATATGGGCTGCTTGATAAAAACGGAGACTGTGCAATCAACTGTATTGAATTTATTAAAGGCTGCAGAACAATTTTAGATCTTTGGGTCACTCCAGATGGAATAAAAAAGTTTTTTGAAAAACTTGACATTTATAATGAAGGGAAATTCAGAAAAGAAACCTTTTTATCCATGGTAAACATGAAATCTTTTACGAACCAAAATAAAAGTGGGAAATATATAATTTCAAAATCGTCATTTTTAAATGCTCTTACCGAAGTTTTTATGATAAGACAAAGAAGAGATGCAGCCTTTATTATGAATATTGTAGGGAAATATGACTATTTAGATCCAAGCCAGTTTGAGTATGAAGCTAGAAAAATTGATCGCACCATTTCGCAGCAAAAAATGATGCAGCTGATAAGAGAAGCTTCAGAAATAAGCAGTGAAAGGCCAAGGATTACACCTAGAGCGTTTGCAAGAGCTTTAATTAGAAATGGAATTGGGAAATGGGGACTGAAGAGCTTTAAGGTTTGTGATATTCCTGATAATGTAATTCCGACTATTGAAATGATTATGAGCGAAAATGAGAAAAAAGATGAATAAGACTAATTGGAATGATTTCTTTTTATTTTAGTTTTTTATTTTTTATGCATATAATGCAAACTTCTCTCAAATATTACCATTTATAAAGATCCATATAGATTAATTTATCAATAAAATTGCCAATGGATATAGTTCTTTTTTAGAACCTATATCATAAAACTTCTCTCTCGAAATATTAATTCTTGATCTTCATGTTGATTATAATAAATCTAGATCTTTTAAACCATTATAATTGTCGCTGTAAAATGCATTCAGAAGAGCATGGAAGCCTCGAAATTATTAAACATACAGAAATAGGCAGCAAGGAAAACAAAGATATAGCTGAAATTTGTATAGAAATTTATGATAACCCAGAAATAAACGCAAAGCTTGAAAGCTTGAAAAATATTGAAAATCCCTCTATAAATCCTAATGACATAGAATTTGAATTAGAAGAATTCGACTCCAAAAAAGACGACTCCACAAGGGCAAACTTCCAAAGCACAAGCTCTGAAAAATTCGCTGACTTAGAGCAGCAAAACTTTCTACAGAGAAAAAATACAAAAGATCTGAATAAAAGTGAAACCATTATTGCTCTAAAAATAGAAGAAAATGAGCAGCTTGAAAATGAAGAGCCAGAACCTCCTCTTCTTTTAAAAGTAAATTCTGAGCAACCAAGAAAAATAAAACTTATCCCTAAAATAGAAGTAGCCTATATAAATTTATCATTAATTTTGTTTTAAAAATAATATTTAATTCTATATTCAGTTATTTTTAATATAAATTTTGAGAGAGAAAATTTTACTGAATATAACGAGAGAAAATCAGAAAGTCTGCTACTTGGGATTTCTCCAAGAAGGACAAAATCAAATAAAGGAGCATCATTAACAATTGAAGTCGAAAAAAAATCAAGATCAAGCTCAAAAGAAGCTAATCGCTCAAAAAATTCGACTTTGCATGACAATTCTGCATTTATGACTCCACGAGGAGAAATGTCAGCTGATTCAGATATAGAGGATTATATAGAAAGGATGAATTCATGTAAGTCTCAGCTTTCAACTTTTTCTAGGAGGCATAGCAATTCCAACCTTGCACAGACAAAACTTCTAACTACAGAGCTTTCTGTAGTAAATGAGGTTGAAATTTTGCTTCCTGATGCTTATCCAATGCCAGAAGTAGAAAGTATTCATTCGCAAATGGAATCTCCATCAAAATTCTTTTCGCCAATTAGCCCGCAGTCTTTATTTTCTTTAGAGCCTCGGCATAATAAAATAGACTCTCAAAGAAATTCTATTGAAAGGTCACCATTTATAAACCCAATTGCTCTCAGAGAAGGTCCTGATATTGAAATGCCTAGCTCTAACTCTATTAATAGTAAATTACAAGAATTTTATATTAAAATTTATAGGTAAAAAATGTGTTATTAACGAGGGAAGTAAGCAATTTGAAGAGACTGAGCCTTTAAATGTAACAGCACTAGGGAGAAGTGATGACTTATACTACACCTATAAAGGAGTAATTGATAGGATGATAAATCCTATCAAAGATTCAATTCCTGAAGAAAAACAAAGCTCGAAATTTTGCTTGTCTAGATTTTTTTGCTGCTGTAAGAAAAATTCAAAGTTTTGTCCATCAAAATCGCAGAAAAAAGAAATTTGCTCATTAAGAAAAATTGCAAAATTGAGATTTAATATTTACAATTATTTCCATAAAAAAATATTAATGAGTGTTCATCACTCTATTACGAAAAAAGTTTCAGTTTCTGCTGAAGACTGGATTTATTTATTCCCTTTAAATTAGAATAAAAATTCTGTTATTTTGAAAAAAAATTAAAAAAAAATTAAATAATAATTAGAACGATATTTTTGAATGCTAATTTAATTTTACAGAGAACTAAATTAGAATATTAATCAATTCTGTGCTTAAAGTGTTAAAATAGTATTACTTGCGCTCTTCCCATTAAAACTAATTCTATGAAAATTATTATTTTCACCTATAAAAATTTCGAATTTTTTTCCAATTGAAACGCTTAATTTACCCAATGGATATTTTGTTCCAATGAGTTAGGTTTTGGATCCACTGTAATAACAAAAGAGCTAGAAAAAGAATGCTCCTTATTAGGGCTTACATTAATGCTATTCTTATGTGAAAATCATCAGTTTGAATTTGACTTAATTCTTGCCGCTCAAAAGCGGCTAAAAAACAGAATTGAAATCGGGAATCTTGCTATAAAAATAATCACAATCAGCCTATGAGCTTTAAAAAAGAGAATTCTCAATAAAATAATTGTCGAGTCTTCTGAAAAAATAAGCGATCTGTTTTTTTCTATCAGCGCAGGAATGATGCTTTACTGATACGATAATTATTGTAAATTTAATATGACTCTTGCCCCTCTTGATAAAGTCATAAAAGAGCTTAAATCTCTTTTAAACAAGGACCCATCAATCTTTTTAGCAAGATTTAAGCAAAAACACTCTGATGCAAATAATAAAGCCGAAACTTTAAACACTGCTTAATAAATAATCCCTTGCTATTTTCTATAAAATCATTCTTTTCTTCATCATTCTAAATTTCCCATCTTAAATATTAGGCGGTGCATAAAATTATGGATAATCAAACCGCCTCTATTATAGCAACACCTGACAGAAGCAAAAAACTCATGAATTTGTCTCGCCAAGTGCTCGAAAAAGTAAAAAACGGTGGCGTCACTACAGGCAACCAAATTGCTAAAGAAATCCTTAAAGATTACTCTGATAGTTCTTATGAAGTCGAGTTCAAGAATATCCAACGAAGAGTGTATGACGCACTTAATGTGCTCCATGCCTTAAATATTATTTCAAAAATTCGTAATGAAATCAGCTATCAAGGATTATCAAATGACAAAGAAATCGGGTCAGTTCGAGGAAGTTTGAATGCCAAAAAAGCTATGATTGAAGAAAAAAGAAAAGCTTTAACTGAAAATTTGCTGCATTTTATAGCTCTGCATAAGCTTCTGAATCGAAATATGGCCCAAGAGACCAAACCAAACGTTCTGCTTCCTTGTGTAGTAGTAAGAGGAAGAGAAATGAATATTGATGTCCAAGAAGACTCAATAAGAATTTTGTCAGAAAATCCAGTCATGATATATAATGATGCACATTTGTTGGCGAATATGAAGTTTCATCATTTTACTGCTAGCGATTTAAGTGATACTTTTCCAATAGAATTATTATTGGTTTGCTATTATATACAGCAGCTACTGATGAAGACTGAAGTTTATTTTATTTATAAATTAAGGGTTTATTATCAAAAAAATTGATTAAAGTGACAGAAAATAGCATAAATGCTGTCACAAGCCAAGAAGAAAATGAGGTCAGGACTGAAGAAAAAGAAGTAAAGGAAAAGGATTATAGAGAACTTTATATTGATTTATTGAATAAAAATCAGTGTATAGTTAGGCATGAAAGCTGTTAAAGATAATTCTTAAGCAGAATCTACTGTTAAAAGTAAATAAATTTAAATAAAATTATTTTGCACGTTATGGATTTCATATAAAGATAATAACCTAATGTGCCTTAACTTATTATTATAAAGGTCGCTCAATTGGGAAGCTTTAGTGCGATGATTATTGTGCTAGATAAAAGCGTTCCTGCTTATATTAGTTATTACACATGATAAATACGCATAAAATACATTTATCCTGGTATTAAAAACGAGTTCTGAAGCCTTGGCTTTCGATTTGTTAAAATCGAATTCTGGAAGCTTGGGTTAATTGTAGTTTCACCTAAACTTGCTTTATATGCATGTCTTGATGTAATATATATTAAAATGGCGAGCCAACCTGTTCTTTTAACACCTGTTGCCGGGAAGGCTTGCTGATGAGAGAATAGTATTCAGAAATTTGTGTCTGGGCCAGTTTTGGCGAATTTGATGGAGTGACAGCACTTGGCTGGACAACTTTAACTCACATCCAAACAGTGCCCTTGCCGAGGGGAGGTGGAATTTAGAGTTGGAAATGAGATGCCCAGCAAGGGCTAGATGGAGGTTTTTTGCCAATTGACAATCCATAGCGTAATAATAGGCTTTGTCTCTTGGGCTTCGAGTTTCATTTTGGTCCACAACTCGACCTGAAAATTAATTTTTGGAAAGCTAGCTCTTTTGACTCGTGGCATGTCAAGCGTTTCTGAATATAGAGTGCGATATGGTCCCTCGTCTGCGAGGCTAACAGCTGAAGACTGTATCCAGACTTGCAAGCGAAGATGCGAATAGTAGTATTCGTGTCTGCAGAATTTCCCCGATAAGTAATTTAAGTAAGCAAATATGCCTAGATGTATGGCCTTGATGCGGCTGTGCACTGCCTCCCCTGCTGGTATTATGCTTTGAGCCGTTCTTATTATACGCTTCTTGAATTCACTCATGCTCGAGAGCTTCAGAAGCCGTTATTCTTTTATCAGGATCCCACTCAAAACATTGCTTGACAAGTCTAATAAAAGTTTTATCAGCTCCTCTCAAAATATTATCCAAATTTTTGCTATTTGGATAGCGAATTTTTCCTCTAGAATTCGGGGCTATTTTTGGCTCTCCATTTTTTTCGAAAAATAGCCTGGCTCTAGTAGATTTTTCAAATGCTGATTCTGATGGGAGGCCTAGCACTTCCATTATGCATAAAAGCTGCTCAGCTTCACTTTCGCCTGGGAATAATGGATACCCAGTATAAAGCTCCACCAAAATGCAGCCAAAGCTCCACATATCAATAGCTGTCGAATAAGAAATACCCAAAATAATTTCAGGCGCCCTATAAAATCTGCTCTGTATATAGGTGTATACTCTTTTACTAGTAAAACAAGAAGAGCCAAAATCAATCACTTTTATAGCAGAATGCGCAGACTCCTTTAATAATATATTTTCTGGCTTTAAATCACAATGAATTATCTGTAACCTCTCAAGCAGCTCTAATGCTTGTAAAATTTGCACTGCAAATCTTCTTATCAAATTCATACTCAGGCCTTTGAACTGGTTGCTTTTGATAAATTCATACAAATTGATTGACAAAAGCTCAAAAGCAATACACTAAATATCATTTACAATGTGTTTCCTAAATGTAAAATAGTCCTGGATATGGACAATCGCGTGGCTTTCTTTTGGATCTTTTTCTTTTAAATAGCTTAAAACTTCAATTTCTACTGCGGCTTGCTGGTGAAATCGGCTTTTATTTCTGATGATTTTTAGGGCAAATTCGTCACCTGACTTGTGGTCAAGGACTTTTAGGACTTGCCCAAAGCTACCTCGGCCTAAAACGTCTACAACTTCATAGCGAAAGGCTATGTGATCTCCTATAACTATATTATAATCTCCTCTTTCATCATCGTAGCCTACATTAGGAGAGCAAGAGGATGGGTCTGGCTTAGTTTTTTTCGCCCCAATTCCTATATAGTATATTTCATGATATCCTAAAATTTCACCTTGCTCATATGTGGTTAATTCTTTTATAAATGATTTTAAAATAGTTCCTGGGCTTGCTGGGAGTTTAAGACTTTTCCACATTTTTTCAGGATTTTCTTCTATATTGTGCTGGTTAAATTTGGTGAAAACGACATTTCATATTAAAAAAAAATCTATTTAAACCCAAAAAGCATATAAAATTTTGCATTAAAGCATGGTTTTTTAATAAAGAATGTGTAGCAGCTCCTCAATCAACCTGCTTAGTGCCTGGCTTTCTTGAAGTTGACGGCTTTTTAAAACTCTTTACTGTATTATTAAGCAAAGAGCTTTCAGTCGCATTGAAATCAGGCACACCGTCACTGAGGGTTCTTTTATGAACCCTAGTCGTTGAAAGCTGATGCTTTTTTGTGCTGACTGCTGGTGATGTAACTTTCCCTAATTGTAAGGTAGGCACACCTGTTAAATTAAGGTTTATTCGTTTTGCAGCTTTTTTTGGCTTCAGCTCAATGGTGGCTCCTTTGGTAGATCGGCGAGGGGTTGCATGTTGAGAACTGTTTAATGGATGTGTAGGCTTTTTTACTGTAGGAGATTTTTTGAAAAAAATTCGGCGGTCTTTGGGAGACGTGTCTTTTGAAGAAGTTTCATGACGGCTGGGTTTTGAAAGTCTTCGCATTCAAATTTTCTTAATTATAAGCTGATTAAAATGGCTGCAAAAGGAAAAATTAAGAGTAATTAAATATGAAAATCGAATTAATGGTGAAGGAAATACAAAAAATTAGATAGATTTGTATAGTAAAGGAGAGTATTAAGCTACTGCAATATTAGAAACCACTAGAGTCAATAAAATTTAGCTTTTTCATATAAATTAGATTTTTTAGTTCTAATAGATATACAAATAGTTTTTATTTCTAATAAGCCGCACATTTAAATTTAATAAGAAATTTATGATTATTAGAGTTTTTACGATCTTTATTATAAATGGAAGCTTTATTTCTTCTTACTCCCCCCCTCCGTGAGTGAACAAAATTTTTGTTCACTCACGGAGGGGGTTAATTTTTTTTTAAAAAATTTATATATGAATTTCATAGAAAATTTTTTTTTAGAAATTTTAAAAAATCCTAATTTGCAAAAATTGGGAAGCAAATATTAATTTAATTTATAAAATTTGTGTTTTAAAACGCAATTTATTTAAAATTAAACAGAAATTAGCTTTAGATTTCATTATACTAACTATTATCACTTATATATCAATTTTTTTTTCATAAAAAATTTTTGTTCACTCACCGAGGTGGGTTTTTGGGCAAAAAATAGCGATTTTTCTAATGGTTTTGTTCACTCACGGAGGGGAGCAGTTAGCAGACTCCCAAGTCTTAAAGGTGAAAAGCATGCATTATATAAAGCTTTTGAAATCTTCCAAGAACTCCTCGACCTTTTAACCAAGAAAAAAATTCCTTCCCATATCCAGTACCAATTAATTATGCTTGCAGAAATCCCAAAACTGATTGCAGGGCTTAAGCCACAAAATAAAGCTCACAGACCATTAGAGAAAAACCTACCAAATCTGCTTGCCTATATGCGCAATTTTTTCAGGATTATTCGGCCTTTTCTATATATTGTTGCAGTATTAATATGGGGAAGAAGATCACTAAAGCCATTTTTCGTCAGTCTCGTCCTGGATATTTTAGCTGACAAAGGAAGATGGGAATTGTATTTGTTGAGATACCCTATATATGATAAAATCACATTAAGAGTGCTACCAAAGTTCCTTAAAGAATGGGTAGGATCATACGAAAAATACTTAAGCTATGTAATTTAACCATAATTATTAAAAATCTGAAGTCTTCGATTAATTTTTAAGGCATTAAGTCTGGTTATTAAGGCTTTAAAAGGGCTTATCTTTTTCAATTTTCCCAGGCTGAAATTATTAAAAATACGTTTTTAAGCCCAAATAGAGGAGATAAAAGTCATATCAAATTAAATTACAAATTATCTGGCTAGGATCCCTTATAAATGGTAAAAAAGGGAAAGGCAAAAAGCAGGCTTGACAAATATTATCATTTAGCCAAAGAACAAGGTTACCGATCTCGTGCAGCTTTTAAACTAATCCAATTGAATAAAAAGTTCGATATCCTTAACGCTGCTCATGTGTTAATTGACTTATGTGCAGCCCCAGGTGGGTGGCTACAAGTGGCAGCTAATAACATGCCTGTGGCAAGCCTGATCCTTGGTGTAGATCTTGTCCCTATAAAACCAATCAAAGGGGTGACTACATTTGTAGGCGATATCACGTCCAAACAATGTGTCGCAAGGCTGAAATCTGAAATAAAACATCTAAAAGCTGATGTTGTTATCCATGATGGAGCACCAAACGTCGGTACCAGTTGGGAACAAGACGCTTATACACAGAATGAGCTTGTTTTAGCATCACTTAAACTTGCTACACAGTTTCTTAAAAAAGATGGGGTTTTTGTAACAAAGGTCTTTAGGTCAGTCGATTACAATTCTTTGTTATGGGTTTTTGGAAAACTCTTTGAAAAAGTCACAGTTTGATAGAAAACTTTATTATAAAAATTAATTAAATATAAAAAAAATTAAAAAATATAGGAGAGTCACAGCTACCAAGCCTATGGCAAGTAGAAACACTTCAGCTGAAATTTTTGTGGTATGTCAAAAATATAAAGCACCTAAAAGCATTGACCCAAAATTACTTGACTCAAAATACGTATTTATGGAAAGTGAAGATATCATTGATAAAAATAATATCCACTCACTAAGGCAGCTTCTACCTGAAGCTGTCAAAAAGCACAGCATTTCTGTGCACCTTGAAAAAGGTTTGGGGCAACATAGAAAAGCTCCATTATCTGAATTTGTTGACTGTCAGAATCCTTATCAGTTCATAGCCGATTTTAATGAGTTTACTATTAATGATGAAGAATCCAAAAGGTATTTAGAATTAGAAGCTCCAGAGTCCATCTTTTATGACTATATAAAAGATACCAAACTCCTAGGCCGCTCTGAGCTAAAAAATTTACTTAAATGGCGATCAAGAGTTGTTACAATTCTTAATCGAGAAAAGGCTACAGAAACTGTTGTAGAGCCTGAGCATGAGCTTAATTCTGAAGAAGAACTCGATGAACTTGTAGAAAAAGCTAACAAAAAAGAAAAGAAAAAATTAAAAAAGCAGCTTGAAAACGAAAAAAAATCAAAAAAAGCAAAAATTCATATAGATGACCCATATGAAGGCCAAGAACAATTATTCACAATTGAAGATCCTACAATTAGCAACATGGATATTGAAGAGGCTGATTATACAGACCCAGAAGAGGAAAAAGAGGATCTTTTCTATGAAGAAGATCAAGACATGGAGTTTGAAGACGAAACTGAGAGAATCTAAATCTAAATTAATCTTTCACTCGTTTGATGTTCACTACTAGGCTGCTAGCAAAGCTACCTCCAGCACCGCTCTGGGGCTAATTTCACGCCATTTTCTCGGGCCTGCCAAAGGTATGGCCATCTCTGATCTTGATCACTAAAAGAGGCCAGTCTTGAAGCTTGGGCTTTGATGACTCCTCTTTGAGTTCAAGCTATCTACTTGTGCTCGTCAGAACCCTAAAGGTCCATTCTCGACTGCCTGGGATAGGTGGCACACTTCTGGAAATTCCGATCCCTAAGTCAGGAGTCCGTAGGAAAGACCACCTGGCCTTTTCTTCCTTAGCACATCTGGGATAAATTCACCAGAGGATACCAAACCTCATAAATAAAATATGGTATCGCTCGAATTTTCTGGTCTCCCATCGAAATTCATCACCTGCATATTTTAATTATAAAATTGAGAGAATCAAACAAATGGAGGAGTCACTAAATGCCGCCTATGAAGATGATAAAATCAGAAAAAGAAGAAAATTAGATGAAGAAGGAAACGAAGCTGAAGGAGAAGTCAATGAAGAAGAAGGCCTAGGACAAATAATTGAAGAAAGCATGAAAAAGGAAACCGCAAGCAGATGGTTCCAAAGAGAAGAATTCGAAGACATTACTGACTTCCAAGAAGAAATCCCTCAAGAAAAGAAAAAGAAAAAGAAAAAAGAAAGAAGAAATAAAAAAGACTTGAAAGAAAAGGAAAAAGAGAACAAGCTTGATTTCGAAGTCGTCCCACAAGAGTATAAAGAAGCTGAAGACCCTGAAGCTTTAGCAGAAACTATAGCACTAGGCACTGCAATGCTAATTTTCCTCTAGTAATAAGCAATTTCTTGCTTATTCATGGGCTTTTTACAAATTTTTTCAAAAAGTAAATAAAATATGAACGGATCGAAAATTGCTTATTATAAGTGTTTTTAGATAATGCAATTTTTGCCCAATAAGCAATTTTCGATCTATTCATATTAAATTTACTATTTGAAATTCGTGCAAAACCCCACAATAAGCAAGAAATTACTTATTACTGCAGGGGAGTAAGGAAAAAACGCAGGAGAGAAATAATGGACTCCACATATAACAGATACAATTTTGAAGATCCAAAAGGCCTCCCTGATTGGTTTGTAGATGACCAAAAGCAGCACTATCAAGCTTCTCTCCCCCTAACTCCCGAAGAGATGAAAGAAGCTTGGGCCCAAGTCAAAGAAAACGACAAAAGACCTATTAAAAAAGTTCTAGAAGCTATAGGCAGGCGAAAACGAAAACTCGCCCACAAGTTAGAAAATCTGAAACCTAAGGCTGAAGCCATCGCAAACCAAACAGATATTTCTGAAGCACTAAAAGTAAAGCAGCTGCAAAGCTTATACAGAAAAGAAATCAAGAGAAACGAGCCCAAGAAGCGATATATAGTAAGCAGAGTTTTCCATAAGGACAGAAAAAACCTGAGGAAAGGAGGAAGAAATTTGAAATTTGTGGACAGAAGGCTGAAAAAAGACAAAAGGGCCATGAAGAGGAGAAAATAATTTTTACAAAATAATTATAAGTAAATGGGAATTGTTGTGAAACTTTTGCTGCCTCTACTTATTGAATGCACAATTTTATATGTAGTAGAAGTAAGCAGAGAAGGCGCCAGGGCACCTTTACAGTTCATGCCTTGGGATAACTTGCAGAAATGGCCTCAAGGCCCGGCGAAACTTTCACCATCTGGGATGAGGCAGCATTATTTAATAGGGGCTGAGCTTAGAAATCGATATGTCAATAATACAAAATTATTAAGTCCTTGGTTCTATACACCTGAAATAAAGGTTTATTCGACTGATAATGATAGAACATTAACAAGCGCCACTAGCCAACTTTTAGGCCTTTACCCACCTGGGACTGGACCAAGTTTAAGGAATAAATTCCAACTCAACAATTCAGTTCCACCTATAGAGGTGGAAAACCAGCAAACTATTATAAATAAACTGGGATATTCAGCATTACCGAATAACACACAAGTTATCTCTATTCATACAGATCTTCTAAGCAGAGAGGCTTTACTTTTGCCTGCTTATGATTGTGACAGATATGAGTATTTAGTCCAAGTAAGAAATAGTAGCCAAGATGTAAATCAACTAATCCTGGATAACCAAAATTTGTTTACCACTATCCAAAAATCTTTCAGTTGTAGCTACCAATATGCTGTGTACATTTTCCCAAAATTGTTGGACTCATTGAACTGTAACATATTCCATGGCTACTCAGTTCCGAGCGAATTCTCAGGATCTTACTATACAAATGCTACGAATTTTTATGCAGAATATATATATAATGTTTACTATTCTCCAGACGCGCTTGCAAAATATGCAGGGAGCGGGTTTCTCATTAATTTAATGAATGAGTTTAAGCTTGCTAAAACTCAGTCTATGGAAACCAGGTTTTCGTTTTATTCAGGACAAGACAGGACAATTCTAAATATTTTAGCAAGCTTGCAGCTTCCTGCAGATTTTGAGCCTCCATTTGCTTCTCAGCTGATTTTTCAATTGATACAAGAAAATGAAAACCTTTTTGTGACTTTAGATTATAACGATCAGCCTGTGGTTATCCCTACCTGTGGAAACTACAAGTGCCCATTTTATAATTTTATTAGGTATTTAGCTATAAGGACTTTACATAACACAACTGTAGCTTGCTACTTAAATCAGGAGCAGAGCACGTGGGGAATTATTACAAAGCCAGGAGACGAAGAATTTGACTTTACAGGAAAAAGTGATCTAGGCCACATACGATGGTTTGGATGGTTTGCAATTGCATATTTAGCAGCAGTTTTATTAGGGATTATAGGAGTTTTCATTGTTTATAGAATTAAGCAGAAAAAACCAAAAAAGAAAAACCAGCCATATGCAGCGATTGATATTGATGGAGAAATATAATTAATTCAATTTATACCATTTTATTTAAAAATTTTTACCAGGAATTTATACATAAATAAGATCTTGCCTTGCAAAAATTAATCGATTTAAATATACATGTAAATAATATTAATTAAAGCACTGCTCAACTTGTTTATTTTGCATCACCAGAAATTCCAGCTCCTTTATACTTGCACTTGTAAATCCCCTTACCATGGCATCATAAATTTGCTGTTTTCCTTCTTTGAATTTTGGTATTGTCTTATTCAATAAATTCCCAGCCACAATATTTGTGATTTTTTCTATGCATTGGAGCTCCTCTTCAAACTTCGCGATGTCTCTATTAGATTTTTCTATATAATGCTCTTTAGGACTTTGGCAGATTATTTGAAAAAAATTTCTTTTTCCAATTTGAAGCTTCAAAAGATGCTGCCTTTCTTTGTCAATTTTTTCAGCAGTTTTTAGTTGGGCTGCTTCTAAATTAAATTTGTCTTGGATTGCGTCCACAAGTCCTGATAAATCTAAAATTTCTGTCCTAACCCAATCCAATATACCAATATATGGATTTTTTTCTAATTTTCTTGTCTCGCAATTAATTTCTATATCATCCAAATATAATTTATTAACATTTTTCAAATCTCCAAACATTCCTTGTATCTCTTTCTGATAGAAACCAAAATAATCCACTGTCATTTTGCACTTTCCTTCAAGCATCTGCAAATTGGTCAAGCAATTAGCAAGTTCCTTCTGAATTTCTTTCATTTCTCTATTACTTTCTTCATTTCCTATAAAATTAGCTGAATCTGAAAATATTTCTTTATAAATGTTAACTTGCTTTGTATAAGGGAGTCTGCCTATATGCCCTACACATTTAAGAAAGTCTTGAGGACCTCTAATAAACTGTTGGAAAATTTCTGATTGGTAAATATAAGGAATTTTGGCCGTTTTTATAAGGAAAAACTCCAGGAGCTTTTTGCGCTGGTCAAGGAAATCTGCTTGTAAATTTCCCTATATAGAATTTACAATCATTTGCTTGGGAGGAATCTGAGGAATATAGCAGCCTTGTCATTGCTTTGATAAAACATCTCTTAAAGCGCGAAAATCTTTATAGCGGCGATTTATTTGGAAATTTCCTGAAGAATCATTTCCAGTGATAGGGTATAACGCATATTTTCTTATTGAGGCGTTGTTTATAGTAGGATCTCCAACAGAAATTTGGATGTCTCCTTGAGGTTTGTATTTTGGGTTTGGTTTTTGGTTATTGGGGTAAGAAAAGTCAGATTCTACGACATTTGGGTTGGTTTCTTCTGTTTCACTTTTTACCTCAATTATATCTTCCATTTTTTAAAAATTGTTCAACCTGAGTTATAAGAATTATAGTATCTTATTTATTAATATCAAGTGAGAATAATTATAGCATATAATAAAAGTTTAGAATGAAAAAATAGAAGTTACTTTATTTGAAATGTCCTTAATTGAAGCATTTTTTAATTCGGGTTTTTTGCTGCAATAGCGCGGTTAAATTGTCCACACTCAAGTTCAGGCATGCTTGAGATGCAGATTCAAAATTTTCTCTTCCTTCTTTGGTTTTTGGAATTTCATAATTCAAAAGTTGGCCAATAGAAATATTAATGATCTTTTGTAAGCTTGAAGCTTCTTTGTCTATTCTATTTAGCTGCAATTTTGATCCTTCAATATAATATTCCTTAGGCTTCATTGTAAGCATCTGGAAAATCCCTAAGTTTCCTCTCTCCAATTCATAAAGGGTTTTTTTTTCTTCTTCTCGATTTTCTTCTATTTTGATTAATTCTGCTTTAAATGCATCAATGCATGTTATTGCTTCAATAAGTGCCTCAATATCTAGTATCGCAGAACTTGCCCAATCTTCTAATATTGAATAAGGATTCTTTTCGAGAACTTTTATATTCGTTTTTATATCTTTATCTTTAGCATAAATTTTGGAGACGCCTTTCAGCCCTTGATACATTATTTGCAATCTTTCATTATACTGATCAAAACTCCAAGCCGTTCCATAGCAATTATATTTAAAAAGTTGTAAATCTTTTAAATGAGAAGTAAAATATATTTTTTCGTTTTCTAGCATCAGGATATGCTCTTGATTTGCGATAAAATTAGAGTAATCAGGAAAACTATTTTCGTAAATTTGAGAAAGCTGAAAATATGAGCACTTATAAGGAGTTTTTGGAATTTCTTGTGAGGATTTTAAAAAGCATTGGACCAGTTCTGAATGGTATAAATGATGAATTTTAATAAGTTTTTGAAGAAAGCTTTCTAGGAGCTTCTTTCTTTGATCTATTACATTTTTTCATAGATTTCCCTATGGTTATAATTACAATATATACTTTTGGAGGAATCTGAGGAATATAGCATCCTTGCCATTGGCACTTTAAATTTTCTCTCAAAGCGATGAATTCCCTATACCTTCTTTTTGACTCAAATTTTCCATCTGCTTCTTTTCCAACAATAGGGTACAACACATAGCTGTTTTCTACAATTATGGGTTCTTCGATACAAATTTGTGTATCATCATCATTTTCTATTTTGGGTATAATCTCTATCGAATTATCATCACTAATATCTACATATTCTTCTTCAGGATCGCTTTCTGATAGCCTGTCCATTTTTTTCAATAAATTATATAAAATACAAATATTTTGATAGAGTTTATTTTAGATTTTCTAAAATAGCAGGGAATTAAGAAATATGAAAAATGGAATATAATTATTTTGAATGGGCGAAGACCTTTGGAAGGTAACGGCTGAGATGTACAGCTCGCTAATAAGCAAGCCTAAAATGAACGATAAATTGCTTAAGAAGCCTCCGTTTAGATTTCTTCATGACGTTATCATGGCAACCATGGCGGCTACAGGCTATCCCCAGGGGTTATTTACTGAGCAAGAATGCGATTCTGCAAACGTGACGGAGCGAGATGCAAAAACAAATTTCTTAGAAAAAATTATCCAGCACGTTTCCAATACAATCGGCGAGCAAATCGCTGCAAAGCCTAGCAAAATTGTTGCCGGCCAAGAATGGGAAAGCACAAACATCTTTTTGCAAGGCCTTTATAGAGCAGCAACAGGGCAATACCAAAAGCAAGCACTTCCTGCAGAGGAGCCAAGAGCCAAAAGAAAAGAAGACAGAAAAGCCAGAGACCCTGAGGAAGGCAAAGCCAATGAGGAAGCCAAAGCAAGAGAAGAAGCCAAAGCCAAAGAAGACGCAAAAAACCGAGCTAGAGAAGAAGCAAAACAAAAAGCTAGAGAAGAAGCTAAAGCAAAGGAAGCCAAAGCTGCAGAAGAAGCTAAAGCCCAAGAAGCAAGAGCTTTAGAAGAGGCTAGAAAGAAAGAAGAGTCCCGCAAAAGAGAAGAGGGCAGAAAAAAGGAAGAAAGGCCTAAGAAAGAAGAAGACAAAAAGGAGCCGCCTAAAAGAGACGAAAAAGGCAGAAGAGGTGAAGAGAAAAAAGCACCACCAAAGCAAGAACCGCCTAAAGAAGAACCTAAAGCAGAACCTCAAAAAAAGGCAGAAAGACCTACAACAGCTGGGAGAAGGCCTCCAAAAAATCAGCCAAAAGGTGTAGAAGAAGTAAAAGGACCTTCTGCTCCGACTCACATTATTTCTGAAAGCAATAAAGATGAAGATGAAGACATCCCTATTACTTCTCAACAACCCTCCAAAACAAATCCTCAATATGAAAATATAAAAGCAGAAGAGCATGGAAAGTTTGTTAGAGAGGCAATGGAAAAAGATAAAGAAAGCAGCAAAAAAGTCGTAATTGATCGTGAAAAATCAGATTTAAACGAAGATCAAGGGAAAAAAATCAAGCTAGGTAGAATAGGTGGCAATAGGAAAGGAGATAGACCAGCTGCACCAGTTGATATTGCTGACATTGATACCCTCAAGACTTCGATCCAAAAGCTTGTCCAAAGCACAAATCCATTAGGAAAATCAATGGACTTTGTTAATGATGATATAGAAAGCATGAAGCGAGAGTATGAAAAATGGAAAAATCAATATATACAGGCCAATGCAAAAATGGAAGAACAGAAAAGAATCACTGAAGACCAGCTACAGCCACTTTATGATAAACTAGCAGAGGTGGAGGAATCAATTAAGGAAAAACAATTGAAAATTAACCATACTAAGGCCCAGATTTTGAAGAATGAAAATTTGATCAGAACTTTATTGCAGGACGTCGTTTCTGTGAAATAATCTTAATATATTCCATTCAATATCATTGCAAGCGTCATATCTTTGATCTAACTTATTAGCGTTCTCAAAAAAAAGCTCTTTAATTGTTTAAGATTAATGATTCTTTACTTTTTAAATCAAATTTTTCACCTTTCAAGCTAATTTTCTTAAACTAAATTATTTGGCGGTGTGATAAAACATGATTTTAATTACCGAAACAGGAATATCATTTAATAAAATTCTAGACATGGAAGAGAGCAAATCATCAAGGGACTCTCTTATTAATGAATATGCAGATTTACGCTTACTCCTTCCATTTTAATTTGGAACAAAAATGCTATTCCAAATTAAAGGGGATTAAATTTGTTTTTAAAAAAATATCTATTTTTTAAAATTAAAAAAATTAAATTGAAAGCAATATTTTAATTTAAAATTATTTTAATATAGAATTAATTAAAAAAAATTATCAATTAAATGCAAAAACTGTTTAAATAATATTATACTTGCACTTTTTCATTAAATTAGGTTAAAAAACTAATTTCATAAAAATCAATATTTTCACCTAAAATTTTCCATTAAAAAATAATCCAATTTGAAGGGAAGATAAAGTACCCAAATAATTAAAATTTTACCAATATTTAGTTCTAATTTAAAGGGGGGAGGGAGTTAGCTAAAAAACACAACGTAAGCTCCATTCAGCATGCAAGCATGATTCGAATGCTAGACTTCCCTGATATTGATGAATATGATATGTGCGAATGTTGTAATCTTCCAATTGTAAAAATAAATTAGGACGCACCTTTGTTTCCTATTACATGTCCTCTTAAAAATTTAAGCGAGCTTGGCATTGGGTTTCCTTTATATTTCTATTTTACCTTGAATGCAATGATAATTTTAGCTCTGGCGATCACTATAGCAGCAATCCCTTGTATGGTATCAAATTTAATGGCCGGGCATTCTGGAGACTGAGGAGAAGGAAGTGAAAGCTGGGAAATTGACCTTTCTATAGGAGCTTACGGAAACTCTTCATCTGTCCCAAAATGGCAAGGAATTTTACACTCAATTTGCAGCTTAGTTATGATTTTAAATACTGTTCAATTAAGAAAGAGAGAGAGATTTAGATTAGAGAGGTTAACCGGGGTTTATTTCAGCCCCTAGCCAGTCGAGCTTCAGCTTCGCGCTTCATGTGGCGCTAGTCACTAAAGCCACCTAACGCCCTTTTTTTGTCGACGTCACCATTTTTAATGACGTCGCCATCTTTCGGGGAGACTCACCCGCACCTGCTGGACAAAAAATTGCAGCAAAGGACTCTCTTAACCCCTAGTAGTGCTCAGAGCATGAGAGACCGTCCCGTGCCTTCTTCTGGAACTACCCTTGCCATTTGCAGGCATCATATTGCTCCTCCAGAAGTATCCGATTGGTACTACGCCGTCGGTCTTCTCGCCTGTGGGCCGAGGAGAGGCCCAGTCAGCCCAAGCCAACACCCACCACGGACAATCACCGTCAGCGACCCCGTGGCCCTTCGGGGCCACTTTTTTTAATTTGTGACCCCAAATTCTGGATTCTTTTTTTTCTTGTCGCAGTACAGCAACGTGTCGCCACATTGCCTAACGGCAATTATGTTCAATTAAGAAGATTTCTAGGTAAAAAAACCCGGCACATTGATATTTTAAGCTTTTCACCTGCAAGATATGCAGTATGAATAAGAGGGCTTGATAAAGATTATAATAGAGATGAACTCAAAACTTTTCTAGAAGACAATGGAAGAGAAGACGGCAGATTTGCAGAAGTCTACGATATAAGCTCAGCTTATGACATAAGAAGCTTCCAAAGGGCTAAAAAACGATATGAAAAATACCAAAGAAAATTGATTTTCACCAAAGCTTATTTTGAAAAATACAGAACGCACCCTCAATCAAGCATGATTTGTTGTAAATGTAAATAAAATATAGATTACCCATCTCAAAGAGAATTAAAGCTACAAATTGAAATCCAAAAACAAACTTATAAAGCTATAGAAAAAAATATTTTAGATGGATTAAAAAACATTGGTGTCTGCTTTGTTACTTTTCAAAAAAAATCTGACGCAAAAGCTGTTGCTGAGCATTGGGATCAAGGGGCGTTTTTTAGGTTTTTTCATACTTTGTGCAATTGCTTGTATGACAACCGGCTGTCATTTAAAGGGAAACATATATCACTTAAACAAGCTCCAGAGCCATCTGATATTATATGGGAAAATTTAAGCTTGAATCCTTACCAAAGAAATTGCCGTAGAATAATAACAGCATTAGCAACAATTTTGCTATTGGCTGGGTCTCTTACTTCTGTGTACTTTTTAAAGGCAAGGCAGCGTGAAATTTATAAGGACTACACAAATAAAAGTGAGCTTAATAGGACGACCTTAAGTCTCATGGAAGTAGAAGCTTTTTCGCTATTAGTGTCTTTATCAATTTTGACGATAAATCAGCTTATTGATGCTTTTGTAAGAGTTTTATCATACAAAGAAAAACACCACACGTGGACGAACTTTTATAAAGCAAGCAGTCATAAGCTTGTAATAGGATTATCATTAAACTCAGCGATTATTTTGATAATTGTGAACGCTAGCTCTACTGAAGATTTATTCAAACCATATGGGTTAGTAAATGATGTATTTTTCTTATTAACAGCCACTTCTATACTCAATCCAGTGGTTTATTTTTTCCACCCAATTTGGATCTATACACTATGGAGAAGAGGAGAAGTCAAAAACCAAAAAGATGGAACATTAGGGCTAACTCAGTCACGAGCTAATGAAATTTGGGAAAACCCACCTATTGATATAATACAGTTATACCCAAATATCATAGTAACGCTGATCGTTGCTTTTATTTTCGCCCCACTTTTTCCGTTCGGACTAGTTATCGCATTCTGTGGGGTATTTTTCCAATACTGGACTGATAAATATTTGCTTCTCCGCAGAAGTTCAAGGCCTAGACAGCTTGGTAAAGGTCTATCAATTTCAATGCAGTCTTGGCTCCCAATAATTATTTTTATATATTCAGTAACTTATAAATAGGTTTCCAACTGCTATACACAATATATAATGAAAAAAGACAACGTTTATTTTCCCTTACTTTTCACATCTTTTGTAGCATGGTACTTTTTATTCCCATGGAGACATATATGTAAAAGAAAAATAAAACTTTATAAATTGATAGAGGATGACGCAGACCAAGACTATAAAAATCAAGTTGTGCATTTCTATGAAGATTATGTAAGAAGCAACCCTATAACTAAAAAGACAGCTTGGGAAAATTGGCTTGGGATAATAAAAAAGAAAAAAGGCAAAAATGAGGAGGAAGATATGAGGAAAAGGATTTCCACTTTGATTAATGGGAAAAGCCCAGTTAAGAATTTCGCAATTCAAAATTATAAGCTAGAAGAAGGAAGGAGATCGTTATTCTTGAAATCAAGTGCTAGGGACTTTAAAAAACCAAATTCTGACCTAGAAATTTCCCCAATGCCAAGATTCTCTGAAGGCAGAGAATTCTCGAGAAGAAGCTATCATGCAAATCCATTCAGAATTCATGAAAATAACCCCTAAATAGCAAAAAATCTAAGAAAATATAATATTAAAATTCCTTATTAAATCTATATATATTTCCATTTTGCACTGTTCTATATCCCATTTTTAATAAAGATAAAATTCAAATGAGCATCGAAATTAACTATAGAGAAAACAGCAAAGAGCAACAAATTATTGAAAATTTTCAATTAATACAACACAGCAAAGCTACTAAAAAGCAAATGATCAACGGAGACTACGAAAATTCTTCTCAAGATCAAAATAATTTTACAAACACAGAAGATTTGTCAGGATTTTTTAAGAAAAATCGTAAACAATCTTCGCCATTCGAAAACCCAAGCTCAAATTGGAAAGAATTAAATTTTTCTAATAAATCAAGCAGAAATGATTTTTGCAACTTTTTGCAAAAAAGCACAAATTGGACTAATCCATCGAGTTACTCAATAAAAGAAGAAAACTCGAACAAATACTTCAAAAAAATTGACCCCGAATTTAAATTTTCGTCGAGTTTTCAAGTTAAAAAGGGCAGAAATGAGGGATTTGAAACTGATATGCTAAGATGTCAGGAATTTGTGTAGAAACAGAAAATAATTGAAGTACTGATACTAGCATTTTTGCCAAGCCAGTTAATTAACATTTAACTTAAAAATTTGTAAAAAATTTTGAGTAATAAAAAATAGGGATTTTTTATAAGAGATTTAGAAAGAAAATTAATTTACTGTTAAAAAACTGTTTTGAAGGAAATCAAATTATATAAAGAATTTTAAAAAGGGATGATAACAACTGGTAGAGGTAATTCTGAAAAAATTTATATTTAAATATTTTATATTAATTATCGCTTTTCACATATTTTGAAGCTAAAATTATATAAATAAGCTTATATCTTTATTTACTCAATTCTAACTTTTATGGATACTTAAAATGGCCGGAGATGAATGACCTGTCCCTCTGTGACAGTGTTTATGGCCCAGCTATAGTCAGTCGCCTAGAAGTGAGAAACGTGAGACCGAAAGCTGCTGTTTTTGGTCCTGACTCCTTGGGCAGTTAAGTGCAGCTTTTTGTGCCGATATGAGGTAGCGCGACATACCTGCCTAAGCTGCTACTGTGGTTTGCTCCGAATGGCAAAAGCTGTTGAGTTCTTTCTTGGGATGATCTGAAAAGAGGGGAGGTAAATTAGACGACGAAACGGGGTCAGTCAAGTTGAAAATGGTTGCCGAGAGAGCAAAGTTCTGGTGTAGGCTTAGTACAGGGTTGTTGCATATCTGGATGGCGTTGGGGGTTGGAAATTCAGGTGGCCAGCAAAATCAATAAAGACCATCAGACCTTTGCCTTCTCTGCTGCTGAACTTTCGGCAGGCGAAGTACAGATTAGACATGTTCCTATTAACAATATAATAAGCATAACTAACTTTTATGGGAAAATATGTCCTCAATTTTGGAAAAAAGCGCTAAATTCAAGCCCGATGATTCTGTTCCATTCTTATTCCGCACTTTACTAGTCCAAAATACTTAATCTTTAATTTAGCGCTTTTATGTGCGATTCCAATTAAACGCGCAAAAAAATATCCAAAAAAATCTTTCGTTAAATATTTTGTCGTTAGTTACATTTAAAATTAAAATTTTAGCTGAAAAAGCATCCCTAATGGTTCTTCTTTACAGCTCCTAATTTTTCTTGTATGTCTGAGTCTAACGAAATTATCTTTTCCAGGCCTAAGATGCTAAGATTAGATTTATACAGACAAAGTGGGCTCCCTACTAGCCAGACTAGCTTGACTCCAGGAAAATTTGCCTACGCTGGGTGTGTATACACCAGAGTGCAAATGGTGTAAGGCACAACCAAAATTCATTCCTCTTGAACTTTCTGGTGCTACTCGCCTAATCTAAGGATTTGCTACCTAAGTTAGAGCCAACTTTGTAGGATGCCCCCCGATAGTTATAGACGATGATTATGCTAGAGGTAAAGCCCACCTGGCAGGGACGGGAAAACTTTAGGGAGAAACACAATTTTTCTCTTCTCCAAGGCATCCTCAAGCCTGAAGGGCTAGGGATAGAGGCCCTGCTTTCAGGTTCATTGGGAGCCGCCTAACCTACTCCATAGGGAGTGTGTCTTCGGAGAAATTTCCATCAACGTAACAATTTTATTTCTCTAAGATACTAGGAATTTCTTCAGCAAGCTCGGCGTCTAATGATGTCAAAGTTGACATACTTGACCGAGCTTGAGAGAGTCGACTGATTGATAATTTCTCTTTGCTAGCTCTGTATAAATCTGTTGACTCTTCCCATTGAAAAATTGATGATGAGTCATCTTTGACGCAATCAAGCTCAAAGTTAAAACCATAGTAATTTGATTTTTCTGATGCAATTTTATTGAGGTTTTCATGGATTTCGCATATTCATTCTGTAATGTCTTGTTCATAATCTGTAGAGTTATCTTCAAAAAGGTTCATTTTTTATATTATAAGAGCATTGTTAATAACAGATTTTGATGGCATAACTTTCTTGAGTTTTTCTAAAACGTTTGAGGGAAAAAATCAAAAATTACTAGAAATAGATTTTTCAAAAGGTTTGGATAAATTTTAAGAGATAACCATTTAATAATCTTTAGGCTGGATTATAAGCTTACGTTGTGGTGGATTGGAGCATTAATTTAAAACTCGAAAATTTATATTATTTTATAAGTTTAAACACTTAAGAATCTAATTAAGCATGCTAAAAAGTTACTGGCTTACATATTTATCTGAAATTTGACATTTAATTTATAATATTGATACATGAAATTAACTACGGAATCAACCATCTGAAGCGCTTTAGTCATCAACCTGGGCTTAAAAAACTCAATAATCTAAAAAATAGAGATTCTTTAAAATTTAAAATTTGCAATTCAATAAGAAACTAAATTTATACAGTTTAAAGGGGTAACCACAAAATCAAAATATTAAAAAATTGGTATTCTTATGAAATTTATTCAAATTTTTGCTGTAAAAATAATTATTAAATACTCTTAACCCTCTTATTTAAAGTAAATAAAACAAATCTATATATATCTTTTTCATTTTATATATAATTTTTTTTCCCAAAAATTTTTTTTTATCCTTTGCGAGCCGTTCGATCAAGGACGGGCGGAGTAAAGCAAATTATAATATTCAATATGAAATCATCCACTTTAGGCATTGGACTTGGATTAGACGCTTACTCGTCAAAGCCTTCCTACAAAGACAAATTTTGCCCTCTTAAGGCTAAAGAAATCATTAAAGAAATCGTGGAGCGACAGATAGGTCCTGAAGATAAATATCAAGGCCGCAATAACACTAATGTAAACCCATTTCCTCTCGCTATAGCAGAAGAAGTAAGAGCAGCCTTAAAAGAAGGACACGCAAACCGCTATAAAATCATGGTGCAAGTTGTAGTAGGTGAAAAGCTTGGACAAGGCGTGAGAATGGGATCAAAATGCTTTTGGGATGAAGAAACTGACAATGCGGCATGGTTTTCATATTCGAATGACTTTATGTTTTGTGTGGTTTCTGTGTTTGCTTCTTATCTTTACTAAATATTTTAATTATATTTTCAATCTTTATCTTGTTTATATTGTATCAAAAAAATTTTAGGTCAAAAAGCTCCTCTTGAAAGTCTATTTGCAATCAAAATTTTATTTTTACAAAAAATAACTTTAAAATTGCCAAAAATATTTGATAGTAAAGAAAAGCTTTATATTCATGCTTAAAATTCACTCAAAAATATAATTAAGTGATGCTAATCTAATAATTTCCATTTCCATTTATTGTATTAAAGGGTTTATATTACGCAATTTACCTTGCCAAAAATTCTCTATTCACATAGCAAAAGTGAAATTGGTTATTATGTCACAAATTTTTATGAAAATTAGTTAACTTCTAAATTCGCAATTTTTTCTTATTTCTTTATTGTTATTCATCATTATGGTTTTACACATGAAATAAATAAATCCATTCTGTCCGGTTTAATGCTTGACGATAACAATCTGCGCAGAAGTCTTCAAATTCCTATGCATCATGAATCGACTGTTGATAATCGCTATGGAGTTCGCTTTGAGTTCAAAGAACTATATAATCGTCTACTAGAAGTGCAAGCTAATCAGCTTAGCCAAGATACCCACCAAAATATTCGGCGTAAACTTATACGTTTTCCCTCACTTTCCCAACTCTCAAAATCATCTTCTTTTCATCTCAAGACCCTCCAAAATAATTCAAAACAGCTGCATCCCTTACCTAAAAACATTTTATTTTCTACCTTCGACAGCACATATACATAAAATTGCTGTTGATGATAGACCTGTCCTACCTGTGGAGATGGCCTTATGGATATCCGGAATGGTTTTGTGGTGAAAGGAGCCGTCCAAGAGTTAGATCAACCTTCATGCAAGAGCCCAGAACTATTTCCGATGATCAGTGAATTGGCATGAAAGGATATTTTCCATCTTTTTACGAATAGCTCCACGCGCAGGCTGGGCGTTCTATAGAGGAGGGCGACAACCTGGCTAATCTGCTTAGTGGTTCTGCCTCAAATTGCGCAAGCTGTTTAGTTTTTATATTTGGAGTTGATTCAGGAAAAGGGGAAGGTAAAGCTCGACGACGAACACTCTTAGGGTATAAGTTTCTCTATAAAGTGTCCCAATTTAGCCTAAGCTAACTCCCCCCCCTCCGTGAGTGAACAAAAAAATTTTGTTCACTCACGGAGGGGGGTTAATTTTTTTTTTTTAAAAAAATTTATATATAAATTTTATAAAAAATATTTTTTTTCGAATTTAAAAAAATCCTAATTCGCAAAAATTTGGAAAGCAAATATTAATTCAATTTGCAAAATTTATGTTTTAAAAAGCAATTCGTTTAAAATTAAACAGAATTAGCTCTAGATTTTATTATACTAATTAGCATTTATATATAAAATTTTTTTTCCATAAAACAATTTTTCTATTAAAAACATTTTTGTTCACTCACGGAGGGTGGGTTTTTGGGCAAAAAAATAGCGATTTTTCTAATGGTTTTGTTCACTCACGGAGGGGGGGGGAGTAAGCAGAATTGGATAATGATGGTGCTTAAGTTGGAAATGATGGCTCTCTGCAAAGTCTGTATGACTCTGACCATGGAAGAAATTCCTCTAATAAAACACTGGAGGTTCAGCAAGTGCTCAAGCTACCTTAATATACCCGCCCACAGCTCCCGTCATAAACGCATGATACTCAAGAAGTTTGGACTATAAATGCACATCGTTAATCAAATCTAATCTTATCTAGCTTAGACAGCACAACCAGCCAGCACACCACAAATCACATAAAAAAATCCAGCTCAATTACCCCAGGAAAGCAGCGACTTTCTCTCGAAAATTCAAAAAGCCAGATAAAGCTCCAGCCGAAGCTTGAGAAATATTTTAAAAAGAAACGAGTAAATTCTCGCATTAATCTAAAATTTAAAATTCCATAAAAACAGTTATAAAAATGGGCTGCGGAGCTTCAAGAGAAACAACTCACAACGTAAAACTCCCAGAAGCAAGACCTCCACCAGAGCCGGCTGCTCGTCCCCGTCAGGAAATCAATACAAAGCCCCGGTATGAAGATGAGCATGTTCAGTTTGATGAAGACATTGACAGAGAATTAAAAGCTGCAGCTGTTTCTCGCAAAGGAAAATCTATCTCAAAAATGCCGACTCATACAAATGAAGAAGTCAAAGTGGGGCTTTTTGATGTAGAAGAAGTAGGAGTTGGCGACCAAATGCTAGCTATAAAGCCATGGCTTGGCGCTTTAAGAGCTCCTACAAATCCACCAAGAGTAAATAATAATCCACCTAATATCAGGATGGAGCTGGAATATGTATATGGATATCGGTGCTTTGACTCAAGAAGAAACCTTTTTTATACCAGAAATCGAGAAATTGTATATATGACTGCTGCAGTAGGAGTTGTGCTGAATAAACAGACGAATACACAGAAGTTATTTGGAGGAGGGCTTGTGAATCAGGAGTTTGGCCATACAGATGATATTACGTCTTTAGCAATTCATCCTGATAAAGATATGCTATTTTATAGATAAAAATATTATTCATTTTATAGGCAAAAATAATTGTGAGGTAATGCATTAATTATTTAGTAATAGTATATAATAGCTACGGGAGAAGTAGGGAAAAACCCAAAAATATGTATATGGAAAAGCAGTGATCCAAGGGTATCAATCAGCGAATTCCGACAAGGCAGAGATTCAAGAGCTGTTGCAGCCCTTGGATTTTCTTATGATGGAAGAATACTTGCATCAGCAGATTTACATAATGACCATAATGTCAGAATCTGGAATTGAGAAAAAGGCACTTTGATAGCCCAAGACAAAGGAGGCCCAGATCGAATCCTTGATTTATGCTGGAGCCCTCGTGACTTCACATTTTGCACCTGTGGAATCAAGCATATGGGTTTTTGGACCTACAACCCTAACTCTGCAGGAATCCAGCTGCGCAAAGAAAAAGGCATTTTCGGCAGTGTCGAAGCCATGTGCAATATGACCTGTGTCCAGTACATGCCCGACAACACCTGTGTAACTGGTGCCACAAATGGCCAACTTTACCACTGGGCTGGCAAAAATCTTAAAAAAGCTTACCAAATCCATCCACAAGGCCAAACTGTACACAGCCTCGCTATTGTTGATGAAAAAATTTTTTCAGGCTCCAAAGACAATACAATTCGCATTCTTGACTTATCTTTTACAGAAATCGGCAGGATTGAGACTTCTTCATTCGCAAGGGCAATTGATGTAAATGGAAATACAGTTCTAGCAGGGACAAGAGATGGGACAATTGCTGAATACCAAGCAGGAGGGAATAGAAGGACTGTATTAATGGAGTCACATAGTGATGGAGAAGTCTGGGGCCTCGCCCTTTCCCCTACAAATGCTAATATTGTTGTGACTGTAGGCGATGATAATGCGATCAAAGTCTGGAATATGGCACAAAGAAAATGTGTGAAAACAGCCATCTTGGAAGAAAACCCAGGACCACAAAGAAGGCCAGGAGAAGGGGCAAGCACACTAGCTACAAATTCACCTAACCAGCAAGCTAGAGCTGTATGTATAAACGGCGGAAATGGCCATGTGGCAGTTGGACATAATGATGGGCATATAAGTATTTTTCAAAATATTGAAAACTTGAGGAGAATCCATATAGCAAAAGACCCAAAAGAATGAATTGAGTCTATGGCGTATTCCCCAGACTCCTCAAAATTAGCGGTTGGATCTCATGATAACTTTATTTATATTTATAACGTGGAAAACAACTATAAGCTTCTTCACAAGCTTAAAGGCCATTCTTCTTTTATCATTGCTTTAGACTGGAGCGTTGATGGCTCAGCTCTCCATACAAATTGTGGGGCTTATGAGCTGCTGTTTTGGGACACGAACTCAGGACAACAAGTAAAAAGTGGAGGAACTGCTTATAGAGATGAAGAATGGACTACGTGGACAGCGAAATTAGGCTGGAATGTACAAGGGATTTATGAAGGGGTTGTAGATATGACCCATGTAAACTGCGTTGATAGGTCTCAGAATAAGCGATTTTTTGCAGTAGGCAATGACTGGGGAAATGTAGTGCTTTTCAACAATCCGAATGGAGAAGGAGCGAAAGGGACTTCTTATAGAGGACATAGTGAACATGTTACTAATGTGAAATGGAGCAGTAATGACGAATATTTGTTTTCAACTGGCGGGTATGACCAAACAGTCATGCAATGGAAAATTCTTAATTAGGCTCTATTTAGTTAATGTTGAGAATTATACGTAAAAATTTGATTTTTTACAATTAAAGAAAATTATATGTCTCAGAATTTCTATAGGAGCAATAAGAAGAAATAGCCTTAAAATTCAGCATTCCAGCTGAAATAAATTAAATTAAGATTAAGATTTTTTACCAGATAATGATGCATCAATTTCTGATATTTTATTCATGATTTTTTCTAAGCTAGGTGTCAAGCTTTGTGCTTTTGATAAATCATTATTATAAGTCGCCCAATCTACATGATACTGAATTTCATTCCTTTTTCCTAGTAGCCTTTCCTTCTCTCGATTAAGATTTTCCAATCTTGCTTTTTCTTCATACATTTCTTTGATTTTGGGGAAAATAAACAGAACAATTCTTCATATAATGATTGCTGCAATGAAAAGTACTATAATCAATTGATACCAGGCCCAATTCGCTTCCATAAATTATAAAAATGTGCAAAATTATTCGTTTCTTGATATTAAATTCTAAAATTTTAAAATATTGGATTTAGACTATCTCCACAGAAATTATTAATTTAAAATAAATATAATGGGCTTGCACTCTTGGTCTATTTAATTAATAAATTTGCGAAAAATAAATGATAAACAGTTATCATGAAAATCGTTTTTTTGACTTTTATAAATTCCATAAAGAGCTAAAAAGATAGCTTAAGCAATATTTAGACGGCTTGAGCTGGGAAAGATTAGTAAATTGAGAAAATGGTAAAAAAGTTATTTATATTAAATTAGATATGAGTACCTTGCTACCAATTTTTAAGTTCTGGAGATGGATTTGTTTCATACTCCTTTTCGAACAACTGTAATTTTTTCTTCTTTAAAGTAAATTTCAGTGATGACTGAATCAGAGAATCTGCTGTAAAATCTTCATGGAGATTTGGAATTTTTTCCAATAAAACATCACACGGCATGCTTATTAACTCTTTTCTAACAATTTTTAAGGGATTAGGAACAGGTATATTGGTCCTGGCCGAACTCAGTGAGAGAAGTTTATGCCTTCTTGAGAGTTTTGGCATCAAGAGAAATGATCTATACTGAGACTGGCTAGTAGAGGTCCTAAGAGACTTAGGGGCATGACATTTGACGGTTAGGCCAGTCTTACCTGCCTTATTTAGAGCTGCCAATCAAGCTAAGACTTCAAGAATCTGGATTTGAGCAAGAATAATTTTATTAAAATTTCCGCTTACTCTTTTTTTGATTTTTTAAATAATGCTATATAAACTTTGAACAAAATCTTTTTTCCTTCATTTAAAAAGATGTCAAAAATTCTCAAAGAAATCTCAAACTTAAAATAGCTCATATACAGCGTCATCATCCACCCTGGAGCGAACATTGACGGATACACGCTTATTTCCATAAAATGATCCCACAGGTCTGGCAAAACTTGTCGGAAAACTCCATTGATCTGATAAAAAGCTTTATAAATTCCAGGCATTCCTGGCAAATAATAATCTCTTATATCATAATTTCTCATCAAAGAAACGATCATTCAAAATGAGTCTTCTTCAGACATATACATTAAAAATGTAGCTGCTAGGACTCCCATTCCTTGGCAATACCCTAGATCAGGGTCGTGTAGAGAAAAAGCTTTTAAAATTCTATTATATTTAATAAGAATTTTAGCTTATAGTGCAGACTAAAATTTAAGATTCAGCTAATATAAATGGTATATATAGAGAATCTTGGCATAGACCATGATCTCTAAAAAGGACGTGTCCAGAAAAAGTCCTATAATAGTCCCTAGTTATATCTTGGATGCTTACTGTATTCGAATCTAGCTCCGTTAGATTTTTATAATAATTTTCAGTGTACTCATTTTTTATAGTCTGAATATTCGCAAGTTTTGTTCAGACAACTCCTCGAAGACAGTCTGGGATCCCTTTGCGGATTCTTTTCTTAAGAAAAGCTCTACGACGTTTTATATTGTAGTCCCATCTAGTTAGCATGTCTTGTCATTTTTGTATTCGTGCATTATCTCGGGTTACTGTTTCTGGAGAGCTGTGAGGTGAGGTTGAAGAAATAAAGCCATGTCTATCTATCTTGGTATCACTTGACATATTTGACATCTATAATGAAGGATAAGATTACTGAAAATTTAAACGATTCTAATTAAGCGTTTTTTCGTATTTTCTAATTATTTAGGTTTTTGGCTTCAGAAGTTTATAAAATTTGTGTTAGTAAATAATAAAAAATTTTAAGGTTGCCATATAGCATAGATTAAACAAAGGTTTGATCAAAAAAGATTGGTATAGATTATAATAATAGCTTAAGAGATAATTTTATTATTTAAGTTTTCATTAAATTTGTACAATGGTAATGTGCTTGCTATTATTTACTTAGGATAAAAGGAAATTGATAGAAATATTTAGTAATATTAGATATTCACAGCTGAAAGCTTTATATAAACTATAGATAGTGGAAAAGTAAATGCCATTAATGACAACTAAAAACTTATCAATTAGCAATAAATAAATTATAAATAATTACTTCATTTTAGAGCTTCAAAGTTTGTGATGACTATTTGGAATAATGATTCAAGCATATTATGAGAATTTGCTTGACTCCTTTAATTAAATTGGTAAAATTTCAATTTTTAAATATATTAAACCCCCTTTAAATTGAAACTGAATTTTAATTTTTAGATAAATAGCTTTGGTACTGAATTTAATATAACCACAAATTAAAATTTGTTTTATTTTAAAGGTGGCAGTGGGAATAAATGGTATTTAACTAAAATTAGTACTTCAACGATAAATATTATGAATTTTTAAATTTTATAATAATTTTTTTTATTAAATAACCCCTTTTTACATTGAAACAAATTTATTTTTCATGTTAAAGCAGGAGCAAGTATCATTTTATTCTTTTTTTCTTTATTTTATCATATTTAAATAAAAAAATAGCGTTTAAAATAAAATGTAATCGTAGATGCTACAAATCTTCATCGCATAAATCAGCCCTTAAAAATCATGCTATGCTTTAGTAGATTTAATAAAACGTATATATAAAATGGAGCCGAAACAGCCAGATGAAAGTAACAAATTCAAAGACGAAATCTACTATCTCGCCATGTCACCTCTGATTGCAATGGCTTTAAATTCTACATTAGCCTTCAATATCCCAAAGCTTCTGGAAAACCCAAAAACTATTGATGAACTAGCTCAACAAACATCAGCAGTTAAAGGGAAATTAGAAAGAACGCTCCTGGCCCTCGAAGCTTTTGGATACTATTCTTTTGACGAGCAGTCTCAAAAATGGTCAAATTCAGGAAAAACAGTTTTGTTTCTCGATCAGGCCTTCAGAGATGCGATTTATTTTTGCTGTGTCCCTTTTCAATACGAAATTCTTCTCCGTTTCGCTGATGCTTTACAGTGTGACCGCTCTTCATGCGAACTTCAAACTGGAAGAAATATTTATGATGAGCTAGCACACAGGAATTTAGATAATAATTATTTTCAGACAGGCTTAGGAGCGTATATAGCTAAAAACAGCTTATAATTCACTATGGCTTGAAATTGGCATTATAGGCTAATTTTCAATTTTTAGGCCACAATCCAGTGAGCTATATAAAAATTAACGGTTATTGTGCACTCTGCCACCATTTTTCCCATAACGAGTTATAAGTCTGCGTAGGCTATACCAAAATGTCAGGTGACAGCTTATTTAACTCAATTGATCTTAAAAATTCAATAAGAATTTTAGACGCTGGAGGAGGAGATGGGACATTACTGTGTGAGTTAGCAAAAAGAAATTCTAATATCCAAGGGACTGTGCTAGATATGGCTTCTATAAGTGAAATTGCAACAAAAAACATTGAAAGCTATGGCTTACAAGAAAAAATCACCTTTTTAGGTGGAGATTTCAGAGAAGAAGTCCCTAGTGGGTATGATTGTATCATTTTTAAACAAACACTTAACAGCTGAACTGATGAAGTTGCTTCAAGAATATTAGAAAACTGTTATAGATCTTTAGAAAGTGGCAAAAAACTTATCATCATTGAGCACGTATTAGTAAAAACTGATGAAAACTATAGAGAAGTTAGGTATTTGGACTTGATAGATATCTCAGAAATCGAGGCCAAAGTAAAAATTAAATTAAACAATTAAATTGACCATAAGCCTTTGCCTCCTCTCTGCTCCAAAAAAGCTACCTCCAACATCCCGAGAGACGAATGCGGAAATCGGAAGCCGCTATTTTGATTTCCGGTCTGAAGAGCCTTAACAAGGAATCAACTCCCTAGAGCAGAGTCATCGTCTATAGAATTCTCTGACTCCCCCCCCTTTAAATTGAAACAAAAAATTTTGTTTCAATTTAAAGGGGGGTTTAAGAAAATGTTTTTATAAAAAAAAATTTATATATAAAAAAATTTTTTCAGAGATAAAATTTTATAGAAAATAAATTATATAAATTTAAAGAGACAATAAATTGAACAATTGGACAAAATAGAGTTTAATTTCTAAATCTTATATGTTTGAAGCATATTAAAATAGGGTATTAACGTATTTACATATAAAATAATGATTTTTTACCTATAAAATTTTCTATTATAATAAAATTTTGTTTCAATTTAAAGGGGGGGTAATTTCCCAAAAAAGTAGGGAATTTTACCCTATATTTTGTTTCAATTTAAAGGGGGGGGGGAGTGAGATCCCAACAAGGTTAGACTATGTGGTAGGCAAACGAGAGAAAAAAAAACTTTCTCTTCGGTAAGGTATCCCCAAGACTTCAAAAAGAGATAGATGCCCTATTTTGGGCTTAATCGGATTCTTATTTATTCCATAGAGCGTGAGTTTTGAAGTCCAATTTCCTTCAACGTCATCATTTTATTTCTGAGGCCAAAGTAAGGAATATGGAAGAATTCCGAAGAATCATTGAATACCCTGGATTTGTTATTGACAACGTTAAGAAAATCCCAGGCCAGTATATATTTGAAGCTACAAAGCCTTAATATTTTAACTCCATTACACCTAATTAATCTAAATTCTTTTTCGCCGACAAATCCCTCACCTTGGCTGCATGCTTTTTCTCCTGTCTTCTTTTTCTATAATAAGCATCAGCCATATGCACTATATATTTTTCAAACAAAAACGCCGCAATACCATAGCACACACAAATCCCTACTAGCGTCCCTCGAAAATACCCAGGCATGTAGGTAAGCTAAATATTCCTTACATCATAAAAGAGAAATAAAATGATGACGCTAACAGAAATTGGACTCCGAGGCGCACTCCCTATTGAGAAAGTAAGAATCATCCGGATTAAGCTAAAAACAGGACCTCTATCCCTTTTTGAAGTAGACCTTCAGGCTTGGGACGCCAAAGAGGAAAGTTTTTTTTTCTCACAAAAGTTTTTCTGTCCCTGCCAGATGGGGTAGACAGGTTTTGCTTACAACATGTTCTTAACTTTTCGGGACCATCAAGAAATTTTACAGACAGTGGACTGCCCTAGGGAGCTGGTCCCTTGGAGAGGTGCTTAAGACCGGAAATCCAAAATAGCAACTTCCGATTTCCCATTTCGTTTCTCGGGACGTTGGAGGCGGCTATTTTGGAGCCAAAATGAGGCAAAGGCTAGGATGCTTGCCCGCTTTTAATTGAATTCACATCATAAAGATCTTTAATGAATTCTGGAGGGAATAAAATCGTCGTAAAAGTAAACGCAAAGAGAAAAACTAGAAGAATTGTAAACCAGAAATTGGTGTACATAGGCTTTTTCCAGGGCTTTCCTATATTAAACACAAAGCAGACTACTTCGTACTCAACCCAGCTCATTAAAAACAGAACAGTATTCGGGTCACAATGGAAAAATTCCGTTATAGGATGACCAGCCTTGTAGTCGTTTTGCTTAAAAAAGTTCATGTCAGAGGCAATAAAATAGGTGATAACCTGGGCTAAGGTTTCTAAAGCAGTTTGTCCTATGACAGAGGTTAAAACGGCGACTGACATAAGGGATGCGGTAGGGTGGCGCTTGGAAAGTTTATGGTAAGGGCCTGTTTTGCTCATGGTGATAGCAAGAGGAAGCATAGTTATCATATCAAAAGTAACGAATTGGTTGTTAGTAAGCCCAGTTCCCATAGAGTAAAGCATGCTTACTGTAATAAACTGAATGGTGGAATATAAAAACATGAACTTAAAACACTGGGTAGAAGTCGTCAAAGCACACCTGCCTTCTCTGAGGACTGTAATTACACAAGAAATATTGGAAACTTTAGAAGTAAAAGGGGCGGCAATAGAAGATTCTTCTTCGCTTAGCGATATTCCGATGTCAGCTGACTTTAAAGCACCACAGTCATTGGCACCATCTCCACACATACCAATGAGGTAGCCGAGTTCTTGCATTCTTTCGACTAGAAGGGTTTTATGCTCTGGGGACATTCTATATCTAAGGAAAATAAATTTTCTGCATAAATAGGTGAATAAAAGGGAAAAAAGTTTTAATGAAGTTTGTAATATTTATATGTAGAAAATATAGCAAAAACCCTGCATTTTTCTAGTACAGTTTTAAAGCCAATCACAGCATCTTGGTCTCCTTGATCTGCCAATTTTGCCATGTGCGCTAAAGAGGCTCCAGTTAATGCTAATGCATAATTTACTTCAAATCCATGGTCTTTTCATGGTGGTTCTACTTTTAACTCATGCTCTTCTGAGTCTCCTTCATGATAAGCTGATCTGAAAATCTGCCATAGCAGTCTTTCTCCATGCATTTCTCCTAAATATACAGTGACTTCAGGGTCAATCATGGCGCATTCTCTTGCTACAGAAATCCCAGTCAGCACTGCATCTCCAGTGGCCATGACAGTTTTTATGCCAACTTTATGCAAACTGCGGATAACAGGCATAGTTTCTGGCTTCAGCTTGTTTTGGAGGATAATTAACCCTAAAAAGGTTAAGCTAGTTTCTAAGTCTTCTAGTTTTTGAGACCTTAACTCAGAGAATTTTATAGGAGGAAGAGCTTTATAAGCACATGCAAGAACTCTATAACCTGCACATGTGTAGTTCCCTAATATAACTTTCATGTCAGCCGGTATTGAGTCTGGCGCACATTTTTCCATAACGACTTCAGGAGCGCCTTTCATGTAAAATTGGAAGGAATTTTCTTTGAGATTTTTGGTGATTATAATATATTTAGTTAAAACTTCTAAAAAAAAAATAGAGAAAAAAGCTATATTTTAATGGAAATTTTTAATAAAATTCATTTTTAAACAGCATACTCCCATACGCTTTAATTTTGACGTAAAATGAAAAGTATGTAATATTCCCAGCTCATAAGGTGCCTCAATCATACCGACCACATTGCCTTGCTCATCAAAAACTGTAGGAATTTCTCCTGATTCTTTTGGTCTAACTACTGCTTTTACTGCAGGCTCATATATTTCATCATCAGGCTCTTCAAAAATCCATCCAGTGCAGTTAAAAATCTGCAAATCTTGGGTGTCTCCTACAATTTTGTTGTCAACTGTAGTCAAAGAATGGCAAGAAGCCATACACTCCACAAGCTTTTTAGAATGCCCTTCAATTGATTTTGGGTCATCATATAGAACGTCCATTACGCGGTTATTGCAAGGCTGGACTCCTATTAAAATCATCCCATCTTCAGTTAAAGTCCCTGTCTTGTCAAAACAATAGATGTCGATTTTCCCTGCTACATTTACACGTGGAGGAGCGATGCAAAAAATGTGGCTTTTTCTTAAGCGGTTTATAGCAAATGCAGTGCCAACGTTCATACAAGCTGGAAGCGAAGGAGGAACTGTAATGGTTATTATTATTTTTATAGTAAATAGGGAATATTGGAGGATTATTATTAAAAATAAATGGTTTTATGGAATAATATAAATCTAAGCATCTTATCCATACTTGACCTAATGGCAACCCAATATAAATCATTATCGGCATGCATATTAGAAATCCAGTGACTGCTATAAGTGATAAAACTCCTACAAACAACATGGAGTCTCTATAGAATTTAAATTTATTTGGCTTTGGGAACAAAATAGACCTGACCATTTTTCCTTTCATCGTAGAAAAACCAGTACGGGTAACCACGCCTACCACATTAGACCCTCCATAATTGCGAGTCTGTATTTACCTTCGCTCAAATACATTAAAATGAGTGATGAGTCACTGCACTCTTAATTGAATGGGAGGACAGCGTTCGGAAATGTGTATCCGGCAGGTTTATTTTGTTTTGGTGGAGCGCAACGTCGGGCTAGCTGGCCGCATGCTCAAATTCAGGTCAAAGTTTTACTTCGGGGGATGGTTCGCTGGGAGTTGGAAGGGGACACCCAACAAGGCCAGAGGATGTCACTTGGCCAAAATTCCTAGCACGCTATCAGGCATTCTACCACGGGCTCTGAGTTTTATCTTCGTCGAAAACCATTCGTTTTTCGAATTCCTCTAAGGTCTCGGGCAGCGATTGCAAGCCCTCGTCCATGAGGAGCACACAATAGATGGCCGTGTCCAGACTGACAAATAAGCGTTAGAACGCTATCCGGAGGTGAGTAGTGGCCTGCAAGCCTACAGAGGATTTCTCTATAATTATTTTTAAAGTTTAATAATCACCTTCGTCCCTTCATATAAACTATGTCTTTTATCATGCTCAATATTATAGATGGGCTCTTCAAGATAAGGCAACGGATCCTTTATAACTGGAATAGATTCTCCAGTAAGTGTCCCTTCATCCATAATGCAGCCACCTGATGTAAGCACTACATCGCAAGGCATTTCTCCGCCTTGTGGAATTTCTATTACGTCACCTGGGACCAGTTCTGGGCTTTGTATAGTTTTTCAATTCCCTTCCCTAAGTACATTTATCTGCACACTGCGCTTAGCAAGGTTATGTATAGCACTCATAGACCGTCTTGTCTGAAATACGCTGGTCCCTAACGATATTAAAGTAATGCAAATAATTGCCCCAGAGAATAAAAAATACTGTTCGAAATACCAGACACCAACTGAGAACACTTGGAAAATATAGAAAGGATGCAAAACTTCTTCCCAGATAAGCTGGAAAATAGTCTTTAGAGGAACAATAATTTGGCAGATGCCGAAGAGTGACCGCAATTCAGAAATTTCTTCGCTCTCTATGTATCCATGGCTGTATTTATCAATCATTTTCTTGTAGCTCAAGCTAACATCGAAGTAAAGAGGCAGGAATTCTTTGCCATCAAAATAGTACTGTAAATAGTGGTGCTGGAAGGTAAGGATGTTGCCTAGGATTTTAGAATGCTTTGTGGCTGTCGGAACAAGCTCTAAAAAATGCTGAGTTTTCACTAAAAGGTGAGTGGCTTCTGCTGGGACAGTTCGGCTAAAGCGAAATGCAAGATGAACGTTAAGAAATCAGCGGTCGACTAAATACAATATCCCACATGTCAAAATGACCAGAATCCAAAACATGAATCCACGAAGCTTGCTGTATTTAAAAGGGTCTATTTGCTGGATGATCGAGTCTTCATCAGCATCTCTATGAATTTTGCATGTAACTATTGGTGGATAATTTTGAATAAGAGGAGAGTTTAAATTGGAATTCTTACCATGGGAGATATCCATTATAAGAATGAAAAAACCTTATAAATTTATAGTAATATTTTGCCTTCTAGGCAGGAAGCTTAAGATTTGATTTAAAAGCAGCAGATAGAACTAAAATAAATAGCATTTATTAAGATTTTCATATATATAATAAATTTAGAAATTAATTTAATATTTTATATAGCAATTTTGCAATATGATGATAATTAATTTGCCTTATAAATAAAAAGTATTTTTATATGCATTTAATTGGCGACTTATAATTGAATAATCTTTTTTAATTTCCTCTTTATTATAACATTTATCAAAAAATAACAATGTCTTTTTATTTAATTAACATTCAAGTTTGAATAAAAAATCATTAAATTTTTCTACTTTAATTTAAAAGATAAATTTAGACTATTTTAAATAATTCCCTATGTGAAATATAATGAATTATTTTTATTTTATTGGCAAATTTAATAAGCATAAACTGAAATTTTTATGACAATACCTTTAAGAGGATAAATGCATATCAATATCTCTTCATAGTAAATGTCTGACTATTTTTGACTTTTAATAAACACTTCATTAATATCAATAAATTGCAATTTTAGTTATACCTAAAAATTGATTGACGAAAAAATTAGCATAGTGCATAAGAAACTGTTTTAGCTCTCGTCAAATCATTTAAGGTTAACTTTCATTTGTCTTTGAGGATTCACAATTAAAATTTTTATTAATAAAGATTAAATGGTCATGTGACTTAAGCGATTTCTTCATCAAGCTAATAAGCAAGATTTTCTTACTCCCCCCCCCTCCGTGAGTGAACAAAACCATTAGAAAAATCGCTATTTTTTGCCCAAAAACCCACCCTCCGTGAGTGAACAAAAATTTTTTTATAGAAAAATTTTTTATGGAAAAAAAATTTGATATATAAATGATAATTAGTATAATGAAATCTAAAACTAATTCTGTTTAATTTTAAACGAATTGCTTTTTAAAACATAAATTTTTATAAATTAAATTAACATTTGCTTTCCAATTTTTGCGAATTAGGATTTTTTTTAAATTTCGAAAAAAATATTTTTTATAAAATTTATATATAAATTTTTTTAAAAAAAAAAAATTAACCCCCCTCCGTGAGTGAACAAAATTTTTTTGTTCACTCACGGAGGGGGGGGGAGTTAGGGATATCAAGTCCTTTTCAAAAATTGCACAAAATGAGCCAAGTAATGTCCAAGTAAGAAGGAAATTCCAAAATATGGTCAATTACTATAAAGATGTGTATTTACAATTTAATAGTGACCCAGAAGTTTTATGTACACTTTCTTATTGGGCAAACAAGATTGGATCGCATGATGCAAAGCTTTGGGAGTTAATAGACAAAGAAATTCCTAACGCTTTAGAAGTCATAAGAGGAAAATCATTAGTCCTATTGGCCCATGGGGTAATTGGAAGACCTGAAGCTGAAAAAGTATTTTTAAATCATGTTATTGCAAGAATTGATGAGCTCTCACCTAGAGAATTAGCTGAGATTGTAAAAACATTACCAAACTCTGAACTACTGAATATTTTAGCAAGTGACTATACTAAAATTTTAATTGGAAATGGGCTGGATTTGCTGTTTTATGTGACTGCCTTTAATGATCCTGGAGTTTTAGACTATCTAGAAACTAAATTTTATGAAATGCTGCCTAATCTTAATAACATGCAGACAATATTAGGTATCGTCTATGAGCTTTCGAATAAAGAGCGTGTAATAAAGTATGAAACAGTTTATTTGCTTGAACAAAAAATCATTAATTCAGCTAAAGATTTAAATCTGAAAGACATTAACCACACCTTACAATTATTCCAAAAAAAATATTTTTGGGGAATAGTTTCTAAAGAATTCTGGGACAATTTTGAAGAAATTGTAAAAAATTCTTCAGAGAAATTCCCAATCGCTATTGTAATGAGCTATTGCTCAAAAAACTTATTTTTCAGGCCAGCACTGTTTGAGTATTTAAAAAATAAATGAATAGAACAAGTTGAATTAAATAAAGAAGTCGAGGTCTTTAGAGAAGGATTTAGAGCCCTAGCCAATACCCCATATTTTACTGGGGGACTAATGGAGTGAAGCAAGCATCATATATTGAAAATGATGAATAAATTTAATGGATATGACACAGTTACTATGATGAAAGCGCTTACACTGATTAGTAATTATGATCCTGAAATCTGGAATCCTTTTATTGAGAGATTTTCTAGATATATTTATAAGAAAATAAATGATAAAGAAAGATTGATTGCACACAATATTTCTGTTTGTCTTGATATTGACAAGCCTGATGGGTATAGCCTATATCATTATATAAGTTTTTTATCGAACAAAATGTAATGGACTTTTGAATGGCCACTGAATCTCTATACCAGGAAGTGTTAAAAAGTGGCATGTCAAAAAATCGTTAATAATTGCGAAAAACTCAAAAATTTTAAAAAATAACTTTATTATTAAATTATATTTAAATTTAAGATACTCATTTTAGAGTGACATTGATTAAAATCTTGCTTATATTTTAAAATAACAATGCCAATTTGTTTATGATAAAATTCTCTATAAATCCAAAATTTTTATTAAACTCATTTTGTTCTTAATAACTCTGCGAACAAAACCATTGGAAAAAATCCCTATTTTTTGCCCAAAAACTCACCCTACGTAGACGAACAAAAAATTTTTTTAATATAAAAATTTTATATATAAGTGATAATTACTATAATGAAATCTCTATTAATTTTGTTTAATTTCGAAAAAATTAAATTTAAAACATAATTTTAGCAGATTAAATAAATATTTGCTTTCCAACTTTTGCGAATTTGGATTTTTTAAAAATTTATATTTAAATTTTTTAAATAATAAATTAACCCCTCTATGAGCGAACAACATTTTTATATTCGGGCATGGAAGGGGGGAGTTAGCAAATCTAAATGGATTTAAAAATTAACAGCTTATCAATCGAGCTGCTTTTTTTTGCAGAAGGATAAAATTTCAAATAAATAATGATAATTTGATTTTAATAACTATAAAAAGCCAAAATTTGTAGTAATGTCCGTTGCTCTTTATTAGATTCTTAATGGCTTATATTAATGCTCACTAGCAAATTTAAATTGACTTAAAAATTAAAATCTTATCAATCGAGCAGCTTTTTTGCGGAAATAAATTTTTAAAATAAATAGTGTTTTATATTTATTTATTATCTCCAGTCTAAAGGGGGTATCTTAATAATAAAGCATTGTTAAAAATTGGCTCGTTTGCTTGCAAACTTTTTTTCCCCACTTATTAACCATTTTTGACATTTATAAGATCCAGCTCGTCCCTTGAGAGAGTCAATCTTTGTCATTCAATAGCTCAGAACAATTTGTTCAATAAATAAATCTATAAAGGGTTTGGGGTATATTTAGAATGGAAAGAAAAAATCATAGGAAATATTGGTGATTCTTATAAGAGTGTGCCGGATAATAGAATAAAAGGAAAATATGAGCGGATAATCTTGGATTTTCTGAAGGACAAAGGATTTGAAGCTGTGACTAATTGCAGAGTTAATGAATTGTACGAGGTGGACTTGATAATGCCTGAAAAGAAAATTATCGTTGAATTTTTAGGGAAACCTTGACATATTTCTCACTGACCCCCTGCATGAGCGAACAAAACCATTGGAAAAATCCCTCTCTGCGAACAAAAATTATATAAGAAAAAAAAATTGATATATAAGTGATACTTAATATAATAAAACCTCTAGCTAATTCTGATTAATTTTGAACAAATTGAATTCTAAAACATAAATTTTACAAATTAAATTAATGCTTGCTTTCCAATTTATGCGAGTTAGGATTTTTTTAAATTTTGAAGAAAAAAAATTAACCTCCCTTTGTTAGCGAACAAAAATGTTTTGTTCGGTCACGGCGTGTGGTGAGTCAGCATAATATGCAAATTGACCCGCAAACGCAACAAAAATTTCGCCATTTGAATATACTAGGGTGGAATGTTATAGGAATATCAGAAATGGATAATTTTGAGATTTCATTGATAAATGCTCTGAATTCTTTACTCTCCCCTCCGTGTTCGAGCAAAATTATTGAAAATACCTATTTTTTTCCAAAACCCCACCTTCTGTAAGCAAACATTAATTTTTTTTTATAAAAAATTTTTATATATAAGTAACTATAAGCATTATGAAATCTCTAGCTAATTCTATTTAAAAAAATTAAACAAGTTAATTTAAAACATAAATTTTACAAATTAATCTAATTTTTATTTCTCAATTTTTATAAATTCAAAAAAAAAAACTATAAAATTTATAAAAAACATAATTAATCCCCTCCTTGGGAACAAAATTTTTTTGTTTCGCTTGCAGAGGGGGATTAGAAAATCAACAAAATAATCCACAATTCATACACATCGATAAGTAATTTATTAATTATATTAGATGATAATTGAGTTAATAAGACAGTTTATTTATAACCTAGAAAAGAATGATTTTTACAAAGAGGTCGCAAATATCTCTAAAGCTTTGGAAAACTACAGAGACTCACCAGCAAAGTACTTTTTTAATTTTCGAAGATGGCAGTAGCAAGCAAAAACAAATCATTCTCAAAGCCGCGAAGGATGAGGAGATCCAAGTCCTGGGATTTGGCAGAGGTGGTTTTTGTTACGGCTTTAGCACACCCGTCACTAATTTACCTAAAATAGATGACAGAGAATGCCTGGGCTTTACGCTGAAATTCTATTTATCAAAATTCCTCAAGAAGGGTGACGAAGAGATAAAACTTAGTCTGCATGGATCCTTTATCATAGCATTGGAGACATGCTCTAGGGTGGGAGACATACTGAGAAGCCTTAGACTACCATCTGGTGACGCAGTGGTCACATTTGCAGAGGAGGATGCTTGGAAAGACTTAAAGGGAAGAGGTAAGATAATGGTTCAACATCAAGGAAACAAGCTAGCGGTTCCATCAGGACTGTTTTGGAAGGTGGAGAGATCAAATATGTGCGATACAAGATGCAAGTGATGGTACCTGCAGGGGTGGCGCTCGAGGAGATAATAGGAGAACTCAGCAAGCTATGCAAGATCATAGAGATAGTGGCAAACAACACAGTTAGCATAGGAAATGACAACTACATTGTGAACTTCAATGCGAATTCCAGGTACACAATGTATGGTGAATTTGACGCGATGGAAAAGGCATTAGATATGAACGATGAGATCACAATAAGGGAATAAGATATGGGTTAATCATGCAGCCTGCCTTTATTTCGAAAAATGTCAAGAGATTGGTCACAACGCGAAAGGTCACAACAAAGTTTTTGAGAGAGAGAGAGAAATCTTTATTACTTAAAGGCCTTTATTTCAGGGCCATGTCCCGATTAAAAATTTTTTAACTTTCTTCTTTTCTAAAATCTTTGGATAAAATTTTAGTAAAATTTTCTGAACCCACGTAATCCGCGATTTTTTCGATTTCTGAGTCTGATATGAATTTTCTATATCTGATGAAATTTGAATCTGATCTAAATTTTATTTTCCTGATAATGTTTGATTCTGATATCAATTTTATTTTTCTGATAAAATTTGAATCTGATCTAATTTTTATTTTTCTGGTGTTCAGGATTTTCTTATCGATTGTCTTCTTATCATCAATGATCACCTCAGTCTTCCTATATTTGAAGGTTTCCTGAATAGGATCTATTTCATCTAGTATTTTTCCATCTAAACGACTTAAAAACTCCAATATTTTGTCATCTGTATCAACATTTTCTGCATCACTATCATTTCATTCATACTCTGATTCAGAATTATCAAGTAATCCTGTATCAATAAGTTCATTTAATAGTAAAAGTTCGAAAAATTCATCCTGTAAAGCTCCGTTCTCTTCACAAAAGGAAGAAGAATAGGAAACATTACTTTCCGAATCTTCCATTAAAATAAAAGTTGTTTTGAGAGAAGAAATGAAAGGAAGGCAAAAGAAAGAATCATAAAGGAAAAGAAAGAAGAAGAAAGAAGAAGAAGAAAGAAAATGCGTAACTATGCAGTAGAGGAACTGAAGAGCAAGATGCAAATTGAAACGTCAGGTAACTTAAATAGATTAGCGTATGTAGGAGTAAATGAGATGGATTGCGGCAGAGCAGATGAGAAAAATGGGGAGACTGGTAAGGCTGGAACACCTGAAGAAAAAAAGACTCAAGAAAAGACTAAGACGAAGGAGGTGCCTAAGCAGATTGATCAGATGATCGGCGAAATTCCGAAGAGGAGAACAATGACTGAGGCCGGATTTGGACTACCATCAGCAAAAAGACATAGGCATGAGCAACAAAGTAGAATAAAGACTACCTCGCACGCTAACATACGAGGAGTTAGGAGCAAGGGCCAACAACTAAGCAAATACATAGAGGAAGTAGTACCTGATGTAATGGGAATATGTGAAACCCATTGTGTAAAAAATGAGGATCTGCCCAGAATCACAGGTTATGAATGAGTGTCAAGCCCAGGAAGGAAAGAAGTGCAGGTGTTGGAATTCTTATTAACAAGGAAATTGAAGTCGAAGTAGGGGAAGTTCGATCATTCATGGAAGGCAGGGTGATAGCAATAGAGTTTGGTAAGATTGCCCTTATTGTGGCATACTCCCCGGTGGAAAGCAGTTATGAAGAAGAAACAGAAGCATTTTATGATGGACTGTATGCAGCTGTAGCATGGAGCAGAAGGATGAACAAACAGGAAATATTGATGGGAGATTTTAATGCACATTTAAAAGGCTGATGATCGAAAGACACAAACCAAAACGGACACAGACTAAGAACGATGTGCCTACAGTGAGATCAAGACTTGCTGCAACTTAACCTCCACTCAGCAGGCAACACTTTCTGTCTGGACTATGCAGCTGTAAACAGGGGATTAGCTGATAAACTTATAGATTTTGATGTGGATGGGGATTGCCCGATTGAAAGTGATCATCTACCGATCACCTTGAAGATCTGGGACTGGAACACAAGAACAGGGGAACTAAAGAAGAGGAAGCTCCGTGTTGACAGGCTACAAAACCCCATATTCCGCAAGCTATATCAGAGCGAACTTTATAGATAATTCTTGAAGCGTCAGGGAGAAAGAGCGGAGGAAACATAAATAAAATGGCATTTGGTTTGAAAGGAATCAGCTTTCCTAATTTTATCTCCAATATGAAATTTTCTTTATGGGCTTGGTTTTTCCTGAAGAACTTCTGCACATCAATAGCGATCTAACTTTTCTCATGTAAGGCTAGAGGAGCTGGTCCTCTGTGCATTAAAGAGGCTTAGGTTTTAATTCAACACATCTGAAGAGAATGACTCTTAGGTCAAACACGTGCAGGAGCTGAGTCTGACAAGAGTGATAGCAGCACGCTCGTGAGCAGCTTTTAGGATTAGGATTACTAAAAGTCAGGCGTTAGCCATATGGTGACGAAGTCACCAGAGACCTCCTGTGCGGGTGGTTCACCGCTTTTCAACTCCGGCCCAGAGAGTTGATCCCCTCTTACGAGTGCCCTTTCGGCACCTTCTGTCTCCTCCTTGCCTTGAGGCTTCAGTCTTGAGTGGGCGGCTTATGGATTTCTGAAGCCCTGCTACGGGTGATTGAATAGCTTGATTCCAAGGATTCTTCGAGTCTATTGGGTTTCAAAGTGCCTTTCTTCGAAAGCTACAAAAAAAAACTGTTCCCCGTAGCCTGGGCCGAAACCCCCAGTTTCTCGGTAGAGGAATGCCCATGGGTCCTCGGATCCAAAGGACGTTGCTGAGTAACTCCATTTCCAACAACATGAAAGCAGCCAAAACCTCCCGGGCTCATGACACAACTAGTTTGCCATTATTCCTATTTATTTTAAAGTGGCACTGGGACCTTAAATACCTAATTAATCGTAGTCTTTTTATCCAAGAAACAGAAAATTTGAAGCGACCTTTGATGATTTTAGGCTCTTTTCTCATCAACTCGACTTCTAGCATCAGAAATTTCATAAATTGCTCCTCAAAGCTAAAACCTCAGACGACTGTATCAGTTGCAGCTAGATCTACTATCCTATTCTCCGCAAAGTGGATGAATCTCCAGAGAGAGGCATCCTGTGGTTGCGCCATCTATAAGACTAACGTCTTTCAATTGTAGTCTAGCCTTAGCTGTAAAGGAATCAAATGCCACCGTTTTCGAAAGCTGGTGAGCAAAATCAATAACGATATATGGAGATTCAAAGCTTATTTGATATCCTACTTTATCCATTGTGCATGAGCTTCCATCTTTGAATATTACGTCAGCACACTCAAAACAAATATTACTAGTAGACATAAATTTCACAAATTGTCACATGCTAAATAAATCTTACAAACACAGCTTGTTTTAGTCGCACTTTCATAATAAAGGAAATATCCTGAATTGCATTTAGTGCATATGTCTTTTGAAGTGCAAGCCGCGCAATTAGAAGGACAAACTAAATAGAAAATACCTAGAGTGCATACGCCTGCCTTAAGAATATAACCATCATTACACGTGGCACAAAATGATCCGTCAGAAGAAGCACAAGCACAATTAGGGATTGTATTAATTGCGTTGCATGAGCCACAGCCCTTAGCAGCTCCATTAGAACAGGTTGTGCAAGTATAAGCATCAGAAGCCACATTACAATACATTAGTTGAGACTGTATACACCCTCCTGCCCCGTTAGAGATATATCCAGTTGAACATTTTACGCAATAAGATGCATTTGAAGTTTTAATCACAGAGCAATTAGAAACAGAAGAACTGCCGCATTTGCCTGCTTCATTGGCTGTTAAACCAGCTTAACATGAAGTGCACTTTTTATCTGAGGAGCAAGCGATGCAATTTAAATCAAGATCTTTGCAATCCTTGAATTGCTTGCTGGAATCATCCCAGTATTTATTGCTTGCGCATGGAATTTTGGCACACGAGCCATTATGAACGTAATACCCGCTCTCACAAGTTGCACATAGACTTGTATCAGAACTAAGTACAATACAGTTTTGTTTTGATGTCTGGGAGCATTGGTCATTTTGATTTACTGCAGATCCTGCCTCACATTTGGTGCATTGGTTGCTCTTTGAGCATTCTTGGCAATTTGTAATAGAGCTGGAACATTGTGTACAAGTGCCGCCACTGTTCGCAAAAGACCCTGGATTGCATATATCGCAATTACTACCAGTGCAAGAATTGCAGTGTTGAATATTGCATGCCCTGCAAGTTCCAGACGAACCATCTAGTCCATATCCTGAACCACAAGCTGTGCATATTCCATTATCAGAACAAGCAGTACAACCTGGAATTAAGTCACCGCATGATGCACAACCTTGATAATAGCCTGATTTGCAAATGCTACATACAGTAGCGGAAGAAACAAGAGCACAATTTTTTAAAGAAGATGAGGTGCATCCGCCATTAGTGTCAGGAATAGTATTAGAAATCAGGCAAGTTCCGCAAAGTGTTGCAGATGCGCAAGTCTGGCAATTATTTTCACCATTTGTGCAGGTTGCTGTTAGTTTTCTTTCTTTTTCTGTAGCATTTGACCTTATTTCTTGACTGGATCCTTGACTGTCGTTGCTTTGGGAAAGCTGATTAAGAATCTCAGGATCTGTAATGAGAGCTTTTAAGTCACCATCAGTGCTTTCCTCATACTCAATGATGCTATTTTGCATTGCAGAAGCTTCAATCATCAGGATAAGAATAAACGCTGGCAATACCATATATTTTCAATAGGCCATAGATAAAGTAGCCGATTAAATCTATTAAAAATTTATCAACTAATTTTTATTGCAAAATTTCCAAACTTTTACAATATAATTGCTGCTAGTATCATCTTTGTTCATAGCCTTGCTATGGTTCTCACAGATTAAGCAGCATTTTGAATGCTTAATCAATCTCAATCTTGAGCTGATTTTAAAAACCAGCACATGCACCTCGATTAATATTTAGGCAGGCCTTAATGGCTTTGTCTATTTAATATTTAATACATTTTCTGTATAAGTTTAAGGCCAGTCAAAAATGGCTCGAAATTATAACGATTTTCAACACTTTCAGCATAGAATACTTTAGTTTTATAAAGATTAATTAAATTTTTTAGCCTTAAACTAGCAACTCTTTATTTAATTCACGTTTAGCTATCAAATATAAAATTGATGATTTTTTAATTAGTTCCCCTTTGATTAGCGAATTATTAATTCTCTTTACTCTTTACTCTCCTTATAGATAGACTCAAAAAATATTTGGTTGCACAGATGGGGTTGGCCCTTTAGTCCTACATGCCTCTAAATTGCAATTGCAGAGCTTATTAATGCCATATGCCCGCTTTTCCTTTTAAAGTTGGCTACTTTATAGAATTCTTTCATTTTTATAAATATGGCTATATCTCCATTAATTTAATTTAGCTTTAAAGTCTCTATAAGCTATAGATATTTTTAAATATTCAGATTACCAATCTCCTAAGTCTAATCATCAAATGATTTGTCCCTCTTCACCTAATTGAGGGATTTCGAACCATTTCCGTATCACTCTTTTCTCAAGCATAATGCTGTGGAGTTTTACCTTCAGATTTTTTTGCATTTACATCCGCTCTCTTTTTAAAGCTCAGCTTATTCTGTCTCCAGTGCTAAGCCTTGCATTTTATTTTTATAAACTGGCCAATACCAATTTTAGGTAATCCGGTTTGAGAATATCTTCCTTTTAGTAACTTCCCCCTTTAAATTGGAACAAAAAATCCTGTTCCAATTTGAAGGGTATTGATTTATTTTTAAAAAAAATCACATTAACTTTTCTCTTTAAGCGATTTTTTCATCAAGCTAATAAAGATATCAAGTACTTTACAAAAATTGCACAAAATGAGCCAAGTAATGTTCAAGTAAGAAGGAAATTCCAAAATAAAGTGAATTACTATAAAGATGTGCATTTACAATTTAATAGTGACACAGAAGTTTTATGTACACTTTCTTATTGGGCAAACAAGATTGGATCACATGATAAGCTCTGAGAGCTAATAGATAAAGAAACCCCTAACGCTTTAGAAATCATTAGAGGAAAATCATTAGCGCTATTGGCCCATGGGGTAGTTGGAAGACCTGAAGCTGAAAACTATCTTAAATCATTTTATTAGAAGAATTGATGAGCTCTTACCTAGAGAACTAGCTTAGATAGTAAAAAAATTACCAAACTCTGAACTATTGAATCTTTTTGCAAGTGATTATACCAAAATTTTAATTGGAAACGGGCTGGATTTGCTGTTTTATGTGACAGCCTTTAATGATCCTGGAGTTTTAGAATATCTAGAAACTAAATTTTGTGAAATGCTATCTGATCTTAATAATATGCAGATAATATTAGTTGAATTATATACAGAAGTCGAGGTCTTTAGGGAAGGATTTACAGCTCTAGCTAATACCCCATATATTACTTGGGGGATTATAGGAGTAAAATTAGCATCATATATTGAAAATGATGAATAAATTCACTGGATATGGCACAGTAATTATAATGAAAGCGCTTACGCTAATTAGTAATTATGATCCTGAAATCTGGAATCCTTTTATTGAGAGATTTTCTAAATATATTTATCAGAAAATCAATGATAAAGAAAAATTGTCTGCACTCAATGTTTCTGTTTGTTTTGATATTGGCAAGCCTGATGGATATTTAGAATGGAAAGAAAAAATCATAGGAAATATTGCGGATTCTTATAAGAATGTGCCGGATAATAGAATTAAAGGAAAATGGGAGCGGATAATCTTGGATTTTCTGAAGGACAAGGAATTTGAAGCTGCGGCTAATTACAGAATTAATGAATTATAAGAGGTGGACTTGATAATGCCTGAAAAGAAAATTATCGTTGAATTTTTAGGACGCCCTTGGCATATTTCTCTCATAATGTGCAAGTTGACCCGAGAACGCAACAAAAATCCGCCATTTAAATATACTAGGTTGGAATGCTATAGGAATATCAGAAATGAAAAATTTTGAGATTCCATTGCTAAAAGTCTGAGTTCTTTAGAAAATCAACAAAATAATCCACAATTCATGGATATCGATAAATAATTTATTAATTATATTAAACGGTAATTGAGCCAATCAGACAGTTCATTCATGTCCTAGAAAAGAACGATATTATCAAAAAAATCACAAAAATCTCTAAAAAGCTTTATCAAAACCACAGAGACTCAGCAGCAAACTTAGCAAAACTTATTAAGTAATTACAAACTTATCTCAAAAATTACAATAAAAATGCAGATCTCTTTATTATAATGACGTATTGAGCTAAGAAGCTAAGTACAGATGATAAAAGATTCTGGAAAATCATTGATAATAAAGCACTTATAATAGAGACAGCTTAAAATGAAAGCCATTAGGACGTTTAGCATATGGGATTTCACAGAGAGAAGAGCCAGAAAAATTAGTTAATCATCTGATTAAGAATAGAGAAAGTTAATTAACTTCTAAGAGTCAATCTCCTTAAAGCTGAAGGTGACATCAATTGGAAGCTGAGAAACATCCAAATCAGTCTGAACCTTGATCTGGCTTATTGTCGATGATTTGACACTCCAACCTCCTGTAGGAACAACAACTTCACCTTTCTTAGCTGTAAAAGAATCAAAAGCTACCACTTTCGAAAGCGCGTGAGCAAAATCAATAACTGCATCTGGAGAGTCGAAACTCAATTGATATCCCACTTTATCCACTCTACACGAACTTCCATCTTGGACTATTAAGTCAGCACACTCAAAACAAATAGGACTATTAGTGCATAAATTGCACGAATCGGCACATGCTAAATAAATCTTACAAACACAGCTTGTTTTAGTTGCACTTTCATCATAAAGGAAATATCCTGACTTGCATTGAGTGCATACGTCTTTCGAAGTGCAATCCTCACAATTAGAAGAGCAATCTAAATAGAAAATACCTTTAGAGCATGAGCCTGCTTTAACAATATAGCCATCATTGCATTTGACACAAAATGAGCCCTCTTGAGAAGCACAAGCACAATTAGGGAATAAATTAATTGCGTTGCATGAGCCACAGCTATTAGCAGCTCCACTAGAGCAGGCTGTGCAAGTATAAGCATCAGAAACTGCATTACAATACTTTAGTGGAGACCATCTACACCCTCCTGCTCCGTTAGAGGTATATCCAGTGGAGCATTTCACGCAATAATTTGGATCTGTAGCTCTAACCATAGCACAATTAGAAAGAGTTGAAGGGGTGCATAAGCCATAATCATCAGCTATTTTTCCAGCTGAACATGAAGTGCATCTTGGATATGAGCTGCAAGTAATGCAACTTAAATTAATTGTATTGCATCCCTTGCATTCCTTTAAGGTAGCATCCCAGTATTGAGTGCTTGTGCATGGTATTTGAGTGCACGAGCCACCATTCTCGTAATATCCACTCGCACAAGTTACACATAGCATTGTACCAGAATTAAGTGCAATACAATTTGGTATTGATGATTGGGTGCATTGGGAATTTTCATTTAGTATATATCCTGTCACACATTTGGTGCATTTGTCGCTATTTGAGCATTCTTGGCAACCTGTCATATAGCTGGGGCAATCTTTGCAAGTGCTACCGTCTGCAAAATACCCTGACTTACATTTTATGCACATATTATTTGGGCAAGAATCGCAGAGTGGATTACTGCAAGCCATGCAAGTTGAAGTCATACCATCTAGTAGATATCCTGAACCACAAGTTACGCATCGCCCATCATCAGAGCAAGCAGTACAACCTGGAATTAAGTCACTGCATGATTTACAGCCTTGATAATAGCCTGCTTTGCAAGCACTACATACAGTATCGGAAGAAACAAGAGCACAATTTTTTAAATATGTTTGGGTGCATCCTCCATTAATGTCAGGAATAGTATTAGAAAGCAGGCAAGTTCCGCAAAGTGTTGCAGATGCACAAGTCTGGCAATTATTTTCACCATTTGTGCAGGCTGCTGTTAGTTTTCTTTCTTTTTCTGTAGCATTTGACCTTATTTCTTGGCTCAATAATTGATCATCGTTGTTTTGGAAAAGCTGGTTAAGAATCTCAGGATCTGTAATGGGAGCTTTAAAATCACCATCAGAGCTTTCCTCATGCTCAATGATATTGTTTTGCATTGCAGAAGCTTGAAGCATCAGGATAAGAATAAACATTGGCAACACCATTTATTTTTATTAAGCTTTTAAATTAAGTGGAAAAAATCGATTAAACAATTCAGCCTTAAGGGAAAATTTAGGTTTATTCAGTGTTTTGAATTTTTTATGTAATATTTCTAAAAGCTGTTTAAAATTTTTGCAATAAAATTGCAGCTAGATGCTAGAGCTTAGCATCTTTATTTGCAATTCTGTTATGATTCTCACCAACTAAGCAGCATTTTAAATGCTTAATCATTTTCAATCCTGAGCTGATCTTAAAAACCAGCGCATGCCTCCAAATATTTTCTAAGCACTTGCCTCGATCATACCAGCTTAAGTTTATTTATATATTTCAAAGGTATTTTCCTAGATCTCTATTATAGATACCGCATTTCTAAATAATCCTTTGTCTAAAATAAGAGTCCCTTACTTGTTCATTCGAATTAATGCAAAGCTGTTGTGCATAAACAATAATGCTTTAAAATTTCTACTTGCTAAAAATAATTTTATTGTTTCTAGCAAAGAGCTATGACTGTGTTTTTAGTCAAGAAAGTCACAGTTAATAGCTAATAATTGAAGCTAGTCTATTTCTGGAATTAAGAACGTTACTTGATATTTACTGCATGGCCTGTATAAATTATAAAGTCACCAAAAATGGCTCGAAAAATATAACGTTTCGAATAAATTCAGCACAAATTATTTTAGTTTTATAAGAGTAATTAAAATTTAAATCTTAAAACAAACAAACCTTTATTTAATTAATATTTAGCTATCAAGTATTAAAAATTGATTAGAGAAAATTAATTCCCTTAAAGAATTTTGGAGTATTCGATGTATGCATGATAGCAAGAGTTGTTATGCAAAATTTGCAAAGTGTTGCAGATGCACAAGTCTGGCAATTATTTTGACCATCTGCACAGGTTGGTGTTAGTTTTCTTTCTTTACTGTAGCATTTGACCTTATTTCTTTGCTCACTAATTGACCATCGTTGTTTTGGAAAAGTTGATTAAGAACCTCGGGATCTTTAACTGGAGTATTAAAGTTGCCATCAAAACTTTCCTCGTGCTCAATGATGTTGTTTTGCATTGCAGAAACTTCAAACATCAGGATTAGAATAAACGCTGGCACTACCATATATTTTTATTAAGCATTTTAAAAAAGGGAAAAAATTTTCGACTTATGTGAATATTTCATCCTTAAGGAATTAGCTTTATGAAAATTCATCAATTGAACTAAAGTTGTTTAATTTTTGCAAATTATTATGCTTTAAAATTTCTACTTTCTAAAAATAATTTTTTTTTTTCTAGAAGAGGAGCTATGACTGTATTTTTAGCCAAAAAAGTCGCGGTTAATAGCTAATAATTGAAGCTAGTCTATTTCTGGAATTAAGAAAGTCATTTGATATTTACTGCATGGCCTGTATAAATTATAAGGCCACCAAAAATGGCTTGAAATTATAACAATTTCCACACTTTCAGCATAAATTATATTAGCTATGAGAGTAATTAAAATTTCTAAAGCTTCAAAGAAGCAGCCCTGTATTTAATTCACATTTGGCTATCAAATATTAAAAAATGATAATTTTTTAATTTATTCTCCCTTAAGAAATCAATTTTTAAAATGCACAATCCGATAATTGAAACTTCCGAGACAACAAGAATTTATTATAACTACTGAAATCATCAACTCGAAAAGAATTAAAAAAGAGAAAAATCTATATTTTCAGAAAATCAAGGAAAGTTCATTGAAGTGGATTGATCGAAAGTTATAAACATAATTTTTAATTTCAAACCTCTTACAAATAAGAGTTACAATTCTTATGTGAAGTCATTTTGTGCTATTTTCTTAATGATCACAATAGGAAATTAATAACTTCGATGAATTGCATTTTTTGTAAAAATTTATTTTCGTTTGACCGTGACTCTTATGAATTAAAATTTGAAGATTTAAAAGAATCAACATTTAGTGAATATTTGGTTTTAAATTAAAATTATTAAAGAAAGTTATTTTTGATGAAGAAATTAAAGAATTCATAATGCTATTTATTAAGAAGAATGGATTTATTTAATTATAAAAAGAAACATGAAGACCTGAACAAGGTATTTGAAGTTGCAGCAAATTACAGAATTAATGAATTGTAGGAGGTGGATTTAATAATGCCTGAAAAGAAAATTATCATTGAATTTTTAGGGCGCCCTTGGCGTATTTCTCACATAATATGATATAATCCGTTGGCAAAATTTCTTATGGACGTTATACGCGCCATTTCCATATGAAATTTCAAATTAAGAATTTGCCGCACTAAAATCTGCGTTTTGAAACGCATATTCGGTTTTTACATACCAAATTCAAAATGACATGCATATGCATGATCAGAAATTTAGGCAATAGATAATATACTAGGCTGGAATGCTATAGGAATATCAGAAATGAAAAATTTTGAGATTCCATTGCTAAAAGTCTGAGTTCTTTAGAAAATCAACAAAATAATCCACAATTTATGCATATCGATAAATAATTTATTAATTATATATATTAAACGATAATTGAGTCAATCAGGCATTTATTCATATCCTTGAAAAAACGATTTTATCAAAAAAGTCACAAACATCTCTAAAAGCATCAGCAAAACCACAAAGACTCAGCAGCAAAGCAAACTTTGCAAAGCTTATTAAGTAATTTCAAAATTATCTCCAAAATTACAATAAAAATACAGATCTCTTTTGCAAAATGACGTATTAAGCTAAGAACTAAGTACAGATGACAAAAGATTCTGAGAAATCATTGATAATAAAGCACTTATAATAGACAGCTTAAAAGGAAGGCTATTAGGACGTTTATCATATGGGATTTCAGATAAAAGCAGAGCCAGAAAAATTAGTTAATCATCTGATTAAGAATAGAGAAAGTTAATTAACTTCTAAGAGTCAATCTCCTTAAAGCTGAAGGTGACATCAATTGGAAGCTGAGAAACATCCAAATCAGTCTGAACCTTGATCTGGCTTACTGTCGATGATTTGACACTCCAACCTCCTGTAGGAACAACAACTTCACCTTTCTTAGCTGTAAAAAATTAATTTTATTTTTGGTATCACACAGAATTAAGAGATAGTCTAAATACTGTGGCTTTTTTGAAGGACTCAATTTCGATAGTGGGTAATTATGGTTGCAAGAAAATAAAAATTTTGTAAAATTCACAAGTAGGATTAGAATAAGAAGAACCCATATGATGAAATTAGAGAAAAGATAGGAATGTTTATTCAGCAAACATAAATAAAATTACAATAGGTTTTAGAGGAATTAGGTTAAATTTTATCATATAAGGTTAGAGGAACTGTTCCTAAGTGCGTTCAAGAGGCTAAGGTTTTTTAATCAGCACATCTGAGGAGGTGACTATTAGGAGGAACAAGCGCAGAAGCTGATTCTGACAAGAGCGACAGCAATGCGCCCTGACGTCGCTGGTTTGCCATATTGCTATTTATTTGAAGCTGGGCACCTTAAATGCCTAATTAATTGTAGTATCTATGTCCAGGAAACAGAAACAAGAAATTACAAGGCGACCTTAACTTCTTCAGCTGATTAGCATCAAAATTTCATAAGTTGCTACTCAAGACTGAAACCTCAAGGCAGAACTAATAGACTGTGTTGGTTAGATATACTTGCCAATTCTTCGCAAAGCGATGTATCTCCCAGAGAGAGGCATTTAATGGCTGCGCATTTTCATATAACCTAACTTTAGCAGTAAAAGAATCAAAAGCTACCGCTTTCGAAAGCGGGTGGGCAAAATCAACAACGATATATGGAGAGTCGAAACTCAATTGATACCCTACTTTATCCTCTCTGCACGAACTTCCATCTTGGACTATTAAGCCAGCACAATCAAAACAAATAGGACGAGTAGTGCACAAATTGCACGAATCGGCACATGCTAAATAAATCTTACAAACGCAGCTTGTTTTAGACGCACTTTCATAATAAAGGAAATATCCTGACTTGCATTGAGTGCATACGTCTTTCGAAGTGCAATCCTCACAATTAGAAGAGCAATCTAAATAGAAAATACCTTTAGAGCATGAGCCTGCTTTAACAATATAGCCATCATTGCATTTGACACAAAATGAGCCCTCTTGAGAAGCACAAGCACAATTAGTGAGAGTATTAATTGCGTTGCATGAGCCACAGCTTTTAGCAGCTCCAGTAGAACAGGTTGTGCAAGTATAAGCATCAGAAGCCGCATCACAATACTTTAGTTGAGACTGTATACACCCTCCTGCCCCGTTAGAGATATATCCAGTTTTGCATTTCACGCAATAATTTGGATCTGTAGCTTTAACCATAGCGCAATTAGAAAGAGATGAAATGAAGCAAAAGCCTGATTCACTAGCTATTAAACCACCTGAGCATGAGGTGCATTTTTTATCTGAGGTGCAAGCGATGCATTTTTGATCAATTGTGCTGCATGCAATGCATTGCTTGCTTGTGCCATCCCAGTATTCAGTGCTTATGCATAGTATTTGGGCACACGACCACCAATAAGGTAATATCCACTCTCACAAGTTATACAATTCATTGTACCAGAATTAAGTACAATACAGTTTGATTTTCAATCAAGGGTGCATTGGGAATTGTGATTTAATGTTGATTCTGCCGCACATTTGGTGCATTGGTCACTCTTTGAGCATTCTTGGCAACGTGTAATAGAACTGGAACATTCTTTACAAGTGCCAGCGTCTGCAAAATACCCTGGCTTGCATTTACTGCAAGAACCACTTGAGCAAGAATCGCAGAGTGGATTACTGCAAGCCACACAAGTTGAAGTCATATCATCTAGTTGATATCCTGGACCACAAGTTACGCATCTCCCATCATCAGAACAAGCAGTACAACCTGGAATTAAGTCACTGCATGATTTACAGCCTTGATAATAGCCTGCTTTGCAAGAGCTACATACAGTATCGGAAGAAACAAGAGCACAATTTTTTAAATATGTTTGGGTGCATCCTCCATTAATGTCAGGAATAGCATTAGTTTGCAGACAAGTTCCGCAAAGTGTTGGAGATGCACAAGTCTGGCAATTATTTTCACCATTTGTGCAGGTTGCTGTTAGTTTTCTTTCTTTTTCTGTAACATTTGACCTTATTTCTTGGCTAGATCCTTGACTATCATTGTTTTGGAAAAGCTGATTAAGAATCTCAGGATCTGTAATAGGAGCTTTAGAGTCACTATCAGAGCTTTCCTCATGCTCAATAATATTGTTTTGCATTGCAGAAGCTTGAAGCATCAGGATAAGAATAAACATTGGCAACACCATTTATTTTTATTAAGCTTTTAAATTAAGTGGAAAAAATCGATTAAACAATTCAGCCTTAAGGGAAAATTTAGGTTTATTCAGTGTTTTGAATTTTTTATGTAATATTTCTAAAAGCTGTTTAAAATTTTTGCAATAAAATTGCAGCTTAGCATCTTTATTTGTAATTCTGTTATGATTCTCGCCAACAAGCAGCATTTTGAATGCTTAATCATTTTCAATCCTGAGCTGATCTTAAAAACCAGCATATGCCTCCAAATATTTTCTAAGCACTTGCCTCGATCATACCAGCTTAAGTTTTTTATATATTTCAAAGGTATTTTCCTAGATCTCTATTATAGATACCGCATTTCTAAATAATCCTTTATCTAAAACAAGAGTCCATTACTTGCCCATTCGAATTAATGCAAAGCTGTTGTAAATAAACAATAATGCTTTAAAATTTCTACTTGCTAAAAATAATTTTATTGTTTCTGGCAAAGAGCTATGACTGTGTTTTAGTCAAGAAAGTCACAGTTAATAGCTAATAATTGAAGCTAGTCTATTTCTGGAATTAAGAACGTCATTTGATATCTACTGCATGGCCTGCATAAATTATAAAGTCACCAAAAATGGCTCGAAAAATATAACGGTTCGAATAAATTCAGCATAAATTATTTTAGTTTTATAAGAGTAATTAAAATTTAAATCTTAAAACAAACAAACCTTTATTTAATTAATATTTAGCTATCAAGTATTAAAAATTGATAGTGCTTAAGTAATTCTCCTTTGATTAGAGAAAATTAATTCCCTTAAAGAATTTTGGAGTCTTCGATTTATGCATGTATAGCAAGAGTTGTTGTGCAAAATCTGCAAGGGTTGCAGATGCACAAGTCTGGCAATTATTTTGACCTTCTGCACAGGTTGGTGTTAGTTTTCTTTCTTTACTGTAGCATTTGACCTTATTTCTTTGCTCACTAATTGACCATCGTTGTTTTGGAAAAGCTGATTAAGAACCTCAGGATCTTTAATTGGAGTATTAAAGTTGCCATCAAAACTTCCTCATGCTCAATGATGTTGTTTTGCATTGCAGAAACTTCAAGCATCAGGATTAGAATAAACGCTGGCACTACCATATATTTTTATTAACCATTTTAAAAAAGGGAAAAAATTTTCGACTTATGTGAATATTTCAGCCTTAAGGAATTAGCTTTATGAAAATTCATCAATTGAACTAAAGTTATTTAATTTGTTGCAAATTATAATGCTTTAAAATTTCTACTTGCTAAAAATAATTTTATTGTTTCAGAAAAGGAGCTATGACTGTATTTTTAGTCAAAAAATTCACTGTTAATAGCTCATAATTGAAGCTAGTCTATTTCTGGAATTAAGAAAGTCATTTGATATTTACTGCATGGCCTGTATAAATTATAAGGCCACCAAAAATGGCTCGAAATTATAACAATTTCCACACTTTCAGCATAAATTATATTAGCTATGAGAGTAATTAAAATTTTAAAGCTTCAAAGAAGCAGCCCTGTATTTTAATACACATTTGGCTATCAAATATTAAAAAATGATAATTTTTTAATTTATTCTCCCTTAAGGGGTTGGATCGATTTACCATATGATCTTATAATATATAATAAGTATGATTATTAGATAATCATACAAATTTCTTCTTCAGTGAATGAGTATTATTAGTCCAAATCAAATTTGACTCTCCGTCATATTTTTATTATATAATACAGTCAAAAATTCATGAAACAGCTTATATTTTCTGTATCCGATAATTATGAAAGTATTTCAAAAACCAAAACATAAAAAACCTGCTATTTGAAGCAAAGTCAATAGTTCCGACACAAATCAAGATTTTGGGAAGAGACACTCTTTACATTATTGAAGAGAGTGAAAAGGGAACTGATTTGCTTGTTTATGACACTGAAAATGACAAAAAAGAAGCAAAAAGTTTGAAAACTTCAATACATTTAAATAATGGCACATGTATTGCTCAGCTTCCAAATGATGAGCTGTTCTGTTTTGGCAGCCTCACACTTTCTGGAGTTGCATTAATAATTGATAGGAGCTTGGGAGTTAGAGAGATTCCATCAGGGTTAAAAACATTAATTTTTTATTTATTATTAATATTGTGCTGATATATTCAGATCAATCTTATTTTAGTGAAATTCACCGATTTAAAGATTCAAAAAATCACTAAAACCCATCTGGCGTACCTTGCTACTATTCCTCAGCTATCCCCGTTCATTTAAATTGGAATGATAAAATAAAGATTTACATTTCTCTAGAGCAAGGCTATTTAGCTAAACCAGTATATCTATTTCGACAGAAATGTCTGTTGTTTTGGAGGATATAATAGAATTTCTGGCAGCTTGGCTCTGTCTTTGAGATTTGATTTGGACAAAAATCGATGAAGGAATTAATTCAAATGCAGCAAGCTGATTGCACTTGCCATAGTGTATTATTGAATCGGAAAATTTTGGTTTCTGGATATGAAAACAATAGGATTTTTCTATATTCAATTGACACCGACTCTTACTCCAACATTCCTTATTGCTTTGAATATCATGTACCAAAAATACTTATAAATGCAGAAAATAGACTATATTTGATCGAATTAGAGCTTGGCTTGATCTATGAAAGATGGATTGAAGATGAATATAATTGGAAGCAAATAGCAAAGTCAAAAAATTTGTTATCATAATCAAGATTATTGTGTATATAATAAAGGAGACATCTATATCATGACAAATAGTGGATTTTACAAATTTAATTTAGACCAAAAGGTAATGATCGAACTTAAATAAAAGGTAAAGTCTTTTTTAAAATTTAGTACAAAGAAAGGATTGTATTTATAACTATCTTTTAATAAATTATATTATTTCATTATTATAAACTCTGAAGTGACAAGAGAAATTTATGGTGCTATAATTATTGAAAATATACTTCTGGTCAGTAGACTAGAAAATCCAAGCATATATATTTTAATTATATATGTCGCGCTATCAGAAATTCCAACAAATGCCATGTTATTTCTTTATATAAAAAAGCTTTTATACCAGATTAAGTATTAATTCCAAAAATTAGGATTATTTTTATTATTTTTTGCTTAGATTAGTTTATTATCCATAAACTATTAATTTTATAATAAAAAAATTTCACAATTTTAAGATTTTTAATTTCAAGGAATCAGCCGACAATTTATTAAAACTTCTTTTACGTACTGAAAATGGCTAATAGTCTTTCGTTGAATTAATGTGACAAAAATGAAAGGTTATTGAATTTTTTACTTTTCCTTCCAAATTATTTGGTGTCAAATGCTCATAGGATTATTCCATAGTAATTTGACAGACATAGAGCTTGCAAATAACTTATCAGTATCACTGTTGCAAACTTTTGCTGACCAAATAGCTCTAAAGAATGTATTAATAACTTCTTTCTCTGAAGAAAAATAAGAACACCAGAAATTATAGCTTGATCAACCAAGAGCTACCTTTTTAAAATTTTTTTGATTTTTGCTTATATGAAAGAGCTTTTCTTGAGGTCATGCTCTATAATCAGGTATACAGACCTTGGTTCTGAGGATAGACTTGCTGGTGAGATGAACCGGGCATCAAAGTTGATGCAGGAAAGGTACGCAGACCTCTTCACAATTCAAATAAGAAGAGAAGTGGATCGTCTGAGTCAAGATGAAAACAAATCCACAGCTCATCGGGCCACAATGGGGAAATGCAAGTTATTGAGCGTAGTCGCATTGAAGATGGGTATTCTGGAGAATAAAATGGACGAGAGATGCGGAATAAGCTAGATTTGGGAAATAAAGCTGACATATAGCTCTAACTAGATTTATTCCTTCCTTCTTCTTGCTCTGACATTTTGCATCAAGACGGAGACATGCAAGCCATAATTGACCTGACTTCAAGCTTTTCTTTGGCCGAGTGCATCAATAGCTTCGCGAGTCAAACCCAATCAATAGTAATCAGTCTTGAAAACATTGAAAACTCTTACAGTGATTGGAGGTTTTTTACCCACTACTCATCAAAAGCGCATCAAAATGCACTTTCAGCTCTTGTTGATTTTTTAAATTGAAATAAATTTATCGTGCTTTCTGATGAATTGCAAAAAAAAAATTCCTATGAGTTTCCGAATAAAACGGTCAGCATTTTTATATGTGCTGACACTAAAGACCAAAATTTGGCTGATTTATTTGTGGGAAAAGAAATTAAAAAAATTGGTACAAGAAATATCGTCATTTTGGCAAATGGGGAAAGTGCAAAATGATTATTACAAAGTTTAAAAGAAAAAAATATTTTTAATTTTGGCAGCGGAATAGTTTTGGGAAGCAACAGTTTTTGAGGCACTGATGAAAATGGTATTTTGGCATATGTCGAGGAAGGTTTAGAAAACTCATTTGATTATATAAGCTATGAATCCTTAAGCTGTATAAGTTTCATTCGATTAATTTTAAATTTCAGTGAAGGGCAAAATAGAGTGTCATTGAGAGATCTTTTAGAAAAAGAAACTTTTGAGCATCATCCGCTTCCAAGGTTTTCATTACTGAATGTCCAAAATAATAAAAGAGTTAAAGTAGGCGAAATTTTCCATAATGAAGTCACAATATCCAGCCAGATCATATTTCCTGGAAACTCTACTTAATATATTAATGCTACTTACTCCCCCCCCCTCTCCGTGAGCGAACAAAAAAATTTTGTTCGCTCACGGAGGGGGGTTAATTTTTTTTTTTAAAAAAAATTTATATATAAATTTTATAAAAAATATTTTTTTCGAAATTTAAAAAAAATCCTAATTTGCAAAAATTGGGGAAGCAAATATTAATTTAATTTGCAAAATTTATGTTTTAAAACGCAATTTGTTTAAAATTAAACAGAATTAGCTCTAGATTTCATTATACTAATTATCACTTATATATCAAAATTTTTTTCCATTAAAATTTTTTCTATTAAAAAAATTTTTTGTTCACTCACGGAGGGTGGGTTTTTGGTCAAAAAATGGCGATTTTTCTAATGGTTTTGTTCGCTCACGGAGGGGGGGGGGGAGTTAGGTATTTAAAGTGTATTCCCTCTTCAGCAGGATGATTTAGGCATGCATAAGCCCATCCTTTTAACTCCCAACTGGTGATGTCAGCAGCCATTTTATCTAGCAAGCATTCCAGAAGACGCACCCGCCACGACAGAAGGTCCCGCACTGGTCGCGAGACCTCGCCCGAACTTGACTCCTGCACGTGTTTCGCCTAAGAGTTACCTCCTTGGATGTGCCAAGCAGAAAACCATATACCCTTGGACCAAAGAAATACCCTATGTGGTATTCCATATTGGTGTTGCGGATAAAGGTCCACGTGGAAAGCTGAACCATAATAAAAGTGAAGGAAGGAATAGTTCTCGAAGAGAACTAATTCCGATCTTAGCCATTTATTATTATCTTTGGAAACTCTACACTATTTCCTAACGCTCCAATTACAAGTATCCCCATTTCTATGGCCGATGGGGACACCAATCCAGGCTTTCCAAACAGTAGTTATGGAAGTGTAATAAAGTGAGGAGCAAATTACGCATTAGAATATATAGTAAGCTCCCATTTTTTTGACGGATTTGAGTTTCAGGTTGCTCATACAGATTGTGGAGCAGATGTCTACAATGCAACTTTCGCCTTTAACTGCTTCAGCAAGGTGAAAGACCGCCTTGGAATAGGCTTTTTAACGAGCTACGCTTCAACTACTTGTATAGGATACATCAATACCCTTCGAAAATTAAATGTTTCGATCCCTCATGTATAGGGTTTTCCCCTAGATAGCCCTGTAAGGGCTGTGGATTCTGGGCGGAATCTTTGGTCCAACCAACTCAATGCATTAGTCGGGCAAACTCACTTGTTGGTTTACTTTCCAAAGGATTCTGCCCAGAATCCACAGCCTATCTAAGGGAAACCCCATATCAGAGTTTGCTCCACATGTACAACTAACTGATGAGGCAGCGTTTCCTGAATTCATGAGAGTTTATAAAGAACAAAGATTCAATGTAGGTGTGCTATTCAGTCTTTTATCAGTGTTCAATTGAAAGCACATCAATGTGTATTATATTAGTTCTCTTCCAAATGTCGCAATCTACGACTATTTTGAAGCCTTGGTGAATAAGTCAAATATAAAAATTGAAAACGATAGAAATGAAAGGATGCTTAATGCTAAAGCTCGGTATGTGATTAGTGCGCACTCAGAGCTGGCCTCGAGCAGAAGCCAAGTTTATTGGCTTTTCTGATGCATTTTGATGAACCAAACTCACTTTGGCAAAAACAAGCCATCGTGACTATATGTGCCAAATCGAGTTTGGCTTGTCAGAATGCTGCAGATAAGCTAATAAGCTTGGTTTCTCCTCCAAGCCAGCTGAGCATGCTAATAGCTTGCTTTAGCTATAATTATAGGCACAGTGATTTTGAAAAGTATAAGCCATGGCTACAAAAAGCCCTCAATTCAAACGTCAGAATATATATTCTTTTATTCTCGCCACCATGGCTGTTTTATTTTATGCAAGATTTATATGATATTGGCTTTACTCTCCCCCTCCGTGAGCGAATAAGACCATTAGAAAAATCCCTATTTTTTGACCAAAAGCCCACCCTCTGTGAGTGAACAAAAATTTTTTATGAAAAAAAATTTTGATATATAAATGATAATCATTATAACGAAATCTCTAGTTATTCTGTTTAATTTTAAACAAATTGCGTTTTAAAAATAAAAATTTTACAAATTAAATTAATATTTGCTTTCAAATTTTTACGAATTAGGATTTTTTTAAAATTTCGAAAAAAAAATTTTCTATAAAATTTATATATAAATTTTTTAAAAAAAAAAATTAACCCACCTCCGTGAGCAAACAAGATTTTTTTATTCACTCACGGGGGGAGTTAGAAGAAACAATTTTTTGCTTTTACACTTTGCTAAAGTTACTTTTTATACATTAACTGAAACAGACCCGACCCAAATACACAAGCTAAATGAACTATTTTATAATTGTATAATTATTGATCAAATTGATTGGGTGGGAGAATATGGGAAACAGGTTAAAAACGTTATTGAAAAGCAGCACAGCTCCAGAGGAGATGCTCTAGTCTACAGGTGCTTTTCTTTTGACTCTGCAATGCTATTGGCAAGTGGCATTAAGTATACAATTACTCAAGGAAAGAATATAGAAGATTCCTCAATACTCAACTCAAATCTAAGAAAGCAAAAGTTTACAGGCTGCTCAGGAACTGTCTCAATTGCTCCTGGATCTAATGATAGAAGCACAGGACTGATGGGTGTATTTAATTTTAGGTGGGACGAAAAGCAAAACTCATTGGACGACTATCATTAAATATGGCGTCTTCGTCTGGGCATGGCCTCTCGGCCATGCAGCCTCAAATCATATTTAATTATATCCGGCAAGGTTTTGCCAGCTCAGAAATGGACAGCAATGCTAGGTAAGTAATTCTGGTTGTGTTCAGAGCCTAGCCCAAGTCTTTTTTCAGGGTTGGTTTTTTCCTCATGGGGAAGGAAAGCATGTCAGTTGGAAAGGGGAAGCCCAGCAGAGTCCTAAGGACCAATCGGGCAACTCCCTAGCGTGAAACTGGGCGTTACGTCCCAGGCTGCATATTTTTCCTTTTTGCCGAGAGCCGACCAGAAAATCCATTTTTTTGGATTTTCGGAAAAGCAACCCATGTACACAAGCAAGTAGCTCACTCATGAGCCGTCGAAGCCGGTGACGTTTGCCCTAAGCGCACCTTGGTGATCGAAGCGGGCTGGCCCAGCAGCCCGTGGGCCCGATGCGGCGAAAGGCAAGTGATAGGCCTGGGATAGTCTACCCCGTAGTGGACGTAAAGCGTTATACTTAAAATTAATTAATTAACTCATTGGACGACTATCTTGTCGGAAAATATGATTGAGGCAGCACCCAGCTCTTTTCTTTTTATGAAACAATAATATGAAATGATAATATGACTACTACTTATCCGTCTGATATGATTATGGAAGGTGAATGTCCTTTTGATGAAAAATTAATTGAATACTCGACTAAAGGTGCAGCTATTCTTTATGGCTTTTGTTTTTTTGTACTTATTGTCGCAGCTACGGCAACCAATTTTGCATGGAAAAGCTGAAAGCATATTAGAATTAATAATCTAACTCCCCCCCTGTGAGTGAACAAAACAAATTGAGTTTTAAAAACATAAATTTTTATAAATTAAATTAATATCTGCTTCCCAATTTTTGCAAATTAGGATTTTTTTAAAAATTTCGAAAAAAAAATTTTCCTATAAAATTATATAAAAAAAAAAAAAATTTAACCCCCTCCGTGAGTGAACAAAATTTTTTTGTTCACTCACGGAGGGAGTAAGTGTTAAAGCCCAAGCAAAATTTGAAGACTATCTCGAACACTTGATCATTTTTATAAACTTTTTACAGTTTTTAGCTATGAGTCCTGATATAAAGGAATATGATGAATATTCCAGCTTACTTGCTGGATATATTGCCTTGAACTTAGATTGAATGATAGAAAGAAATAAATTTTGGTACTTTACATATATAATTTTAGGTGCTGCAGGGACATGAATTTATATCAGCTTCAACATTCTTTTAGCGGTTGATGCGAAATATTCGTTCTTTATTTTTTATTTTTTAGGAGATTTTGCTCAAATACTGGTCTTAATCCTTGGTAATATTTGTTTTCTGCCGATTGTGTCATTTTTAATAAGCGTAGTTCAGTGTGATCAAGCGATTGGTAATGAACTTTCAAATAGTTTTGTGAGATGAGACTGCTCAGTGTTTTGCTGAAAAGATAGTCATTTATACATTGGCGCACTCTCAATTTCTATTTTAATTATTTACTTGCCACTTGCAATTTTCTTGAAGCCCTATTGAAACCACTCGAATGACCATATAAATATAAGAGCTTCTCCTCTTTACCTGATTTCAAAAGCAATGCTTCAGGTTATTATTGTCATCTTAAGTAAAATCCTAAAACCCTTTAATCAGTCTTTATATGGGTTTATTTACATTATATCCTTTATCTTGTTTTTCCTGATTTTACGGAAGAAAAAATTTTATAACTACCATAGGTGCAATTTATGGACAAATATTTCGTACTCTGCATTGATATGAAGTGCTATTATTTCGTCTTTATATTGGATTTACCCTAATAAACTAGCAAAACTGTGATTTGCGCTGCAATTCCTTGGGTGGTCATCAATGGTTGTCGCTGGAATATATATGAACTGTAAATATTATCCCAGCTTACTTGATGCTGGAAAACAATTCGATATCAGCCTGCTAGTTAGATTTTCTTTTGGAAAAAAAGTTAGCGCCAAGGAGATCAATAAAGTTAGGCAAGAGGTTTTGTGCGAAACTAATTTTGTTCCAAATGATGTAGAAAGTAAAGAAAATTTAGCAGAGCGCTAATTTTATTATCTCTATATATGAAATATATTTAAATTTACATTACTGAACTAGCTAATTCTAAAGAAGTAAATTTAAATTGAGATATTTTTATCAATTGAGCTGCTTATTTTTAATTGCTCCAAAAATGTTTATTATGAAATTTCTTTTTTATAGAAAGATTTTTAATAAAAAGGTTATAGATTTGAGTTAGCTAAAAATTGGTAAAGATTTAAAATAATCTTTTAAAGTAAAATAATAAATCAAAATTTAAATCTTTAAAATATATATGGAAAATCATATGTGTTTTTATCCGAAATGCACTCAAAAAGCCAAGGTTTTGTAAGTGCACTTCTCCACGCACCCTTATTTGCAAGGCTCACATTATTAAGCATTCAAAATCATCTGAGCTTTCTCATGATATTCAGCCGCTTCTTTTAGAAGCAAACTCTCAAACCAAACAAGCCATAATCAAAATTTTAGTTGAAAAAAGTTAAAAATCAATGAAATTAAGCAAGAATCACTAAGCGAACACGGGACGTTTTATGGATTTGCATCTCCGAACCAAATGTTGCCAGAAATTAACGAATCACTCTTTCTCGAGAATTCACTTAAGATATATCTATCCAAATACAAGACCAAGGAGGATCGTGACGAGAAAAGAGAGCTTTATATAGCGTTCATAGTAGCATTAGAGATGAGTACAAGACCAGGAGACGTGATGAAATGCAGGCAGCTTCCATCAGGTGATGTAATTGCGGTCTTCACTAATGAGAAGATGAGGAAACAGCTGCTGGAGTACGGAAGGATAGTGATCCAGCAAGGAAACCAAAATGTAAATGTACTGGTTGGGCCAGTTGGAAGAGAAGGGGAAATCAATTATGCCAAATATCTAATACAGGTGACTTTACCAGCGGAAGTAGGTATAGAAGCTGTAACAGAAGCATTGAGTAGCAAATGCAAAATTGTGGAGATTATTGTCGATAACACCATAAGGAATATGAACACTTGATATGCAGTTCACTTTAGCCCAGAATCCAAATGCAAGATCTACGGAGAATTCCGGAGGTTGGAAGATGCAATCGATTTGCCAGAAGAGATCATCATAAGGGGGAAGAGAATCTACCTTAACCATGCAGCATCACTATACTGTGAGACATGCGGACAAATTGGCCATAACAGCGAAGGGCACATGAAGATAGAACAAAGGAGGCAAGAAAGGATAAGAATTGATTGTATCAGGAGGAAGAAGAAGGAGGAAGAAAAGAAAAAGCGCGTGGCAACTGCTGCGGATACTTTAGCCCTTAGAATGAAATTAGAAGAGGATAAGCATAATAACTCTACATATGCTGACCTGATAAGCTTTGAAGAGAAGAAAAAGGAAAATCAGGAAATACAGGTAAAGGAGGACACTCATGGGCCTAGAAAAAGAACACCGATTGAGTCAGGGATGGATGCTCAGGCGACGAAGTGAGCCAGAAGAGCGGAAAATAAGGTGACAACGATCGCTCATGTCAATGCGTATGAAATCAAGCAGAAGAAACAACAAATAAAGCAGTTTTTAGAGGACACAAATGCAGAAATACTAGGCGTCAGCGAAACTCACTGCTCTGAAGCAGATTTACTACCATCGATAGACGGATATAGTTGACTACACAATCCAGGGTCAGAAAGAAGTTCTGGGGTAGGAATACTGTTTAAAAAGAGGCTAGTTACAGGAGAAACAAAACTGTTTATGAAAGGAAAAATTGTAGGGACATCAATAGCAAATCTCACAGTGATAGAAGCATACTCTGGAATCATCCCAGTATTTATTGCTTGCGCATAAAATTTGGATACACAAGCTACCACTAAGGTAATACCCGCTCGCACAAGCTGTACATTGCATTGTACCAGAATTAAGTTGATGGCAATTTAGTATTGATGATTCGGTGCATTTGCTATTTTCATTTAGAATATACCCTGTCTGACATTTGGTGCATTTGCTATAATTTGAGCATTCTTCGCAACCTGTATTATAAGTGGAACATTTTGTGCAACTGTAACCTTCTACAAAATAGCCTGTCTTGCATTTTCGCAACCACCACTTGGGCAAGAATCTGGTAATCATAAAAAAGTATAGCTATGTTTTTTGCACAATCAAAGTCAAAATGATAAAAAATTTACAAAAAATTTAAGAAAGACCAAAGAAAACATATTCTCTAGTTAACTTCTAAGAGTCATTCTCTTTAAAGGTAAACACAATATCAATTGGAAACTTACTTTCATCCAAATCAGTCTGAACCTTGATTTGGTTTACTGTCGATGATTTGATACTCCAACCTGCTGTAGGAATAGTAACTTGATCTTTCTTAGCTGTAAAAGACTTAAAAACTACCGTTTTCGAAAGTGGGTTAGCAAAATCAATAACGATATATGGATCTTCAAAGCCTATTTGAAACCCTACTTTATCCACTCTGCATCTTGGACTATTAAGTCAGCACACTTGAAGCAAATAGGGCTATTAGTGCACAAATTGCACGAATCGGCACATGCTAAATAAATCTTACAAACACAGCTTATTTTAGTCGCACTCTCGTAATATAGGAAATATCCTGAATTGCATTGAGTGCATACGTTTCTCGAAGTGCAATCCGCACAATTAGAAGGACAAACTAAATAGAAAAATACCTTTAGTGCATGAGCCTGCATTAAGAATAGAGTCATCATTGCATTTGATGCAAAATGAGCCGCCATGAGCAGCACAAACACAATTAGGGATTGTATTAAGTGCGTTCATGAGCCACAGCCGTTAGCTGCTCCAGTAGAACAGGCTGTGCAAGTATAAGCATCAGAGACCTTGTTGCAATACATTAGTGGAGACTGTATGCACCCTCCTGCTCCGCCATTGATATATCCAGTGAGGCATCCCAAGCAATTACTTGGATCTGAATAATCAACCAGTGCGCAATGAGAAAGAGTTGAAGCGAGGCATGAGCCAGCACTACTAATTGCATAACCACTTGAGCATAAAGTGCATTTTCCATCTATGGAGCAACCGATGCAATATGAAGTAATTAAGCTGCAATCCTTGCATTGCTTGTTGTAATCATCCCAGTATTGATTGCTTGCGCATGGAATTTAAGTACACGAGCTACCACTAAGGTAATACCCGCTCGCACAAATTGTACATTGCATTGCACCAGAATTAAGTCGACGGCAATTTAGTATTGATGATTCGGTGCATTGGTCATTTTCATTTAGAATATACCCTGTCTTACATTTGGTGCATAAGGTGCTGTCTCAGCATTCTTGGCAATTTGGTATAGGACTGGAGCATTGTGTACAATCTCCCATGTATAAGAGATACCCTGGCTTGCATTTGCTGCAAGTATCACCTGGGCAAGAATCGCAAAGAGGATTGCTGCAAGCCACGCAAGTTGCAGTCGAATCATCTAGGTGATATCCTGAACCGCAAGTTATGCATTGTCCATCATCAGTGCAATCATTACAACCTGGAATTAGCTCCCATATCTCTGAGCGACCAAAAACATTTTGTTAGCTCTTGTTAATTTTTTTAAATTTAAATTATAATAATGTTTTTTTAGGAATTTAAATATTTGCGAAAATTGGAAGCAAAAATTAATGTATTATTTAAAATTTATTTTAAGATCAGCAGAATTAGTGAGATATTCATCATACTAATTATCATACCAAATTATTTTTCGTATTTTTGTTCTCACAGGAAAGTTTTTTTACAATATTTTGTTCGGCAACATAGAGGGGATAAGTCATCGCATGATGTACAGCCTTGATAATAGCCTGCTTTGCAAACACTACATGAATCATAGGAAGAAACAATAGCACAATTTTTCACATGAGTTTGGATGCATCCGCCACTAATGTCAGGAATATGAGCATGCACATTAAATAGCCCTGTTAAATTTTAAAAAAATAAATCAATTGGAACAGTTTTTAAAGTTAGCGGTCCATAAATATAGCTAATATTTGCAATCCTTTATTTCAAATTAGCTTTCCAGTTATATAAGATTGTAATCTACAGAACTTATTAATTGATTTCTATAGATCTCGCTATCAGAGCGTAATCTATACAATTATATAATTGAAAACATTTTACTGGTTATTTAAATCAGCATCCTATATATTCTTCAGCAAGAGCCATTATGAAGAAATAAAATAGTGCACTGCCAGAGAGTAAAATGGCTTTCCGTATAAAAAAATTGATTAGCACATATAGGGCTTATTCAAGGTAATATAGTTTATAGCTAGCTGTTTTGCAAGTTCCGCAAAGTGTTGCAGATGCACAGTCTGGCAATTAGCTTGATCACTTGTGCAGGTTGGTGAGTCTAGTCTTCTTTCTTTTTCTGTAGCATTTGGCTTTATTTCTTGGCTAGATCCTTGGCTATCATTGTTTTGGAAAAGCTGGTTAAGAATCTCAGGATCTGTAATAGGAGCAATAAAGTCACCATCAGAACTTTCCTCGTGCTCAATGATGTTGTTTTGCATTGCAGAAGCTCCAAACATCAGGATAAGAATAAACACTGGCACCACCATTTATTTCTATTAGGTTTTTTATATAAAGTTAAAAAATGAACATATGCAACTATTTAATACTTATCTCCCCCTCCGTGAGCGAACAAAAAAACTTTGTTCGCTTACGGAGATGGGTTAATTTCTTCTGTAAAATTTATATATAAATTTTAAAGAAAATTTTTTTTCAATTTAAAAAAATCCCCACCTCTCGAAAATGGGAAAAGCAAATGTTAATTTAATTTGTAAAATTTATATTTTAAAAACAATTTGTTTAAAATTAAACAGAATTGGCTCGAAATTTCATGATACTAGTTATCACTCATATCAATTTTTTTTTTCATATAAATATTAAAAAAATTTTTTGTTCGCTGACGGAGGGTGGTTTTTGGGCAAAAAATAGGGATCTTTCTAATGGTTTTGTTCGCTCACGGGGGAGGGAGCTAAGAAAAAATTTAGTTTTATTTAGTTTTTTGGTTTAAGCAATCTTTATAAGGGTTTCCTCTAATCGTAATAATTTGAAAATTTGTTTAAAATTTTTGCAACATAATTGCATGTTAAAGTTTAGCATCTTTATTTGTAGTTCTCTTATGATTCTGCCCAACAAGGCAGCATTTTGAATGCTTAATTAGTCTCAATCCTGAGCTGATCTTAAAAGCAGCGCATGCACCTCAAAATATTTTCCGAAAACTTGCCTTTTAAGCTCAATCATACCTGGCTAAGTTTATTTATATATTCCAAAGGTATTTTCCTAGATTTTTTGTATAGATAGCGCACTTCCACATAATCCTTTATCTAAAGGACAAGAGTCCATTACTAGCTCATTTCGGACTAATGCTAAGCTGTGACTCATAAATAATAATGTTTTAAAATTTGCACTTGCTTACTCCACCCCCCTCCGTGAGTGAACAAAAAAAATTTTGTTCACTCACGGAGGGGGGTTAATTTTTTTTTTAAAAAACAATTAATATATAAATTTTATAGAAAATTTTTTTTTTTCGGAATTTAAAAAAATCCTAATTTGCAAAAATTGGAAAGCAAATATTAATTTAATTTATAAAATTTATGTTTTAAAAAGCAATTCGTTTAAAATTAAACAGAATTAGCTCTAGATTTCATTATATAAAAATTTTTTTCCATAAAAAATTTTTCTATTTAAAAATATTTTTGTTCACTCACGGAGGGTGGGTTTTTGGACAAAAAATAGGGATTTTTCTAATGGTTTTGTTCACTCACGGAGGGGGGGAGTTAAAATAATTTTATTGTTCCTAGAAAAGGAGCTATGACTGTACTTTTAGTCAAGAAAGTCACGGTTAAGAGCTAATAACTGTAGCTAGTCTATTTCTGGAACTAGGAGGTTGTTTGATATCTACTACATGATCTGTATAAATTATAAAGCCACCAAAAATGGGTTGAAAAATATAAATTCAGCATAATTTTTTTAGCTTTATAAGAGTTAAAGCTTCAAACAAACAAACAAACCTTTATTTGATTCACATTTGGCTATCATGTATTAAAAATTGATTGCTTTTTAATTAAATATCCTTTGATTAGAGAAAGTTAATTCTTTAACTTCCCTTATGGAGTTAATAAAAATTTTTGTTTGTAAAGAGGGCTTAATTTTTTTTTTTGAATAATATCATGAAAGACCACCAATTTTTTCCCCAGAGATATATAGGGGCAAAAGGATAAAAGATTTATAGATGATAAAGATAAGATTAAGGATTAAGATTGCGTATATAAGTTTATAATGTGCACCCACTAGTCGGAGTACCTTGGCTAGGAACACATAGTGTTTAAATATCCTGACTATTGGGGCGTCCTAGAGATGGTAGCTCTATCCTAAAATTTTTAATTTTAGATTAGGCGATTCAAGCCAGAAAGCTCAAGGAGTAGAATTTTAATTGGGACTAGCACCATTTTTGCACTTTGGTGTATACGGACCCAGTGAAGGTCACCTTAAAGGAGAGTAAAGAATTTTTAGTAAGAGTGTTATAAAATTGAATACAAAAAACTTTATTGTTTATCTTTACAAATTAAACTTTTCCGATTAAATAATACACTATAGCTGGTGCAATCAGATTGCGAAATTTTAAATTTTTTTTAATCGATTTTTGTCCAAGTCAAATCTTCAAGAAAGAGCCAAGCTACCAGGATTTCTATAATATCCTCCGAAGCAATAGGCATTTCTGTGGAATAAATACACCAGATGGAATCTTTCTAACTCCCAAGTTCCTGTCAATTGCTAATGGAACTCCAGAAAGTGATCGGCTGCCTAAACAGAACAGTTCATCGTTTGGAAGCTGAGCAATGCCTATGCCATTATTTAAATGTATTGGACTTTTGCTTCTTTTTTGTCATTTTTATGTCATAAATAAGCAAATCATTCACCTTTTTACTCTCCTCAAGAATTCAAATAGTTTTACTCTTCCCTAAATTTTGATTTGCGTCTGAACTATTTACTTTGGATTAAATAGCAGACTTTTTATGTTTTAATTTTGAATAACTTAAATAATTATAATTAGACAAAAAATATAAGCTTTTTAATGTATCTTTGACGTTTTATAGAACAAAAATATGATGGAGAGTCAAATTTGATTTGGACTAATAACACTCGTTCACTGAAGAAAAAATTTCTATGTTTACTTAATGATCATGCTTAAGATTATATAAACTAATTAATACTTAATTGATTTATTTCTTATTTTTATAATATAAATAAGTTATATACATTAAAATGGTATGGTAAATCGATCCAAACCCCTTAACTCCTATAGTCATTGCCTACTTGTGTGCTTCCATACTTTATATCAGTTTATGCAGAATGATTACTTGCAAGCTTAATGCCAATAAGTAATTATCTTACAAAAAGGGCCATAAATTATATTTTTACACTCTAGATAAAATTTTTAATTTAAATATAAAGCATTTTTTGGCCGGCTTTTAGCTCACATTTAGATTCAGAGTATTCTTTCTAACAGTTGGACTTAACGATGACCCCTACCTCAATCTTCATATCTATTGCAACAAAATCCTTAATTCGTAAAAAATTAGAAAATAAAATTATACTTACTCCCCCCCCCCCCTCCGTGAGCGAACAAAAAATTTTTGTTCGCTCACGGAGGGGGGTTTAATTTTATTTTTTAAAAAAAATTATATATATAAATTTTTAATTGTAAAATAATATTTTTTTTATAAGTTGAAAATTATATTTTAAAAATATTATGGGGGGAGAGTAAGGGAATTTCCCAAAAAAAAAAAGAATACCATTTGATTAAAGGTAAAACACAGCTTAATTTTTCAATAATTTAATAATCAATAAAGCTATTAGTAATAAATATATGCATTCAGTTAAAATATTTTATATATTTTCTTATTTAATATAATAAGCAAATTCTCTATAAATCATAATAAAAATGTACAAAGGGAAAAGAAAGTACATTGAAATTTGGCAGAAAGTTGAAATTGCTGAATTTTACATTCAACACCAAAATGAGATGAGCATGAGAGATGTTGCTGCAAAGTTTCATGTCAACTCCTTTAGCTCGATTTCCGAATGGGTGAATAAGCTTGATGAGTTGAAGAAATCAGTAAAATCTGATAAAAAATTAAAATTAGAAAGCTTCACTCAATTTCCAGAGCTAGAGAAAGAACTAGTTCATTGGTTTACTGCAATCCGTGAGCAAGGTATTCAGGTTCTCAGATCAACGATTGAGGAGAAAGCAAAAAGTTTGGCGGCAGAAATGGGATTGGCGCGATTCGGCTGTGGAGATAAATGGTGGCAAGGATTTAGGACCAGAAATAATTTATCTTTCAGAAAAATCAATGCCTCAAGCATTAAGCCAATCGAAAAAGAGGCAGAACTTGTCAGGCAATACCTAGATGATTTAGCGTCATTGCTTCCTCAATTCGTTCCATCTAACATTTACAATTTCGATGAAACGAGATTTGATTGAGATGTAAAAAGCAAGTTCACTTATGATTTCAAGGGAACTCAACGAATTCTAGGCGTTCAATCAGCTAAAATGAACCATTTTATCACTGTTATGCTTATGATTAGAGCTGATGGAGAAAAAATGCCTGCTTTGCTCATTTTTCAAGAGAAAAAATGGCCAGATCCCGAACCTTGTAAGAGAAAGACTGAATATTCCAGAAAATGTCATCATAAAATCAAATAAATCTGGCTACATTTCTGACCAGATTCTTAATGACTACCTCAGAACAATATTGAGACGAGAAAACCAACTGCTGATTTATGATCAGGCTGGAAGTCATAAAAACTATCATGATTTCTAATGCAATTTCAGATTTAGATGCAACCAAAATTGTGATCCCTGGAGGGTGCACAAAGTATTTGCAACCACTTGACGCACTGGTAATTGCAAATTTCAAATCAAAAACAACAGATTTCAGAATCAAATTCCAAACAGAGCAGATTGAAAGAAGATCGAAAAGAACTGGAAACCTCAAAGCTCTTGATCGCCAGCAACTGATAAACATTGCTTCAAAGGCGTGAGATGCTGTAAGCCCTCAACTTGTCAGAAAATCATTTGAGTTGACGGGTTCTTATGGCGTTAATCATCCAAAGATTTTCAGCCATCAAGTTAATATGAAGAAGTTAATTATCTAATCGATTTCTTCTATTCATTTTTTTGTCTTAAATTTAAAATTGTTAAATTCAACCTTTTCACTTATGGTATTCTTTTTTTTAACCCTTTGAATAATATATCAAACAAACTTAATAATTATTTTTCAATATTATCCTCTTTATTTGTATTAAATATAGATATAATAAACTATATATAAAATTATATGTAAAAAAATTTTTTGTTCGCTCACGGAGGGTGGGTTTTTGACCAAAAAAATAGGGATTTTTCTAATGGTTTTGTTCGCTCACGGAGGGGGGGGGGGGGTTTAGTGCATTCAATAGGCTTAAGTTTTTAACTTACTCCCCCCCCTCCGTGAGTGAACAAAAAAAATTTGTTCATTCACGCAGAGGCTATTTTTTTTTTCGAAATTTTAAAAAAATCCTAATTTGCAAAAATTATAAAGCAAATCTTAATTTAATTTATAAAATTTCTGTTTAAAAACGCAATTTGTTTAAAATTAAACAGAATTAGCTCGAGATTTCATTATACTAATTATAACGTATATATCAAAATTTTTTTTTTATAAAAAAATTTTGTTCACTCACGGAGGGTGGGTTTTTGGACAAAAAATAGGGATTTTTCTAGATCCCAGCTCCGTGAGTCAACAAAACCATTAGAAAAATCGCTATTTTTTGCCTAAAAACCCACCCTCCGTGAGTGAACCAAAATTTTTTATGGAAAAAATTTTTGATATATAAATGATAATTAGTATAATGAAATCTAGTATTAATTCTGTTTAATTTTAAACGAATTGCTTTTAAAACATAAATTTTATAAGTTAAATTAATATTTGCTTTCCAATTTGCGAATTAGGATTTTTTAAATTTTGAATTAAAAAATTATAATAAAATTTATTAAACATTACTTATATTATTTGTTAGGAATAATGCTCTTTTAATTTTAAAAGAAAAAAAATATAATTGCGCATTTTTTATTTAAATTAGGAAAATTAATTTTATAAATTGTATTTTCGCAACAAAAAAAATATTTTCCAATTTAAAGGGTTTTAAAGCCTCAGAAAATGATATTTGTTCCAATTTAAAGGGGAGTAAATTTTTTTTCTTTATCTTTATTAAGTAAATTATAATCAAGCTATTCTTTACCCTAATTCCAGTATCGTTTTTGTAAATTTATGATGCTCCTTAGTCATGCTTAAGCTCTTTTCAAAGCCTTTACCCTTTTACAATTATATATGCATAAAAATCTTTCATTGACTTAAATTTCTTCCCATGTCCAATAACAAAAAATTTTAAAATTGAAATTTATAGGTTCTTTAGATTCACTATTTAAATAAGATAATTTTTTTAATTCACTAATTGGTCAATGCTCTTCTATATTTGGAGTCAACCTTAATAACTCTTTTAAAATATTGTTGTGAACTATTAAGCCTATAAAATTGAATAGACTGAGAAGGGGTTTGGGATGCATATTTTGTTAGAAATGATAGTTGAGGCTGAAGCAACTAAAATTAGTAAATGAAGATTTCTTGATAAGTAAAAATCTGCCATATGCATCAAACAATAAAAATAAAAATTCAAGATTTTACGCAGGACTACTGGTTTGGAGTTAGAGACTTTCGCTCATGCAAAAATTAATAGCATCGATTTTATTTGATATCTAAATAGCTATCTATATAGCCCCAACAAACTTTTAATAAAGGAAATCGAATAAGCTAGACAATCAAAGAAATAATAAATTTCACTGATAAATTACTCACCCCCCTCTGTAAGCGAAAAAAAAAAAATTTTATCGCTCACAAAAGTTAATTTTTTTTAAAAATTTATATAGAAATTTTATAGAAAAAATTATTTTCGAAATATTAAAAAAAAAACCTGCTTCACAAAAAGTGGAAAGCAAATATTAATTTAATTTTAAAAATTTATGTTTTAGAACACAAAATTAGCTCGAGATTTCTTATACTAATTATCACTTATATATCAAAGATTTTTTCATAAAAATTTTTCTATAAAAACTATTTTTGTTCGCTCACGAAGGGTGGGCTTTGGGACCAAGCTTTTCCTTCATAAAGATTCTTCGAAAAGTTACAGATATGCCTTATCTAAAACAATAATGCTATGGAATAGAGTGATAATTTAAACATAAACTATTATTATTAACAAAATGCATCTGGATGAAGATAGAGAAGCATATTCAATAAGGGAGGATTATCTAGCATTTGGACATGTGCAGTTCTTCCTATCATATTACTTACTCTCCCCAATAGGAAAAATAAATTTTTTATTTTTTGTATCTAAATGAAATTTAAGAGGCTTAGCGATCAATCATATAGCTGAATAATAAAATTCTTAGACTATAATCATTTAAATTATTTAAAATATTCAAAAATTAGTCTATCGGGATCTGATCGTCCTTTTTTTACAGCTGAAAGAAGCTGCAAGGAACTCCAGCATACTAAAGCTGATATTAGCATTTAAATTTCAATTTAGCTAAAAAATTTCATAGGTGAGCTCAAAGAGTCAGCAAGTCATCTTTCATTCCAAAATTCACATCAATCCTATATAATAAGTCTGCACGAATCTGTGAAATTAATCCATCAGCCATCTCTAGCTGCAAAGTATCACCTTCAAAAGCACTTTTTCCAGCTTCAATTCTTGCAGACTCAAATGGCACATAATTGTCCTGCGAAGAGCTAACCAAAATAATTTTCTTAAACCATCCTAGCCCTTCAGCCCTCGACAAGCTATAAATACAAGTTTTCCTAGGGTTTTTTGAATCAGTCATTGCCAGCTGCTGTAAACTTATAGTCTTCTTGAGCTTCGCAAGCAGCCAAAGCCCTGCATCAATAAGTTTCGACGACCCACAAATGCAGCCTAAATGTGGACTTCCAAAAGTCATATAAAGATTCAGCTTTTCCTTCAGCTCAGACAGATGTGGCAATGCAGCTCTTATAATAAGTCCTCCCAACGAGTGTCCTATAAACGAGATCCTATTAATAGCTCTATACTGAAATTCTTCTAAAATACTTTTAACCTCCATAGCTAGCTGATACCCCATATCAAAAATGCTACCTTCTGTTTTTCCTTCATTAGCCCTAGAGCTAAAAAATGAGGAATTTGGCAAAAATAAGGACAAAGTGTCCTTGATAATCTTCATGTCATAGTAGGAGCCCATAAAGCCGTGGACTAGTATAAATAAATGTGTTTTTGGCTCAAATTTAGATTTTGTGGAATAGCAGATAGGATCAAAGGAATCTTGAAATTTTTCTCTGATAAAAACGTCTTCAAAGAGGATTGTGGATAAATCTGGACGTAAAAATACCTTTAGGTCTTCTACTTCTAAAGCTTCAAGAAATGGCATGTAGTTGGATTTTCTTCGAGCTTCAGCCACACTGTTGTGGGAATCTTGAGTGTTGTGGTCAGCGATTACTGTGTAAGGAAGAGGCTTTATGGCACGATATATGTTTTCGCCTCACCTTTCCCTCATTGTTGTGTTGTATATTTATTAAGAATGAATTCATAGAAAAAAATAAATTAGAGCATTATTAAGTTAGCTATTTATATGAGTCCTTGATAGGAGGAAAAACCCCAAATCCTAGGGGTCAGCTCCCAGGTAAACTTAGCCAGGCATGCATAAAGGATTGCCGACTCCTTTCTACTACCTAATCCCCTAACATTACTGCCTTTGCCTGCTGCTTTTGAAGAAATAAGGCCGAGAGGTCGAGGTGGTCTGCCATCACCATTTTTGTTTATGCGAGCATTATTAAAAGTCTTGCTTAATTTAGCATACTTAATCTGAAGTATCTCAAACACAATTTCAGAATTATGCCTCAATACCTCTCCTAAATCATACTTAATCTGGCACAAATTGGCAGCCACTTCTTTAATTTCATTAATAATAAAATCAGTCACACTTTGTTTATTCCTCACAGTCATGCATTCACTGAAAAGCGCTCTTCTTACCCCTGTATCAGTTTTTGCATATTCTTGTCCTTCTTTTAGTCCAATCAGCACAGGGAGTTTTATTCTTTTCTTGATATTTGAAATTTTATATCTTGCCCCTTCAGCTTTCATCACTTTGCTAACTAAATTCCTTATATTATTATGCACAGTAGCTAATAACAGCACAAAAGTGTCATACGCTCTATCAATTGCTTTGCTTTTCAGTTTCGTTTGGATTTCCGGGAAAAGACTTTCCGCTTGATGGTCTGCATCAAATTTATAATCCAGTAGCAAAACATGAATAGTTGTATTCAGCACACATGAATAAAGATCAGTAAAAATCACAGGAATCATCTGATTTACTCCAAAAAAAGGGTTCGCAACTTTAAACTGAGCATTTCCTACAGACTTAAACTGAGGTGCCAGCACTGGGTCTTTCATGATTTTTCTGATATATTCAGCTTCCACATTTCCTTCTAAATCTGAAAAAAACAGTTCTGCTTCAATAATTAACGGAATCTGCTCAATTGTCAAGTCAAATTCAATTTCTGCCCTAAAGATGCCGACTTCTCCACATTTGACTGTTTCGTCTGAATACCTTATAAGGAAAATTTTTGTCATATAAGCATTGTTTTCGTCATCAATCTGTGCAGGTCAAAGATTGTGCAAAGACTTTGAATGCGAAATATGCTCTGATGGCTGGATTTGTATTGGGATCGCATGGACTTCGCAGGTTTCGTCTTTGAAATACGCTGTGAATTGGATAAAATAAAGGCCTTGGTAGTATAAATCGATATTTCTAAAGCTTTCTGAATGAATCAAAACTTCAAGTATCCCTCTTGTCGGCATGAGAAATATGAAGATAAATTTATTATTAAGCTATTATAAAGTTAAGCTATTTGGATCCCCATGGATTTGTAGCTGATAAAGGCAGGTTAGGTCTGCGCCGTAATTTGACTTTATTTCCAGTCTGTATTTTCTTGTAGGGGTGTCACAGTTAGAAAGACAAGGGAATGTTTGCTTGAAGGCATTTAATTCGGAGCTGAGGTCTAATTCATAGCAGCCTAACTCTTCTATGCTTTTTGGGAGCACACTGTATATGCAGAAGTGCTTAGGAGCGGTGTTATAGTCAGCTAATGATGCATGGACTATTGTAAAATGCCTGGGGTATATGTCTTGGTTTAGTTGGACGGTTATATGCCCGATATCTCCTTGGAATGCCCAACAGTGGCCTGGGGAATTTATGTCTGATAAAGCAAATTCGGGGGCATTTTTCTGCTTCATAAACTTGAAAAGAGGCTTTTGGTATGCTGGAGTGGTTTCTTTAAGGATGATTTCGGCTTTGTTGAAGTCTGCTGCGTAGTTGATGAAATCTCTTGTAGACAAGCTAAATTAAGTTAAGACCATAAGCGGATTAACCACAAGCCTGAAATCTAGTGTAAACTAATCTAAGCTATGGATTAGCTACTTAGGATAGAGCCACCTCTTGCAGATGCCCTTTAGATTAGATAAGCAGAGACTTAGTGAAGGTACAGTCTCTCTAGCCCATCTGACAGGGGAAAACCTTGGGAGATATAAAAACTTTCCTCTTGGCAGGCACTTTTCAGCTTCATCGGGACAGGTTTTACCTACTCTATAGGGAATGCGCCTCGGTGCCTTCTTCCATCAATTTCACCATTTTATATTCCTTCTTGTGGACAGGGATTCTTCCATAACTATTTCTTTTGTTCGTATTTCAATTGGCCGAGCGCGCTCAGTGTAATCTTGTAAAAGTCAAATGTTTTGGTATGTCAAACAAATAGAAAGAGTTATACCTTTTCTATATAAATAGATAAAGATATTAGTATTTCTATATAAATGACAACTATTTAAGGCAAAATCCTAATATTTATATAGAAAAGGAATATTCCAAATACCAACAAGCCAAGTTTTAAGCACTTGCCGTTAACCCGCGGATTTTGAAAAGCACTGCGTGACCAAACATTTTGCAAATCTGGATACATGCTGTACCATAAATAAATATGGTGTTTCAGCCAGGTATTGCCTAGAACACATATTTATTTATATCCTGCAAGTTTTGCCAATAGAGAAATGAACAGTAAGGCAAAGTAAGCAAAGATGGGAAAGAAAAGAGCCCAGTCACTTTCAGAATGGATTTTACCTTGAGGAAGAGGAGTGCTCAGAGTTGGAAAGGGAAAGCCCCAGCATCATCTAAAGGAAATGCATCGGCTATTCGGGCAGCTTATAGCGTGAAACATAGAGTTGCGCCTCAGACTTTGAGTTTTGGCAAGAGTCGCCCAAAATTCCAATTTTGGGATTTTTACGTGGGCAACCTTCTTTAAACCCAATCAGCAAGTCGCAGAACTCTATAGCCTTATAACTCAGCACTGAGCCGACAAGGCACAAAGGAGACTTTACCACAGAATTCTACTTCAGAAGGCCATAGCATCAAGAGCTGAAGGAGAAGAAGTTGATTTAAGCCTTAGCTATCACATGTTGTAGCCTTCAAAGACCTCTGGTTCTGCATTTTTAATCCCACCCTTGAACTGTGGATTTACAACACGCTGCTTTGGCTGTCTTCGTCGATTTTCCATATTAATTTCTATAAGATTTATGTTAGCCTATTACAAAAAAGTATTAGAAAATGGAAATTCCACGAGAAATTAAAGAAAAAGCTCGAGGCCGCCAACAGTTTAAGCACGGAGACCAAGTAATTTATGAATGGGAACAGAATTTAGATGAAGTCTTAATGTATCTGCGCCCACCAGAATGGGCTTTACCTAAAAACCAGCGAGCTCTGCGAGCTAACTTAAAGCCAGGTGAGTCTCTTCCAGAGCTTTATGTAAATATTGAAAGAGACCATATAGAAATCGGGATCAGGCCTAACCCTCCTTTCCTTAATGAAGAACTAGGCGGCTCAGTCGTAAAATCAGAAAGCTACTGAATGGTAGACAATGACGAACTTGTCATTAATTTGCAAAAAATGAGAAAAGCAGAGACCTGGGCTTCTTGTTGTAGAAGGCATGGAGAACTAGACGCTTTTACCAAAACTGAGGTGCAGAAACAGTTAATGCTGGAAAGGTTCCAACAGGAAAACCCTGGGTTTGATTTTTCTAATGCAGAGTTTAATGGGAATGTCCCTGATCCTAGGACTTTTATGGGTGGAGTTTCTTATACTAAATAAACTATTAGTTAAATAATATGGATAAAGTGTGGAGTTCTTTGTGATGAAAGGGTGGATATGGCTTGGGACAGAGATTCTTCGAAATTTGTCATGTTAGAGATGTAGATTAGCATTAAGATTATTATAGACTAGTGCTCTTCCTCCTTTTATATCGTCTTCGTAGAAGGCTCGCTCAGTAGCTAGCGAAACTCGCTGGGTATGACAGCATTACCACTAGAGATAGCTCTCCTCTAACTTTCGGTCTGATTCTTAATGCTGTCTCTGAACCTTGGAGTTGCAAGCTATGCTTTCGTTGTCGGCAGTAGAAGTCTCTAGAAGTAAAAGCATTTTTACCCAAATGTCCATCGTGAAGACACAAAGTCTTCATTGCCAGGCGAGGGAGGCAAAATCCAACAGGAACACAAATGCCCAGTACCCGCATACTCCTTTTCCTACCTAGTTTGGCTTTAGGCTGCTTCAAAGGTCCCAAGATCGAAACAGATCTGGGAGGGGATCAGTCGGTGACGTCGCCATTTTTTTGTGTTTGAGATGCAGATAACATGCCATTTTAAGGCTCTTAAGTGGCGGATTTTTTGTAAAGATTTAGGGATTAGTTGCGAAGTATGCTGGGAAATGTTAAGATGTGCAGGCAAATATTCAATGATGATTTTTTTGCTTTGTATAACTATATTTGCAGTATAAATATCATTAATTTTAAGATGCTTTACAGCAGGAGTGCCATGGGTATTTAAAAAATAATGAATTTTATTTTCATTTTCGTCGCTTTCATGCACAACTCTATCTACTTTGTAATCATCATCTATATGTTCCAGTATTTTTCTATTTCATTGCAAATATTCACTTGGCTTATCAATGTCTAGGCAAAGTGCAATATAAAATGCTGCAGATTTTTCTTTTCTCTTTAAAGTTTTATAAGACTCTTGTGAAAATTTATGTCATTGATAGAAGCAAATTGCATATTTTCTTTTTTCCAAACCTTTTTTTCAAGCGAAAATATAAATTTACCATAAAAAATAGTATTTAATTATCATAAATAGATTATCTGTCAAAGCATTTCATATTTCAGTATCATAATTATTAATAATAACAAGTGTTCTCATAATACTCAATATATCTAAACCGTCAAATTTTTTCATCATCCTTAAAATCCAGTATTTGCTTCAAGTCATCAAATCTTCAGTAAAATAAGGTGTTAGCGCTAGAGAACAAAAGCCTTCTCTAAAAAAATCCCTTTGTCTTCTTCTATCAATAATAGATCGCCAATTATTAATTAAGGTCTCAAATAGTTTAGGCCTAAAAAATAAGCCTCATGAGCAAGTATTTATAAGAGAAGAGACAGGAAAAGCTTCTATGGAGTTCTCAATTTTCTTTTCAAGAGTATCCCAAAATGAAGATGATAAGCGGCCTGATATCTGACTGCTGTTAAGTACCTTTAATATATTATTAAGGTCTTTTATTTCAAAATTCTTTAGTAGAGCAAGGATTTTTTGCTCAAGTAAATTCATGGTACTTGCCTCAAATAAAATGTCTTTTTTGAAAAATTCATACAAGATGCTTATAAAAGTGTCTAAAGCGTTTATATTTGGAAGTAACTCACAAAAGCTGCTTTCTAATGATTTTAAAATTCCTATATTTGTTACTGAACTAACATAGAACAATAAATCTTGGTCACTATAAACTTTGAAACTTGGGTTTTTACTCACAAGAAGCTCCATTAGCTCATTTTTGGGGATGATTTTAGCTATTTCTGAAATTTCTCGAAAAGAAAGCTTATCTCTATTCTTAATCAAATGGTTGATAACCAATTTTTCTGGTTCTTCTCTCCCTGAAATCCCATATGCTAAGCGTCCTAGTGGCCTTCCTTTTAAGCTGTCTATTATAAGTGGTGCTTGATTATCAATGATTTCTCAGAATTTGTTGTCATCCGTGCTTAGCTTCTTGGCTCAATACGTCATTGTGCAAAAGAGATCTGCATCTTTATTGTAATTTTGGTGATAGGTTTTGTAATTACTTAATAAGTTTTGCCAAGCTTGCTTTGCTGCTGAGTCTCTGTTGTTTTGCTGAAGTTTTTTAGAGATGCTTGTGACCTCTTTGATAAAATCCTTCTTTTCTAGGATATGAATAAACTGTCTGATTGACTCAATTGCCATTTAATATAATTACTAAATTATTTATCAATGGGTTGTTGATTTTCTAAAGAATCCAGAGAATTTAGTAACGAAATCTCAAAGTTTTTTATATCTGATATTCCTATAGCATTCAAATGAATTTATATGAAGAGATATTTATATGCATTTTATCTTCTTAAAGGTATTTTTAAGAAGATTTCAGCTTAAGCTTAGTAAATTTGTAAATTTGCATTGCCTCCATTTTTATGAAAAACATTTCTAGACGCTAATTAACTTTCCTTATTTAGAATCTAATTAAAATTCTATACTTTATGTGCTCAATTTAATTTTCACTAGGTTTGACAATGCTATCAATAGACTTCAGTTAAAAGAGACTTGAACATGATTTTTTGGCCTTACAAAAAAGATGGTTCTAGAACCGAACCACCTAAAATTGGTATCAGCAAGGCTATAAAAAATAGAATCAAAGCTATAGGCACTGGAGACAGAATAAGCTGAGTTTCAAAAAGGGAGCTGATGTAAATGCCCAAGATAGTTTAAGTTCCAACTTTAAAAGGAAAATTGGGAATATTGATAAGCTCTGCCATTCCAATTTAGAAGCATCAAGGACTCAAGGGAATTAATTTTTCGCTAATCAAAGGAGAATTAATTCAAAAACTGTTTCAATTTTCAATAAATTTAATAAACTTAATTTTGCCTTAAGGCTGGAATATTTACATAAGTACATTTTTTTTCACTGATCTAAAATGCTTAATAAAAATATATGATGGTGCCAGTGTTTATTCTTATCCTGATGCTTCAAGCTTCTGCAATGCAAAACAACATCATTGAGCACGAGGAAAGTTCTGATGGTGATTTTAAAGCTCCCATTACAGATCCTGAGATTCTTAACCAGCCTTTCCAAAACAACGAGAGTCAAGGATCTAGCCAAGAAATAAGGTCAAATGCTACAGAAAAAGAAAGAAAACTAACACCAAGTTGCAAAGAATATGAAGCTAATTGCATAACTTGTGCATCTGCAACTCTTTGTGGAACTTGCTTTACAAGTCGATATACTATTATTCCTGACACTGATGGTGGATGCACCATATCGACGGTGAGAAATTGTGCTCTTGTTTCTCCCGATGATGTATGCAACTCTTGCAAGGCAGGCTATTATCAAGGCTGTGCATCATGTAGTGACTTAATAGACGGTTGTCTTACTTGCTCTAATGATGGAAGATGTTCAGAATGTGATTCAGGATATCATGTAAATACGGATTTTGCTTGCACGAGATGCCAAGATTCAAACTGCAATACTTGCGATTCAGAAGGTTCTTCTTGCAGTTTATGCAAAGAAGGGTATTATTTAGACTCTAGCAGTTGCAAGGCATGCTCCAGTTTTAACCCGAATTGTCAAGCATGTTCAGGAAATGACAAGTGCACCAAATGTGGGGGAGGATATTTAGCAAATGAATTAGGCGCTTGCGTTTTATTATCAGTTCCAAATTGTCAAATTGTCAATTCTCAATCAGGCAAATGTGGTATTTGTGTGAGCGGGTATTATCTTGATGCTACTAACTCTTGTGCCCAAATAGCATGCACAGGTACTCAATACTGGGATGGTGCCAACAAGCAATGCAAGGAATGCAGCACAATTAGCACAGGTTGCACCGCATGCAGCACAGATGCAAAATGCACTTCATGCTCAGCTGGATATATAGTTAATGAAGGAGGCTTATGCTCCACTTCATCACTTTCTCATTGTGATATTGTTAAAAATACAGATCCAACTTATTGCAAGAAATGCTCAACTGGATATGTCTCTAACGGAGTAGGAGGGTGCATACAGTCTCAACTAATGCATTGTGACGTGGCCTCTGATGCTACTACTTGCACAACCTGCTCTAGTGGAGCTGCTGTTGGCTGTGGCTCTTGCTACCCAATTAATTCAGTCCCTGATTGTGCTTGTGCTTCTCAAGGCGGCTCAGTTTGTAAAAAATGTAATGATGGCTATAAGCTTAATGCAGACTCATGCTCTCCAGGTATTTTTCTATTTAGTTTGCTCTTCTAATTGCGTGACTTGCTCTTCGAAAGACGTCTGCACTCAATGCAATTCAGGATATTTCCTTTATGATGAAAGTGTGACTAAAACAAGCTGTGTTTGTAAGATTTATTTAGCATGTGCCGATTCGTGCAATTCATGCACTACTAGTCCTATTTGTTTCGAGTGTGCTGACTTAATAGTCCAAGATGGGACTTCGTGCAGAGTGGATAAAGTAGGATATCAATTGAGTTTTGACTCTCCAGATGCAGTTATTGATTTTGCCCACCCACTTTCGAAAACGGTGGCATTTAATTCTTTTACAGCTACTAAAGGTCAAGCAGTTATCCCTACAGGAAGTTGGAGTGTCAAATCATCGACAGTAAGTCAGATCAAGATTCAGACTGATTTGGATGTTTCTCAGCTTCCAATTGATGTCGTGTTCAGCTTTACGCAGAATGACTCTTAAAAGTTAAATAACTTTCTCTAATCTGATTTAAAAACAAAGGCAGATATTATTCCCCAAAAATAATTTTTTGGAATAATTGTAAGATGACTAATGTCTTCTAGATTTAAATCTTTAGCTGAATAAATGATTTTTATTTAAGCACATAAATTTTCTGATACTTCATTATACGGTTTTTATTAAAACCTCATAGACTATCCCAATATTGTTGTCATATTATTAAGATCAGGTAGCATTTTACAAAATTTAGTTTCTAGCTCCAGGATCATTTAATGCAGTCACATAAGCAGCAAATCTAAATATTTTAATTAAAATTTTATTATAGTCGCTTGCTAAAAGATTCAGAGTTTGGTTATGTTTTTACTATCCCAGGTAATTCTCTAGGTGAGAGCTCATCAATTCTTCTAATAATATAATTTAAAAATATTTTTTAAGCTTCAAGGCCGATAGCACTAATGATTTCCTCTTTGGCTTCTAAAGCGTCATGGATTTCTTTATTTATGAGCTCTCACAGCTTTATATCATGCGACCCAATCTTGTTTGCCCAATAAGAAAGTGCACATAAAACTTCTGGGTCACTATTAAATTATAAATGCACATCTTTATAGTAATTCACCATATTTTAGAGTTTCCTTCTGACTTGAACATTACTTGGCTTATTTTGTGGATTATTCGAAAAAGATTTGATATCACTAAGAAATCGCTTGAGTCATACAGCTATGTAATCTTTATATAATAAAATTTTAAATGCGAATCCTCAAAGAAAAATAAAAGTTAATTTTAATCTCTTTCAAAAAAATGATATTGCATTTCTCAAAAATAATTTTTTTGAATATAGTAAGATGCTAATATCTTTCAGATTTAAATATTTAGCTGAATAATGATTTTTAGTTCAAGCAAAAAATTTTTTGATCCTTGATTATACGATCTTTATTAAAAGCTCATAGACGATCCTAATATTTCTGCATTTTATTAAGATCAGATAGCATTTCACAAAATTTAGTTTCTAGATATTCTAAAACTCAAAGATCATTTAATGTAGCCACATAAAGCAGCAAATTCAGCCCATTTCCAATTAAATTTTATTATTAATCACTTGCTAAAAATTTAGTAGCTCAGGACTTTGTAATGTTTTTACTATCTAAGCTTGTTCTCTAGATAAGAGCTCATCAATTCTTCTAATAAAATGATTTAAGATACTTTTCAGCTTCAGGTCTTCCAGCTATCCCATGAGCCAATAGCATTCTTTCCTCTTATGACTTCTAAAGCGTCAGGGGTTTCTTTATATATGAGCCCTCAAAGCTTTGTATCATGCGACCCAATCTTTTTTGCCCAATAAGAAAGTGAACACAAAACTTCTAGGTCACTATTAAATTGTAATGTGTATCTTTATAGTAATTCACCATATTTTGGAATTTACACTGATTTGTGCATTACTTGGCTCATTTTGTGCAATTTACGAAAAAGATTTGATATCCCATACTCCCTAAAAAATATTGCCCATTAGCTTGATTAAGAAATCACTTAAATCATATAGCCATTTAATCTTTATTTAGTAAAATTTTAAATGCAAATCTTCAAGGGCAAATGAAAGTTAATTTTAAATCGCTTGACGAGAGTTATTACATAAATAAAATTATTTTTATACATTATGTCAATTTTTGGTTTGCAATTTTTAGGTATTGGCGAAATTTATCGATAGAAATGAACTGTTTATTAAAAGTCAAAAATATTTAGAATTTATTATGAAGAGACATTGATATGCATTATATCTTCTTAAAGATATTTTCAAGAAGATTTCAGCTTAAGCTTAGTAAATTTGTCAATTGGCATTGCCTCCAGTTCTATGAAAAATATTTCTAAAAACTAATTAACTTTCCTTAGCTCTAGTCTTATTTAGAATCTAATTAAAATTCTATACTTTATTTGCTCAATTTGATTTCCATTCGATTTGACAATGCTATCAATGGACTTCAGTTAAAAGAGACTTCAACAAAATTTTGTTGCCTTACAAAAAAGATGGTTCTAGAACCGAACCACCTAAAATAGGCATCGGCAAGTTTATATAAAATAGAATGGAAAGCTATAGGCACTGGAAACAGAATAAGCTATGCTTCAAAAAGGGAGTTGTGTAAATGCCCAAGATAGTTTAGGTTCCAACTTTAAAAGAAAAATTGGGAATATTGATAAGCTCTGCCATTCCAAATTAGAAGCATCAAGGACTCAAGGGAATTAATTTTTCGCTAATCAAAGGAGAATTAATTCAAAAACTTTTTCAAGCTACAATAAATTTAATAAACCTAATTTTGACTTAAGGCTGGAATTTTACATAAGGATTTTTTCCACTTATCTATGATGCTTAATAAAAATATATGATGGTGCCAGTGTTTATTCTTATTCTGATGCTTCAAGTTTCTGCAATGCAAAACAACATCATTGAGCACGAGGAAAGCTCTGATGGTGACTTTAAAGCTATCACTACAGATCCTGAGATTCTTAACCAGCTTTTCCAAAACAACGAGAGTCAAGGATCTAGCCAAGAAATAAGGTCAAATGTTACAGAAAAAGAAAGAAAACTAACACCAACATGCACAACTGGTCAAAATTCTTGCCAGACTTGTGCATCTACAACACTTTGTGGAACTTGCCTACAACTTTATATTCCTAACACTAATGGTGGATGCACCATGTCGTATATGAGAAATTGCGCTCTTGTTTCTGCACAGACTGTATGTGACTCTTGCATAGTTGGCTATTATCAAGGCTGTGCATCATGTAGTGACTTAGTAGCCAATTGTTTTACTTGCTCTGATGATGGAAAATGTACAAAATGCAATTCAGGATATGGAATAACTATGCACTTTACTTGCTCGAGATGCTATGATCCAAACTGCGATATTTGCGATAAAATTACTTTAGCTTGCAATGTATGCAAAGCAGGGTATTATAAAGATACTAACAGTTGCAAAGCATGTTCCAGTTTTGACGCAAACTGTCAAGAATGTTCAGGAAGCAACACGTGCACCAAATGCGTGGGAGGATATTTACCAAATGGTTTAGGCAGTTGCATTCAATCATCAATTTCAAATTGCCAAGTGGTCAATTCTCAAACAAGTACATGTCAAACTTGTGTGAGTGGGTATTACCTTGGAGCAAAATGATGGCAGTCTTGCCAAAATTTCGGCACTTTTGGGTTTAGGATTTGGAGAGGAAGAGGCAAGGATTGCTCTAAGGTTGAGTGGTGGAGATGCAGAAATGGGCCTTCAGTCTGTTGCTGAGTTATGGATGTACTTTGGAGAGAATTAGCGAGATGGAATGAGAAGATAAAGGCTATGAAGAAGAAGAAGATGCTGAAGATGAAGATGAAGATTATGAAATTGAAGACTCAGAATTTGCTGATACCCTTTTTGCCGCAACACAAGACTTATGTCACACAGATGAGGACACTGGATGTGAAGACTGTGTGGAATGAGACTATGGAAATAAAGGATATGAAGATGAAGAGAATGAAAATAAAAATAAAAATAAAAATAAAAATAAAAATAAAAAGAAAATAGATGAAAAAGAACAAAAAGAGGCGAAATTTGATGAAAAGAAGCGCTTTGGAGACAGAACTCAGGCTCAGCTCATGGGAAAGTTTTGCCGCGAAAAAAGTAATATGAAGGAATTCAAAAATACATATGGAAATAAAAAAGAAAATAAATCGAAAAGCACAAAGAGAGAAGAAATTTTATAAAAGCAAATGTTCTGAAGATAAGACTCAGGATCAGTTGAGAAGAAAATTCTGCCTCAAAAAAGAATGTGTAGTTTCAGCGGAAAGACTAAAAATAACTGAGGAAAATGAATATTTGAAACTAAAAAAAGAAATTGAGGAAAATCGACGTAAATTCAAGAAATGGTATAAATTTAAGAAATTCAGAAAAATTAATGATAAATGGAGGAATTTGAAAGAAGAAATTTGGAAATAAAAATTGAAGGCGCCTAGGGCGCGATACCACAGTGGTGCCACCTGTGCCCAAATAGCATGCACAGGCACTCAATTCTGGGATTCTAGCATTAAGGATTGCAGCGAATGCAGCACGATTGATACAGCTTGCACCGCTTGCAACTCAGATAAAAAATGCACCTCATGCTCAGCTGGAAATATAGTTAATGATGAAGGCAAATGCTCCACTTCATCACTCTCTCATTGCGATATTGTTAAAAAATCAGATCCAACTTATTGCAAGAAATGCTCAACTGGATATCTCCCCAACGGAACAGGAGTGTGTATACAGTCTTATCTGCAGTATTGTGATGTGGCCTCTGATGCTACTACTTGCACAACCTGCTCTAGTGGAGCTGCTGTTGGCTGTGGCTCTTGCTACCCAATTAATTCAGTCCCTGATTGTGCTTGTGCTTCTCAAGGCGGCTCAGTTTGTAAAAAATGTAATGATGGCTATAAGCTTAATGCAGGCTCATGCACTAAAGGTATTTTTCTATTTAGATCGTCCTTCTAATTGCGCGACTTGGTCTTCGAGTGACGTCTGCACTCAATGCAATTCAGGATATTTCCTTTATGATGAAAGTGTGACTAAAACAAGCTGTGTTTGTAAGATTTATTTAGCATGTGCCGATTCGTGCAATTTATGCACTACTAGTCCTATTTGTTTCAAGTGTGCTGATGTAATAGTCCAAGATGGGAGTTCGTGCAGAGTGGATAAAGTAGGATATAAATTGAGTTTCGACTCTCCAGATGTGGTTATTGATTTTGCTCACCCGCTTTCGAAAACGGTAGCATTTGATTCTTTTACAGCTAAGAAAAATCAAGTCGTTTATCCTACAGGAAGTTGGAGCATCAAATCATCGACAGTAAATCAGATCAAGGTTACAACTGATTTGGATGTTTCTCAGCTTCCAATTGAAGTCGCGTTCAGCTTTAACCAGAACGACTCTTAAAGTTAAAAAACTTTCTCTAATCAGATTTAAAATAAAGGCAGATGCTATTAAAAATAACTTTTGGAATATTGTAGATGCTAATATCTTTCAGATTTAAATCTTTAGCTGAATAATGATTTTTAATTCGAGCAAAAAATTGTTTGATCCTTTATTTTACGATCTTTATTAAAACCTCATAGACGATCCCAATATTGTCTACATATTATTAAGAACGGTAGCATTTTACAAAATTTAGTTTCTAGATATTCTAAAACTCCAGGACAATTTAATGCAGTCACATAAAGCAGCAAATTCAGCCCATTCCCAGTTAAATTTTATTATTAATGTTAAAAAGTCAGTTGTTCATAATTTTGTAATATTTTTACAATCTAAGTTCTCTAGGTAAGAGCTCATCAATTCTTCTAATAAAATGATTTAAGATACTTTTCAGCTTCAGGTCTTCCAGTTACTTATGGGCCAACATCACTAACGATTTTCCTCTTATAACTTCTATAGCGTTAGGGGTTTCTTTATAGATGAGCTCTCAAAGCTTTGCATCATGTGACAAATCTTGTTTATCCCAATAAGAAAGTGAACATAAAACTTCTGAATCACTATTTAATAGTAATGCTCATTTCTATAGTAATTCACGATATTTTGGAATTTTGTTCTGATTTGAACATTACTTGACTAATTTTGGGCATTTCGAAAAACATTTAATATCCCTAAGAAATCGCTTAAATCATATAACCATTTAACTTTATCTAATAAAATTTTAAATGCAAGTCCTCAAGGGCAAATGAAAGTTAATCTTAAATGGTTTGAGGAGAGTTATTACATAAATAAAACCATTTGTATGTATTCATTATGTAAATTTTTGTCTTCATATTTTAAGGTGTTGCTGAAATTGCAGCTTATCTATAGAAATGAACTGTTTATTAAAAGTCAAGTATAATTATAATTTATTATGAAGAGATATTGATATTTATTTAATCTTCTTAAAGGTATTTTCAATAAGATTTCAGCTTATGCTTAGTAAATTTGCCAATAGTTATTGTCTCCAGTTTTATGCAAAACATTTCTAGAAGGCTAATTAACTTTCCTTACCTCTTGTCTTATTTAGAATCTAATTAAATTTCTATATTTTATGTGCTCAATTTGATTTCCATTGGGCTTGACAATGCTATCAATGGACTTTAAAAGATGATTTCAACAAGATTTTTACGCCTTACTCGCCCCATTCAGACTGATTTGGATGAAAGTAAGCTTCCATTTGATATTGACTTCAGCTTTAAGGAGAATGACTCTTAAAAGTTAAATAACTTTCTCTGATCTAAACTTGAATCAGATGTTATTCCCTAAATAATTATTGAAATATTGTAAGATGCTAAAATCTTTCAGATTAAATCTTTAGCTGAATAATGATTTTTAATTCGAGCAAAAAATTGTTTGATCCTTTATTTTATGACATTCATCAAAAACTCATAAATAATACTAATATTGTCTACATATTATTAAGATCAGGTAGAATTCACAAAATTTAGCTTCTAGATATTCTAAAACTCCAAGATCATTTAATGCAGTCACATAAAGCAGCAAATTCAGCCCATTCCCAGTTAAATTTCATTATTACTGTTAAAAAGTCAGTTGTTCATAATTTTTTAATATTTTTACTATCTAAGTTCTCTAGGTAAGAGCTCATCAATTCTTCTAATAACATGATTTAAGATACTTTTCAGCTTCAGGTCTTCCAGCTACTTATGGACCAACATCACTAATGATTTTCCTCTTATGACTTCTATAGGGTTTTCCCCTAGATAGCCCTTGCAGGGCTGTGGATTCTGTCCGAATCCTTTTGTTTGGTCGAACCAACAGGTGGGTTGGTCCGACCAACGTAGTGAGTTGGTTTGGCCAGCCAAGGATTCCGGACAAAATTCACAGCAGTGTAAAAGCTATCTAGGGGAAACCCCTATATAGCGTTAGGGGTTTCTTTATCGATAAGCTCTCAAAGCTTTGATATCATGCGACCCATTAAATTTTGGGGCAATATCAATTTAATACACATATTATAATTCACCATATTTTGGAATTTCCTTTTCACTTAAATATTGCTTGGCTCGTTTTTTGCAATTTTCGAAAAAGATTTGATATCCCTAACTACTCACCTCCTCCTTGATAAAACAAAACCTTTTGAAATGTCCCTACTTTTGCCAAAATCCACACTCATTGAGCGAGCAAATATATTTTTAAATTAATAATTTTTATAAAAACCTATTTTTTATATATAAGTGATAATTAATATAAGTTCGCATTTTAAAGTATAAGTTTAATTTTCACTTTTTACGATTGGAATGTTTTTTAAATTTTGAAAAAGATGTCATTTTTATTTTATATATGTGCGGAATAAATTCATTTGAGAATTGGTCATTTTTTTATTGAATAATTTAATATATAGTAAAAACATAAATATAATTTTAAGAAATTCGCAAGAATAAGCAGGCCTACTGTTAATCCTGACATAAAGCCTGCAAAAAGAACTAAAGAGACTGAGATAAAACAATATAAAGCATAATCCCCAAATGCAAATTGTAAGTCTTCTGTTTTCTTGTCAATTGAAATACCTGCTACAAATAAAAGAACTGAAATCATCAAGGAAAATTAGATAAATAAATAATTTTATTGTCAAAATAAGCGCTTTAATAGAATATGGTCTGCAAATTAAATTTCTATTTAGCACCAAAGTTGTTTCATTTTAAAAATATATTACTTTTAATTATTTGTATTATTTAGATCAATTCATTTCTCTTTCAAAAATCATATAACAAATTATTTTTTCGATCAGACAAGAGCTTTTTATTATAAATGCACAGCATTATTTATATGAATAATATGATAAGATATAATTGAATTTGAAATATAACAAAAAAACATAAATTGCTAAACCTAAATTTTGCGAATTTTTATTATAATAATTAAATTCCTTAGCTAAACCCCTTATCTTTATTTTAATGAAAGTATCATAAGGATCGACGGGTAATATTTTAGAATATCAATAAAAATCTTCAGAAAACAAAGATCTATGCTTATTTCTTTTTTGATCGATATTATTCGAAATAAACTTAATTTATTAATTTATTCCATACATATGGGACATCTTACTCAAAATCATCTTTTTTTGCATCAAAATCTTTTTTTCTTCAAATTTTATCTACAAATCTCCACAAATTATCCAAAAATTAAAAATTTTCAATGATGTTTTTTTGCAAATTTAATTCAAAGAGAAACATTTTTTGTTATAATTTCCTTCATAAATAAACATTTATTTTCTTTACTATGAAGCTTTTCCTTTATGAAACTCCTCCAAAACACTCTGCTTAATATTATGACCATCATAGAAATGGCTAAATACTCAAATGGATAATTAGACTATAAATAATCCATATGAATTATGAACAAAAGATTTAAATCTCTAGATTCGAGCATTCTTTTTCCCCAAAATCCCAAAGAAAACTCATAATTAGGATACCAACTGAAGAAGATAAACTAGAAAACACAAACAGTTCATTTGATGACATTAATAGAAGGAAGTCTTTTTATCATTCGATTATTAGGACTAAAAGGAAAAAGGAGCTCTTTCAAAGCAACCAATTTATTGCTAGAAGATGCTCAGGAATTAAAGAGCCTTATAAGTTTCCACCTTCAACAAATCCGCATCATATGAATTTCCGAGGATTTTGTAGGAAGCATTCTTTTGATTCACCAACAAAGCTCAGAAGGGAGACTTCAGTTGAGCTGAAGACAATTCCTTATGAGTTTTCAGGACAAATGTTATCAAATGTGATCACAACTACACCAAAGCCAATTAAGATGAAGTTATCAAGTATGAGTGAATATAGAGAGCTAATTAAATCGAAAAATAGCATAAAAATGCAGCTGAGGAAAGGTTTTTTTCGAAAATAGCAACAAAGAATGAGCACTTTGTAATTTAATAATTTAAAATAATTTTGAACAAATAGAAATTTATCTATTATATTTAGAGAAGCTAATAATCCTTAATTGATAAAAAATTTAATGAAATAGCAATTCCTTCTTGATTAAAGGTGAATTTATGAACTTAAATAAAATATAGATCTACAATACGAAATTTCATGCAAATATTTTCAAGGTATAGATCAAAAATCTGTAAATGTTTATTTTTTTTATGCAATATTTTTTTGAAATTATGCTTTTCATTTTTGCAAGCCTGAAAAAAAAAAAAATAATAAAATAATAGCTAAAATCAAAATCAGACATAAGCAATTTACTTACATATTTTCCCAAATTTAAAATGATAGCTATAATCCTTAAGCAGATTTTATTAAATTTATTACAAATAGTCTTTTATTTAAGTTCATTTTCATACAATTCTGAATACCTTTGCATCCAAATACAAGCAAATAATTTTCATAACAAAAAAATTTATTGAGCTCATGAAAAGAACCAGTTTGAGCTTTGCTTTGAAAAATTTGTCTTAAATTTTTGCTACCTAAATCCATTGTAAATCCTTTAGAGTATTCTGCTATTATCCCCGAGATAAGTAATCTTGATTTTGAGATTTTTACAATATTTTTTATACTATTATCTATTGCCTAAATTTTCTGATCATGCATATGCATGTCATTTTGAATTTGGTATGTAAAAATCGAATATGCGTTTCAAAAAACGCAAATTTTAGTGCGGCAAATTCTTAATTTGAAATTCATATGAAAATGGCGCGTATAACGCCCATAAGAAATTTTGCCAACGGATTATATCTAATATGCGATGATTAGGACGATAAGATTTTATAGTCATTTTGTGAGATTCAATATCGTAAACGTAAATCTCTATCCCATTATAATTATCAACATAGCTGTAAAGATAATTGAAATCTGTATTAAAAAGGGTATGAGAATGTTGTTTGAGAAATTTTAGATCAGGTTTGTCTAATAACAAATAAAAGATTTTTCGCATTCTTTTATGAATTTTTTATATGACTTTTTCACGCGAGAATTTGGTGTGACAATAGACTAGGCCTGGAATCCGGCGCCAACTACTATTTCACCAAGCCCTTCCGTTTCGGAGGCATATTTTTTGAAAATAGCCTAAAATTCCTGATTATTTTCGAAATATTGTAGGCTGCCAATTATTATCCTCGATTTTGAGATTTATCTTTAAATTTCGTTTTACATATTTCATATAAATTGAAATTTTTATCTTAAATAAAAAAAATATCAAAAAGTTATTGAAAGTCCTTAATATAATAATTTTATTTCAAAACAAAACTATTCAAGGCTAATTGATCTCTTTTCCAGTAATTTTTTCTTCAATTCTTTATTATTTTACCATTTTCTGATTCAAGCTATTTTAAGTTTTATGAGGACTATAGTTATGCATAAATATGTCAAAATATTAATATAGCTTATAAGGTTTTTTTACAATTTTTTCAAGTTTAAGCTCATAACTTCAATGAATTTTTTAAGAGATATCGCTGCTCGAGCTTGGTAGCTGTGAAAGGAAAAAACCAACTGCTGGTTCAATGGGGATTTCTGAACTTGTTGTATTTATGGGGTTATTTGAGTTTAAATGGTTCTCCAGTGACGAAAATAGATGAGGAAAAAAGATTCCTCTGAGTAGGCCTGCATCGTCTGAAGAATCAGTCAAAAATTCAAAAGACATTTCTCAATAATTTTAACAATAAAAAATATCTTAAAATGTCAATATTTACTCTTTCAGATTGTAACTCTCATCAAACTGGAGAATAAGCTATATTTAATTCAAAATAAAAAGGAAAAGCGTATATAATCAACTGAAACTACTTTAGATGAATTTTTCGACGCAACAGCCTTTCAGAATGATAATGGCTACCCTTTATTCTGCTTCAAAAGTCCAGAAACTAATGTGATTCCTATTTTTGATTACGATTCCGCTAGAAAAAATTAGAAAACTCAGTTCATTATGCAATTCTCCAAGAATTTGTCCCAAATAAATCCAATCCAGCTACAATCACAAGGATTTTATGGAAAATTGGCTCAAAAATCAAATATTTTTCAATAACAAACCGAAAAAAATCATAATCAGATCAAGCAAAAGAGCTCTTACATTTTCATCAAATTTAGGGCATAAATCGAATAAATTAATAAGCAAGGGCATTGATTTCCACTACTCAAAAATGCTTCTTCCAATTTCTCAATCTGTAAACAACCCTTATAAATTTTTTAAAAAAAAATTACCCAAAAAAAAGAGCCTGATTATGATAAGCACAACGAATTTATCCACAAAAGTATGACTTTGAATTTAAAAAACTCAAGAGACTCACGAGGCCTTTCACTTGGCTCAACGAGAGAAGATTTCAAAAATGAAAATCAGGCTCAATAAAAGTGGAACTTTAGGAATTTACTAAAAAATTTATATATATAGCCTGTTCCCGGCTATAGATCGGACTATGCCCGATCTTTGCCGGGAAAACTCGGGGGGGGTCTGTGTCACTTCGAGGTGACGAGTCAACTCCCCGAGTTGGCAAATTACTATATGGTGCTATTTGCCAACTCGGGGAGTTGGCTCGTCACCCAAAATCGATGCAGATAACCCCCCGAATTTCCCGGCAAAGAGCAGGCATTGCCCAATCTATAGCCGAGAGCGTGCTATAGTTGTTTTAAAAACAATGAAATTTTTCGTTTGATCTCCAGGGGAGTAAAAAATAAATTGCTTTTTAGCTTGATAAAGAAATCACTTAAGTCATATAGTCATTTAATCTTTATCTAATAAATTATTAGTTGCGAATCCTCAAGGACAAATGAAAGTTAATCTTAAATGGCATTACGAGAGTTATTGCATAGATAAAAACATTTTTATAAATTATGTCAATTTTGGCTTGCATATTTTTAGGTGTTGACGAAAATTATCGATAGAAATGGACTGTTTATTAAAAGTCAAAAATATTTAGAATTTATTATGAAGAGATATTGATACGCATTTTATCTTCTTAAAGGTATTTTCAAGAAGATTTCAGCTTAAGCTTAGTAAATTTGTAAATTTTCATTGCCTCCAATTTTATGAAAAATAATTCTAGAAGCTAATTAGCTTTGCTTATGTCTAGTCTTATTTAGAGTCTAATTAAAATTTTATATTTTATGTGCTCAATTTGATTTCCATTCGGTTTGACAATGCTATCAATGGACTTCAACATGATTTTTTGGCCTTATAAAAAGATGGTTCTAGAACCGAACCACCTAAAACTGGTATAGGAAAGCTTATAAAAAATAGAATGCAAAGCCCTAGGGACAGGAGACAGAATAAGCTGAGCTTCAAAAAGGGGCTGATGTAAATTCCCAAGATCGTTTAGTTTCTAGCTTTAAAAGGAAAATTAGGCATGTTGATGAGCCCTGCCATTCCAATTTAGAAGCATGGAGGACTCAAGGGAATTAATTTTTCGCTAACCAAAGGAGAATTAGATCAAAAACTTTTTCAAGTTTCAATAAATTTAATAAACCTATTTTTGCCTTAAGGCTTAAATATTTACATAAGTCCATTTTTTTTCAATTATCTAAAATCTTAATAAAAATATATGGTAGTGCCAGCATTTATTCTTATCCTGATGCTTCAAGCTTCTGCAATGCAAAACAACATCATTGAGCACGAGGAAAGTTCTGAAGGCGACTTTACAGCTCCCATTTCAGATACTGAGATTCTTAACCTGCTTTTCCAAAACAACGATAGTCAAGGATCTAGCCAAGAAATAAGGTCAAATGCTACAGAAAAAGAAAGAAAACTAACAGCATCCTGCACAAATAATCAAGCTAATTGCCAGACTTGTGCATCTGCAACTCTTTGTGGAACTTGCACTACAAGTCAATATATTCCTGACACTAATGGCGGATGCACAAACTCGTTCATTAAAAATTGTGCTCTTGTTTCTGCTGCTAATGTATGCAAATCTTGCAAAGCAGACTATTATCAACGCTGCGAATCATGCACTGACTTAATAGCCAATTGTCTTTCTTGCTCTGATGATGGAAAATGTATAACTTGTGGTTCAGGATATTATGTAAATGCGGATTATGGTTGCTCGACATGCAATGCTTGATACTGCGATACTTGCGGTATCGGAGGTTCTCCTTGCACTAAATGCAGCACAGGGTATTTTTCTTTCAATAACATTTGCAAGAATTGTCCCAGCTTTGACGTGAATTGTGAAGAATGTTCAGATATCAACCAATGCACCAAATGCGCGACAGGATATTTAGTAAATGATCTAGGCAAATGCATTCAATCATCAGTTAACAATTGTAAAGTGATCGAATCTAGTACAGGCAATTGTCAAACTTGTGTGGATGGATATTACCTTATGGGTGCCAACTGCGACTCAGCAGGATGCACGGACAATGAATACTGGGATTCATCCAACAACCAATGCAAGGATTGCAGCACAATTAGTGCTGGTTGCACCGCATGCACCATCGATAAAAAATGCACCTCATGTTCAGATGGATATATAGCTAATGATTCAGACAAATGCTCCTTTTCATCTCTTTCTAATTGTGTTATCGTTAAAACTGCAGATCCAACTCATTGCTCGAAATGCTCAGCTGGATATCTCCCCAACGCAGCAGGAGTGTGTATACAGTCTCAATTGCAGTATTGTAGCGTGGCTTCTGATGCTTATACTTGTACAACCTGTTCTAGTGGAGCTGCTTTAGGCTGTGGCTCTTGCAGCGCAACTAATACAATTTCTAATTGCGCTTGTGCAGCTCAAGGCGGCTCAATTTGTGCCATATGCAATAATGGCTATATGATTAATGCAGCAGGCTTATGCGCTAAAGGTATTTTTCTATTTAGATTGTCCTTCTAATTGTGCGGATTGCTCTTCAAAAGATGTCTGCACTCAATGCAATTCAGGATATTTCCTTTATGATGATAGTGCGACTAAAACAAGCTGTGTTTGTAAGATTTATTTAGCATGTACCGATTCGTGCAATTCATGCACTACTAGTCCTAATTGTTATAAGTGTGCTGACTTAGTAGTCCAAGATGGAACTTCGTGCAGAGTGGATCAAGTAGGATATCAATTGAGTTTCGACTCTCCAGATGCAGTTATTGATTTTGCTCACTCACTTTCGAAAACAGTAGCATTTAATTCTTTTACAGCTAAGAAAAATCAAGCAGTTTATCCTACAGCAACTTGGAGTATCAAATCATCAACAGTAAATCAGATCAAGGTTGCAACTGACTTGGATGAAAGTAAGCTCCCAATTGATATTGTCTTCACCTTTAAGGAGAACGACTCTTAAAGTTAAAAACTTTCTCTAATTTGGTTTAAAAATAAAGCAGATAATATTCTCCAGAAATAATCTTTGGAATATTCTAAGATGTGGCTAATATCTTCTATATTTAAATCTTTTGCTGAATAATGATTTTTAGCTCAAGCAAAATTTTTTTGATTCTTTATTATACGATCTTTATTAAAACCTCATAGACGATCCTAATATTGCTTCAATATTATTAAGATCAGGTAGCATTTCACACAATTTAGTTTCTAGATATTCTAAAACTCCAAGATCATTTAATGTAGCCATATAAAACAGCAAATTCAACCCATTTTCAATTAAATTTTATTATTAATCACTCTCTAAAATTTAATAGTCATAATTTTATAATGTTTTTACTATCTAAGCTAATTCTCTAGGTAATATCTCATCAATTCTTCTAATAAAATGATTTAAGATACTTTTTAGCTTCAGATCTTCCAGCTACTTATGGACCAATAGCACTAATGATTTTCTCTAATGACTTCTAAAGCGTTAAGATTTTTTTATCAATAAGCTCTCAAAGCTTTGCATCCTAAGACCTAATCTTGTCAATAAGAAAGTGAACGTAAAATTTCTGGGTCACTATCAAATTGTAATGTACATCTTTATAGTAATTCACCATATTTTGGAATTTCCTTATCACTTGAATATTACTTGGCTCATTTTGTGCAATTTTCGAAAAAGATTTGATATCCCTAAGAGTGACCTTCTCAGATATGCTGAGTTAAACTTAATCTTCTTGAATTGAGCAGTTCCTTTACCTTATATGACAAAGCTATACACTATTGGAAGTTCTTAAGTCAAAGCCGAACCCCATAAATAAATTCCATGAGAGAGATAAAATTAGAAAGCTAATTAAATGCCATTTATGTTTTCTGGATAAAAAGTCCATTCTTTTGCTCTAATATCATCATGCGGATTCCAATCCTATCTTGTGTATTTTGTCATTTTTTCGGAATTTTACTATAGAAATCAAGTCCTTCAAAAGAGTCACAGCTGTTTGCATCTCTTATATCAGTGTAATACCAAAAATAAAAGTATTTTACAGCTACGAAAAATCAAGCCTCCTATCCTACAGCAACTTGGAGTGTCAAATCATCGACAGTAAATCAGATCAAGGTTACAACTGACTTGGATGAAACTAAGCTCCCAATTGATATCACGTTCAGCTTTAAGGAGAACGACTCTTAAAGTTAAAAACTTTCTCTAATCTGATTTAAATAAAGGCAGATAATATTCCCAAATAATTTTTGGAATATTGTAAGATGCTAATATCTTTCAGATTTAAATATTTAGTTGAATAATGATTTTTAGTTCAAACAAATAATTGTTTGATCCTTTACTATACGATCTTCATTAAAAGCTCATAAACGATCTAATATTGCTGCTATATTATTAAGATCTGGTAGCATTTCACAAAATTTAGTTTCTAGATATTCTAAAACTCCAGCATCATTTAATGTAGCCACATAAAACAGCAAATTCAGCCCATTTCCAGTTAAATTTTATTATTAATCACTTGCTAAAACTTTAGTAGCTCAGGATTTTGTAATGTTTTTACTATCTAAGTTCTCGAGGTAAGGGCTCATCAATTCTTCCAATAAAAATGATTTAAGGTACTTTTCAGCTTCAAGTCTTCCAGCTACTTATGGGCCAATAGCACTAATGATTTTCTCTTATAACTTCTAAAGCGTTAAGGATTTTTTTATCAATAACTCTCAAAGCTTTGTATCCGAAGACCTAATTTTGTCAATAAGAAAGTGAACATAAATTTCTGGGTCACTATTAAACTGTAATGTACATCGTTATAGTAATTCACGATATTTTAAAATTTCCTTCTGGCTTGAACATTACTTTGCTCAGTTTTCTAAAAAGTTTGATATCCCTAGTTCTCTAATTCCTCCTTCTTGATAAAGCAAAACCATTTAAAAATGTCTCTACTTTTGACAAAAACCCTACACTCATTGAGCGAGAAAACATATTTTTAAAAAATTAATTTTTATAAAAAAATATTTTGATATATAAGTGATAATTAGTACAATGAAATCTGTTAATTTTCGGCAGTTCGCATTTTAAAATATAAATTTTTAATGTTTTTGGGAATTTTTTTAGAATTTTGAAAAAAAAATTTACTATATATATTTTTTAAAACAAGTTTTTTTGTTTGATCAAATAGGGAGAGTAAAAAATATTATTTATTAGTTTAATAAAGAAATCGCTTAAATCGTATAGCCATTTAGTCATTATCTAATAAAATTTTAATTTCGAATCATCAAGGGCAAATAAAAGTTGATCTTGCAAGGTTTGAGAATAATTATTACATAAATAAAACCATTTTTATACATTATGCCAATTTTTGGTCTGTATATTTTTAGACATAATTTATCTATAGAAATAAAGTATTTTCTAAAAGTCTAAAATATTTAGAATTTATTATAAAGAGATATGGATATGCATTTTATTTTCTTAAAGGTATTTTCAAGAAGATTTCAGCTAAGCTTAGTAAATTTGTAAATTTATTACCTCCAGTTTTATGAAAAACATTTCTAGAAGATAATTAACTTTCCTTACCTCCTGTCTTATTTAGAATCTATTTAAAATTTTATACTTTATGCACTCAATTTGATTTCCATTTTGTTTGACAATGCTATCAATGGACTCCTGTTAAAAGAGACTTCAACATGATTTTTTGGCCTTATAAAAAAGATGGTTCTAGAACCGAACTACCTTAAATTTCATCAAGAATTGGCTTCAGAAAATGGGTGTCTATTTTCTACTCCATTTAAATGTCTAGCTAAGGGGATAGCATAACAATGTAAAATATAGCAGAGAAATTCTTCAAACATAGCTTTAGAATGCGTTTAAATGCTCATCTCTTTAAAATACTTCTGTTATTTCATTTTGCAAGACATCTGACTATAAAAACATAGCTTTAAGTCTATATTAATGAATCCTTATGAAGATAATAAAAGTGCAATTAATGACTTCTTTTGATTTAAGTAAATAAATTGATATTTAATATTTTAGTGAAACTCGAATTTAAGACACAATGCCAAATAGTGAGTGGGAAAATACCCCAATCGATCTAATGGGTTTCTTAGATGCTGTTGGATAATGCCTTTCCAACTTTGCTTCCACCTTCTGTAAGAAAACTTAACTCAAAAATATGTGATTGGCTAGTACCTCAATGTGCTACTCCATGTAGAAGACCTAGTGGAATACATGTATCAGACGCTGTTTTTCATTACTCAAGTCCCCAGCCCATTTTCAAGCATTGCTACATGAGCTAGGAGAGCATGTCGATTAATGCGTTTCAATATGAGCATTGCCTATCACCGATTGGCAAAAGATATAGGTTTAAGATTGAGAAGATTTCTTTACTTATCGTATAAAATTTTGAAGCCACTGAATATAAAAATTTATAGAATTTGATAATGCTTATTTAAATAATAAAAAAATTCCAGGCTTTTTCTGCCTGGATAAATTGCAATCTATGATTCTAGCGCATAATCATAGGCAGTGCCAGTAATAAAGCTGCTTAAATTGAAATTGAAGGATAATAAATAAATTTTATATTAAGTTTAAGGGCTTATAATTTCGTCCAATTTTTTCATTCAAAGAAAACTTGCAATTATATATTTCGTTGCCACTGAGCCCAATATAGATTGTTCCTTTATTATAGGCGTTATAAACTTGATATGCATTAATATATTATTTTTGGATAACAATTCGTCTCGAGGTTTTATCATTTTCAGTCTCGCTTTCATAGGATAGATCCATATTCGCATTCAGTTAAATAAAGTTTCTTTTCTGTTCTAGTGAGAATTTTGATCTACTTGATGAAAAGTCATAACTTCCACATTAAGACATTAAGAGTGAGTAAAATCATTGGAGGAATCCATGAATTGACCTAAGACTAACAAAAAAAATTTTATAAAATAATTAATAATTGCTATAAAAAATCTAGCTAATTCTATTGAATTTAGCACAACTTGCCATTATCGAACATAAATATTATAAATTAAATTAGATTTTTATTTTCAAATATTTGCACTTTAAAAAAAAAAAATTTAATTAATATAAAAAATTTAAAAAATAAAATACCCAGGGTGAGTAACCTTCTCCTTTGTGATGAAATCCTTATGTGGCTTTAGGGATGGGTTATGGTCCCGCGATGCTCACTAACTTTAATGCTTACTTATTTGTAAGCTATATTTTAAAGTTTTCCTTTCATTTAGATATGCTGGCTTTAATTTAGACAAAGAGCATTCTGATTATTTTACACCTTCAACTAAGGGGCAAAAGAATCAATTCTTGGTCTGTATGCAAAAGAATAGAGCATGAAGAAAAACGCTATAAACTCGGCCAGCACTATTACAATAAAGATGCAAAAAAGTTGTTTTATAAGATAGATTTAAAGCCTGCAGAATTGTATAATCTTAAAGCAGAAAAAATCCACATAAAAGGATATCCATTGATGAGCGCATTAACTTTAATTCCAGATAGAGTTTCTTTAATATCCAAAATATAATGCAAAAATATAGATAAGAACGATTTTTCGTGATTAAAAAATTGATTCAGTGCTTTTTGAAGTGTAAAATTGAATTTTCTAGATAACCTTATGAAAATAAGAAAGCTACTTAAAGGCTGCAAAACAAGGCTAAGAAAATAAATAGGTAGAAGCCAAATAAATGAAATGATGAAGAAGCTAAGCTTATTGTCCAAAAAACGGTGAAATTTAATATGAAATAGCTTGGGAGATACTAGTTTAGGCATAGCATTCCAATGCGCTGCTCCTCACGAGCGAGAGCTTGCATTCGTTAGCAAGAGTGAGAGACTTTATCAAGGGATGGAGATTGCCTTCCAGAAAATTCAAAAAAAACGAATTTTCTAGGACCATATAAAATCGAGGCCAGAATGCATCCTTGGATCTCGCTGAGGATTTTACTAGATTGGTCAACCTACTTATGAAACCCTAATCCCTCAATACCAAATTACCTTCTCTAGATAAAAAGAAATATAGTTTTTTTCATACCACTATATTCAAAATTTTTATATGGTAAAAGTTAAGCTTTATTTTTTTAGGAAGTGGCGAATTCTGGCCTTACTAGGTATCCTCTTTCTAAACTCCAGAGAACTATCTCCTTATCTCCTGAAGGGATAAATTCTTGACCTCGATGTGATTATGCGTTCCTATTATCCCGAAATTGGGCTCTGCCAAACTGGATTCTCATTTCAGAAGGTTCTATCACTTGGCTTTCCCAATGAACATACCGGCTACTAGTGCTAAGAGTGCAGGCTGCTTACCACACCATTTTTATACATACCAATCAAAATATAAAAGAGAAGAACTCTTGGTCAGTAGACTAGAAAATCCAAAGATCATTATATTTTAATTTTATTTGTCACTTTATCAAACCATGTCAATCAAATGTCATGCCATCAATAATCATTCCTTTATAAAAATACATTTATATCAGATTAGGTATTAATTCCAAAAATTAAAATTATTTTTTTATTTTTAGCTTGGATTGGTTTATTATTCATAAATTGTTAATTTTTATATGAAAAAATTTCACAGTTTTCAGATTTTTAATTTCAATGCATCAGCTGAAAATTTGTTAAAACTTCTTTTATATGATGAAAAATGGCTGATAATTTTTCGTTGACCTAATGTGATAAAAAATGAAAGCTTATTGAATTTTTTGCTTTTTCTTCCAAATTATTAGGTGTCAAATGCTTATAGGATTATTTTATAGCAATTTGACAGACATAGAGTTTGCAAATAGTTTATCAGTCTCACTTTTGCAAACTTTTGCTGACCAAATAACTCTAAAGAATGTATTAATATCTTCTTGCTCTGAAGAAAAAAGAATAGCAGAAATTGTTGCATGACCAATCAAGAGCTACCTCTTAATTTTTTTTTCTTCAGATCAGATTTTTGCTCGTCTGAAAGGATTTTCTTGATGTCATGCTCTATAATCAGGTATATGGGCTCTAGGTCCTAAGATAGAATTGTTGGTGAGATGGACCGGCATCAAGTTCGAGGCAGGATAAATTGCGCGAACCTCTGATGATTCAAAGTAAGAAGAGATGTGGATCGTCTGAGTCAAGATGAAAGCCAATCCCACAGCTCATCAGACCAAATGGGGATATGCAAGCTATTGAGCGAAATTGCATTAAAAATGGGTATTCTGGAGAATACAATGGACAAGAAATGCGAAATAAGCCGCCTTGCACCGCTAGCTTTGGGAATAAAACTGACATAGAGCTCTAACTAGATTCATTCCCCTTCTTGCTCTGACATTTTGCATCAAGACGGAGACATACAAGCCATAATTGACTTGACTTCAAGCTTTTCTTTGGCTGAGTGCATCAATAGCTTCGCGAGTCAAATCCAATCAATAGTAATCAGTCTTGAAAATATTGAAAACTCTTACAGTGATTGGAGGTTTTTTACCCACTACTCATCAAAAGCGCATCAAAATGCGCTTTCAACCCTTGTTGATTTTTTAAATTGAAATAAATTTATTGTGCTTTCTGATGAATTGCAAAAACAAATTCCCTATGAGTTTCCGAATAAAACAGTCAGCTTTTTTATATGTGCTAACACCAAAGACCAAAATTTGGCTGATTTATTTGTGGGAAAAGCAATTAAAAAAATTGGTACAAGAAATATCGTCATTTTAGCGGATGGGGAAAGTGCAAAATGATTATTGCAAAGTTTAAAAGAAAAAAATATTTTTAATTTTGGCAGCGGGGTAGTTTTGGGAAGCAAAAGTTTTTGAGGCACTGATGAAAATGGTATTTTGGCATATGTCGAGGAAGGTTTAGAAAACTCATTTGATTATATAAGTTATGAATCCTTAAGCTGTATAAGTTTTATTCGATTGATTTTAAATTTCAGCGAAGGGCAAAATAGAGAGTCATTGAGAGATCTTTTAGAAAAAGAAACTTTTGAGCATCACCCGCTTCCAAGGTTTTCTTTGCTGAATGTACAAAATAATAAATGAGCTAAAGTAGGCGAAATTTTCCATAATGAAGCCACAATAGCCAGCCAGATCATATTTCCTGGAAATTCCACCCTATTTCCTAATTCCCCAATTACAAGTATTCCTATATCTATGGCAGATGGGGACACCAATCCAGGTTTCCCAGATAGCGCTTATGGAAGTGCAATAAAATGAGGAGCAAATTACGCATTAGAATATATAGTAACCTCCCATTTTTTTGACGGATTTGAGTTTCAGGTTGTGCACACAGATTGTGGAGCAGATGTCTACAACGCAACTTTCGCCTTTAACTGCTTCAGCAAGGTAAAAGACCGCCTTGGAGTTGGCTTTTTAACAAGCTACGCTACAAGTGCTTGTGTAGGATACATCAATACCCTTCGTAAATTTAATGTTTCGATCCCTCATATATAGAAAATTTCCCATAGATGGCGCTTTTTGCCCTTGATTTGCCCATGAGAAAAATTTTTTTGTTTGACCAGACCATATGGTACTGGTCGAACCAAAAAATTTCCCCAGTGGGCAAATCAAGGGCAAACAGCGCCATCTATGGGAATTTTCTATATCAGAGTTTGCTCCACACGTGGAATTAACTGATGAAGCTATGTTTCCTGAATTTATGAGAGTTTATAAGGAGCAAAGATTCAATGTAGGTGTGCTGTTCAGTCTTTTATCAGTGTTCAATTGAAAGCATATCAATGTGTATTATATTAATTCTCTTCCAAATGTCGCAATCTATAACTATTTTGAAGCATTGGTGAATAAGTCAAATATCAAAATTGAAAATGATAGAAATGAAAGGATGATTAATGCTAAAGATAGGGTATGGGGTTAGTGTGACCTCAGAGCTGGTTTGGAGCAGAAGCCAAGTTTTTTGGCTTTCTGATACATTTTGATGAATCAAACTCGCTTTGGCAAAACCAAGCCATTGTGGCTATATTTGTCAAATCGAGCTTGGCTTGTTAGAATACTGCAGATAAGCTAATAAGCTTGGTTTTTCCTCCAAGCCAGCTCCGAGAACATGCTAATAGCTTGCTTAAGCTATAATTATCGGCACAGTGATTTTGAAAGGTATAAGCCATGGCTACTAAAAGCCCTCAATTCAAACGTCAGAATTTATATTCTTTTAATCTCACCACCATGGCTGTTTTACTTTATGGAAGATTTATATGATCTTGGTTTTAGAAGAAACAATTTTTTGCTTTTACACTTTGCCAAAGTTACTTTTTATACATTAACTGAAACAGACCCAACCCAAATACACAAGCTGAATGAACTATTTTTTAATTGTATAATTATTGATCAAATTGACTGAGTAGGAGAATATGGGAAACAGGTTAAAAACAGTATTGAAAAGCAGCACAGCTCCCGAGGAGATGCTCTAGTCTACAGGTGCTTTTCTTTTGACTCTGCAATGCTATTGGCAAATGGCATTAAATATACAATTACTCAAGGAAATAATATAGAAGATTCCTCAATCTTGAACTCGAATCTGAGAAAGCAAAAGTTTACAGGCTGCTCAGGAACTGTCTCAATAGCTCCTGGATCTAATGATAGAAGCACAGGACTGATGGGAGTATTTAATTTTAGGTGGGACGAAAAGCAAAACTCATTGGACGACTATCTTGTCGGAAAATATGATTGAGGCAGCACCCAGCTCTTTTCTTTTTATCAAACAATAATATGAAATGATAATACAACTACCACTTATCCGTCTGATATGATTATGGAAGGAGAATGTCCTTTTGATGAAAAATTAATTGAATATTCGACTAAAGGTGCAGCTATTCTCTATGGCTTTTGTTTTTTTGTGCTTATTATCGCAGCTATGGCAACCTGCTTTGCATGGAAAAGCTGAAAGCACATTAGAATTGTTAATCTAAGTGTTAAAACACAAGCAAAATTTGAAGACTATCTTGAACACTTGATCATTTTTATAAACTTTTTACAATTTTTAGCTATGAGTCCTGATATAAAAGAATATGATGAATATTCCAGCTTACTTGCTGGCTATGTTGCTTTGAACTTAAATTGAATGATAGAAAAAAATAAATTTTGGTATTTAACATATATAATTTTAGGTGCTGCAGGGACATGAATTTATATCAGCTTAAATATACTTTTAGCGGTTGATGCGAAATATTCGTTCTTTATTTTTTATTTTTTAGGAGATTTTGCTCAAACATTAGTTTTGATTCTCGGTAATATTTTATTTCTACCTATTGTATCATTTTTAATAAGTATAGTTCAGTGCGATCAAGCTATTGGTAATGAGCTTTCAAATAGTTTTGTGAGATGAGACTGCTCAATTTTTTGCTGAAAAGATATAGGCATATCCTGTAAATAGCCCGATATGGGCTAGGAATAGAGGGCAAATTTCCCACTTGGCTCTGCCAAAATGGATCGGTCGAACCAAGCGGGAAGTTTAGGCCTCTATCCCTAGCCCATATCGGGCTATTTACAGGATATGCCTATACTCATTTATACATTGGCGCACTCTCAATTTCTATTTTAATTATTTATTTGCCACTTGCAATTTTCTTGAAGCCCTATTGAAACTACTCGAATGACCATATCAATATAAGAGTTTCTCCTCTTTACCTGATTTCAAAAGCAATGCTTCAAGTTGTCATTGTCATCTTAAATAAAATCCTAAAACCCTTTAATCAATCTTTATATGGGTTTATTTACATTGTATCCTTTATCTTGTTTTTCCTGATTTTACGGAAGAAAAAATTTTATAATTACCATAGGTGTAATTTATGGACAAATATTTCGTATTCTGCATTGATATGAAGTGCTATTATTTCGTCCTTATATTGGACTTACCCTAATAAACTAGATAATGTATGATTTGCACTCCAATACCTTGGGTGGTCATCAATGCTTATCGCTGGAATATATATGAACTGTAAATATTATCCCAGCTTACTTGATGCTGGAAAACAATTCGATATCAGTCTGCTAGTTAGATTTTCTTTTGGAAAAAAAGTTAGCGCCAAGGAGATCAATAAAGTTAGGCAAGAGGTTTTGTGCGAAACCAATTTTGTTCAAAATGAATTAGAAAGTAAAGAAAATTTAACAGAGCGCTAGTTTGTATCTTTATATATGGCATATATTTAAATTTATATTACAGAGCTAGCTAATCCTAAAGAAGTAAATTTAAATTGAGATATCTTTATCAATTGAGCTGCTTATTTTTAATTGCTCCAAAAATGCTTCTTATGAAAGATTTTTAATCAAAATGTTATAGATTTGAGCTGGCTAAAGATTTAAAATAATCTTTTTAAGTAAAATAATAAATCAAAATTTAAATCTTTGAAATATATGCTAACTCGTTTAAAATTTCAAGTAATTTAATTATATTGAAATCTATTTTAAATAATAAAAAATATAAATAAATAAGCAGAAATGAGCGGTAGGTCCTACCAATGATGTATATCTGGAAGCAATTTTTGGTGCGGAGAACTGTCCAAGGTTAGTCTCGAGGCGAGAAGCAGCTTCCATTGATTTGTGGCCTGGCCTGTGAGGCAGTTTTCACGTCTTTTTGGCCAGCAATGCTGATGTCTAGATTCTGTGTCTGAAATAGGCAGGGTGAACTATCTGCCTAGGCTGCTTGGTGGCTTCACTCAGAATGCTGCAAGGTGTTGCGTTCTTTTTTCAGAGATGATCTGGGAAAGTAGGAAAGGCGAGACTCGACGAAGATCTCAAGGACGCAAGTCTCTCCGATCTAAAAGATCCCGATCAAAAGGGGCGATCTGGCTGGATAAGCATGGTTTGGGTAATACTGGCACTTGACTGGAAATGGAGGCTCATGGCAAAATTCGATTTATGGCGGATCAGGAGGGAAAATGCCTAGAATGAGAAACGGGTCGGCCTGGGCTCAAGTTGCCTTAGGGTAGCCTGTCCCACAACTCTTGCTGTGGAAGTATGGTTCCAGGAAGTTGGAGCTATCAAGCTGCATCACTAATCTAATCTTTAAATAATAAAAAAGGAAACGCCTCCTAACATTATGTTTTCAAAAACCTGGTATTCTTATATATGGAAAATCATATGTGTTTTTATCCGAAATGCGCTCAAAAAGCCAAGCTTTTTTGTAAGTGCACTTCTCCACACACCCTTATTTGCAAGGCTCACATTATTAAGCATTCAAAATCATCTGAGCTTTCTCATGATATTCAGCCGCTTCTTGCAGAAGCAAACTCTCAAACCAAACAAGCCATAATCAAAATTTTAGTTGAAAAAAAGTTAAAAATCAATGAAATAAAGCTAGAATCCCTAACCTCCCTAATAATAAGCAATTTTTGCTTAATCATACTTTTCAAATGGTAAAACTAATATAGATCGAAAATTACTATTAATGAGATTTTTAGATAAAAAAAGAAACATACATTTACCTCCTAATGGTAAGCAATTTTCGATCTATATTAAATTTACTATTTAAAAATTCTTGTAAAACCTCCACAAATAAGAAATTGCTTATTACTAATGGGAGAGTGAGGATCTTTTTTCAATTAATTTTGAATTTGAGAAAAACATTAAATGATAATTTGCAAATTTTAGATGACGAATTTATTTATACAGATAACCAGCTTTGCTCAGTTATAAGTGCCAACAAGATTTCCAAGCTTGAAACTGACAATTTGCTTAAGCATCTAACATTAGATCTAAATGAAGCAATCCAAAGTTTGGAATTTCTGAATTGCGATCATGATATAAAATTAAATAAAATCCTTACAGCTAATACCTTTGCAGGAGAAATTATTGAAGAACTCAATGCTTTTACTGCTTCAAGTGAAAGGTCTTCAAAGACTAGGCTAAATCGAAATAAAGAAAGTAAAAGCTGATCAGATAAATCTACTGAAGAGCTAGAAAAATGAGAAGAATTTATTAAATCGTGGGATGAAGACTGTAAATCGAATCCAAGCAGTGCTTATTACTATTTTAAACGAGGTATTATATATCATATTCTCTGCCGAAATAAAGACGCGCTTGAAAAATTTAACTTTGCATTGAAATTGAAGCCAGACTATAAAGACGCTCAATATTATAAAGCAATAGTTCTTAACAATCTAAACAAAAAAGAAGAAGCCATTTCTTGCTTTACTGAGCTTTCAAGGCTTGCTCCTCAATACTCAATTGTGCACTTAAGCAATGGCTTGATACTTGAAGGCCTAAATAGAGGAGAAGATAGTATTTCTAGCTACAATAAATTCATAGAGCTGAATCCTGATAATATTTTTGGCTATTACTATAAAGCTGAAGCCCTAAAACGCTTAAAAAGGTTCGAAGAAGCCATTGATTGCTGCAACAGAGTAGTCAGAATAAATCCACTTTTTAGCAGTGCATATGTAGAAAAAGGTTTTTCTTTGGAAGAATTAAACCGTAAAGAGGATGCACTGAAATGCTATAAAGAATGTATCAAAATTGACCCAAACCAGTATCATGCATTCAATAACATTGGGATTCTTTATGATAGTCATAATCATGGGTGGAAAGCACTTGAATATTATAATAATGCTATTAAAATCAATCCTGAATTTCCAGTAGCCTTTTATAATAAAGGAGTATGTTTAAGGTCTTTAGGGAAAGCACAAGAAGCCCTAGAGTGCTTTAGGGAAGCTATGAGACTTGATAAGGATGAAAAAGAGGCAAGGGAAATGAGCAATGAGATTCTTGGAGAAATTAAGAGAAAAACTAGCCAAATCAATTATGAATTGAGTTAGAATTTAGAGTTATTTCTAGTTTAAAAATCTTTCAGAATTAAAAATTGAATATAATTTTCTTCTTTCTAAAAGCAAAACAATTTTTAAGATTTAAGAATTTTCAGTCAAAAAATAATAAAAATTATTCGTTATTAAGCAAGACTAGCTAGGGATTAAAGTAATTATCTTTATTTAGAGGTCATTCATTCTATATAACCTTAGCTTACTCCAAACTCTAATGAGGAGCAAAGATTGTTATTTTAAGAAATTTATCCTTTTTGGTGATTAGTGAATTATTTTCTTTATTTTTAGTCCTTTTTTGACAAACCAATACTCATAAAATTCCCTTTGAAATTTGGACTTTAAAAATTATCTGCTGAAAGTTCAGAAAGTTTATCTTCTTTTCTTAAACAATTCTTCACATAATTTCTTTAAAGTAATTAAACCATTTTAATTTTTTACAATATGTCTATAATTTTAAATAATAACTACATTAGATGATTTCCATATCCAGAGAAAAGCTCCTCAAACCAGGCGAGCTTTTAAAACTTCACACAACTTTTAGAAATTCTCTTGTTTCTATCGACACTCAGACATCAAATCTTCAAGCCAAAATAAAAAACCAAAATGACATTATAGCTCACAAAAAACAAAAAGGAGACCAAAAAGGAACTTCATTCTGTATAAAACTTAAAAAGTTTTACGAAAGAAAAATGCTAAATCTTGAAGACAAAAGAAACAAAATCGAAGGATTTTTATATGTAATGGAATGTATAAGCTTGGGTAAATTTACTGAAAATAAGGGTGGGGAAGTTGATACATTTGAACGTTTAAAAACTGAGTCTGAGCAATGTGATGAGTGAATAAGAAAAATAACCCTAGAAATCGGAGAACCATATGGGCATTTAGAGAACATCGACGAAGATGAACTGCTGGATGAAATAGGCGGTGTTGAAGAGCAGGAAATGAAGGAGTATACAAGTAGTGATGAAGAAGAATCAAAAATTTTTTTATTTAAATAATTAGTATTTGAGAAGATAGATTTGACTAATTGCCATTAGATAAGGATTTCAGAGTGTTAAAAGCGATAGCTCCTATAAAAAAATCGGATTTGAGTTGCTCATATATATTGGTGCTTTATAAATGCTTTTTTAACTACTAAGCAAGGCTTTTCATTTAATTTATTCAGCCATAAACCAAAATTATGCTGATCACTTCTGATTTTCAAAGCTCGTTAAATATGCATAATTAAATCTTCATGGATTATAGAAATAAGAAATATTTGTGTAGAGACATGAAAGAGAAAAGCTTTCTAATAAAAACTACTTCAGAGCTCATGAATAAAGAGCAAAAACTCAAATTAAGCTTCACTCGCAATATATTTCAACACAAACCTATTTCTAAAAAGGCTTTAGATTATATGATCACTCATAAAATTGCTTGTGATATATCTGCTTTTCAAAGTAATGAGGATATTTTATTAAGCTATTTCAACAAAGTAAATATATCTGAAAACATCAAATTATACAGCAAATATTTCCAAGAGTTTTTAACAGAAAAACAATTAGAAAAGCTATATAAAGTTGTGCTTTCCTCAAAACAATTTCCTGAGCTACAGATAGCAGCAAGCAACGCCATCACAATTCTAAATTACTCAAACTATAATTTCAAAAATAAATCCTTAAATGGGATTAAAGTCCCAAAATCAGATTTATCAGGATGCAATTTTATTAATGTCGACCTAGGAGATAGTGATTTAAGCAGGTGTAACTTAAGTAACTCTTATTTTTATTACTCAAATTTGGAAAACTGCAATCTTTCTAAAGCTCAATTTGGGAAATTAAAATCATTAAAAACAGTGGCAGATTATTTTGATATTTTATTTTCTCCTTCAGGAAAATATTTTGCGTGCTCTACAAAAGTTTCTATTTGGGAGACAAAAACGTGAAAGAGGATATTGATAATTGATGGTTGAATGAGTAAGGGCATTGCTTTTTCTCCATGTGAAAAGTATATTGCGGTAGGGACTGAAGTTTCTGAAGTTTGCATTTGGAATATAGAAAGGAAACGTCAAGTATTAGTATTTACGATTGATAATTTGGTAGATATTGCTTATTCGCCTTGCGGGAATTTTTTATTAGCAATTTCTGATGGAAAAGGATGCTTGGTAGATTTACAAACAAGAGAGCCAGAATATTATTCAAATAACCATATTGACTTTGCTTTATTTTCAAAATGTGGAAAAATTATAATAGAAGTGTTAAACTGCGAAGTTTGATTATACGAAATTAAAAATTTTAATCTAATTGGAAAAACAAGAACTGGGGGGAGCACAAGGTGTTCATGCTTAAGTGATAATATTTTGATTTTAGGCGACAGTAATGGAGTATTATATGTTTGAAATATGAAATTAGATAATAAAATAGCAATAAAGGCTCACATAAATGCTGCTATAACATCAATTTCTACAGACTCTACTAAAGGTTTGGCTGCAACGTCATCTTTTGATAGATCAATAAAATTATGAGACATAAATACCCAAACTCTTGTATATCAATATCATTGTAGCTATTTTTCAAAATTTATCAGATGCGTCCTGTCTTCAAACCTAGGACTACTAGCAATATCTCATGGAAGCGAGATCTTGCTTCATGATTATCACTCATTAATTAAAGCAAAACCATTTATAGGGACTTCCTCATTAGTTGAATATATTTCAGTTTCCCATGATGAAAAAATTATTACATCAATAGACAAAAACAATGAGACAATTGAGTGAGATATTGAAAAAGATTGAAAAATAAATAGGTATACTAAAAAGTATGAATTTTGAAGTAACTGAACTTATAGAAACAGACTAAAAGCAACAACAAATTATGAAAAGATTTTGCTGACCCCCCCTCGTGAGTGAACAAAAAAATTTTGTTCACTCACGGAGGAGGGTTAATTTTCTTTTTTTTAAAAAAATTTATATATAAATTTTATAAAAAATTTTTTTTTTCGAAATTTTTAAAAAATCCCTAATTTGCAAAAATTGGGAAGCAAATATTGATTTAATTTATTAAATTTATGTTTTAAAAACGCAATGTGTTTAAAATTAAACAGAATTAGCTCGAGATTTCATTATACTAATTATCACTTATATATCAATTTCTTTTTCATAAAAAAAAAATTTTTTCTATTAAAAAAATTTTTGTTTCACTCACGGAGGGTTTTTGGGCAAAAAATAGGGATTTTTCTAATGGTTTTGTTCACTCACGGAGAGGGGGGAGTGAGAAAATTAAGATCTCGAGTAACCTTATTCACTATTTCTCCTTGCGGGAGATTTTTTGCTTACAACTACAGAGGGTCAATAATCTATATTTTCGATATTATTTTAGGTCCGAGCATTCAAACGATAAATTGTGAGGAGTATGTGACTGGATTTTTACTATCTCATAATGGTAGGTATTTACTTACAGCTCACAGAATGAAAGGGCTTGCCATTTTGTGAGACATTAAATCTGGTATGAAAATAAATGAAACCAAGCTCTCACCAAATTGAAATGTTTTAGTTGCTTCTGAGTGTGCAACAATCATAGCTTTCAGTTACGATAGCGATGTGAGTCTTATTAAAACAGAAAATTCTGAATATATTGAAAGATTGAAAGGACTTCATGACTATGTCAGTACCATTTTGTTTTTTCCATTTAGCAGCAGATATCTAGCTGCCACTGGACAAAAAGATAAAAGAATCCTTGTATGGGATGTCGAAACTACAGGCATTATTTTAGTATTAAATGGACATTTAGGAGAAATCAATTATCTTACGTTTTATTTAAACGGAAATTTCTTAATTTCTGCAAGCAGTGATATGACCCTAAAAGTATGGAATATTGATGCAGAATCAGATAAAGATTTGATTCATTGATCTTCAATGAGTAATGAATTTTCAGCTTATAAAACAAGCTTTAAAAATGCCGCTTTAAGCAAGGACAATCAAAATTTAATAGACTCTTTATCACAGACTTGGGATAATTAAGTCTAATTATTTTATTTAATAAAAATATTGTTATGCAATTAAAAGAAATTATAATTTTTATTATAATATAGAAATTTCCTATAGATGGCACTGTTTGCCCTTGATTTGCCCACTAGGGAAATTTTTGGTTCGACCAGTACCATATGGTTTTGGTCAAACCAAAAAATTTTCCTCATGGGCAAATCAAGGGCAAACAGTGCCATCTATGGGAAATTTCTATATCTGTAATTCCTTCTTAGACAAAATTTTATACTATATGAGAGCGTCTTGGACTTTCACAATCAAATATGTACCTGAATAATCCTTTTTGCGAAAAAATTAGACTGTCTTAACCCAAAAATATTTGAAAAGAACTGCATTTAAGAGTGATCGTTCAAAATAAATAAAAACAAAAAGTTTAAATAAGATCATTATAATAACTAAGTTATTCTTTCACTTCTTATTCAAAATTAAATAATAACAATAATTAAATAACATTAATCAATTTCTTGAATATTTCAAATACATCACTTCTATAATCTCTAGGCTTTTCTAATTCTCTAACAATCTCATTATTTAGCTTTATACTAGGAATATCAGGCACTTTCTCAATTTCATTTCTATTCCAGGCTACTTTATCTACAATAGTTTTATTTTCATACTCCTTCTCAATCTTCTCTACATCTTGAAGGCTTTTCGATGAAATCTCTACAAAAAATTTCAACGATCCTACTTCTTTTTGATTTTTCACATGAATATCTAAATAATTTTCAATTGTTCCAGTACAATATGAAGTCGCCTTCATAATTGCCACTATAAAATCATTTTTCATCTCATTATAATTTTGCACATGGCCTTCTACCAATTTCTCGATTTTTAAATCTTCTTCTTCAATTGCCTTTATAGCTTTTTCCCCATTTTCTATGTTATTTTTGCACTCATTTTTGGCATCCTGTATAAATTTTCTATTAGTTTCTGCCATCTCAAACAACTTTTGATCTGTTAGTGGCAGAAAATCATGCCCTTTATGCTTGATAATACAGTCAAAACATAAAAATTTTTCATCATTTTCACAGTAAATTCCTATTTCTTTGCTGTGTTCTTTACAATAATTTTTATGATCATAATTTTCAATTATTTTTCGATCATAGTCTTCTATCAGCTCTCTCAAGTAAATATTTTCAGGAATTTTTGTGGGGTCTCTTTTGTCGGCATGTTGGCAAAAAGGGCAAATTATTGAGCTTAAAGAGAATAAACAGGGACTGCAGATTGTGTGGCCACAAATTAGGACTTTTGGGAGAAATTCTTGATTATTGTAGGTGTTAAGACATTTTGTGCATAAAAGCAGATTGGAAAGAGACTTTTTTGAGGCCAAAGTACACTTGCTTGGACTTTGCGGATTTGAGGAGTCATGAAGAAATTGATTTTGCTTTTCTGATAAATCGCTTTCAAAGTTTTTAGATATTTGAGTATCAGAGAGTTTGTCAGATTTATGAATCATTTCTCCTATATTATTTTAGGGGCCTAATTCAATCAATTATTTATGAAAGGAAATAAATGCTAACTCCCCCCCCCCCCCTCCGTGAGCGAACAAAACCATTAGAAAAATCGCCATTTTTTGACCAAAAACCCACCCTCCGTGAGTGAACAAAAATTTTTTTTTAATAGAAAAAATTTTAATGGAAAAAAATTTTGATATATAAGTGATAATTAGTATAATGAAATCTAGAGCTAATTCTGTTTAATTTTAAACAAATTGCGTTTTAAAACATAAATTTTGCAAATTAAATTAATATTTGCTTCCCAAATTTTTGCAAATTAGGATTTTTTTTTTAAAATTTCGAAAAAAATATTTTTTATAAAATTTATATATATAAATTTTTTTTTAAAAAAAAAAATTAACCCCCCTCCGTGAGCGAACAAAATTTTTTTTGTTCGCTCACGGAGGGGGGGGGGGGGAGTAAAGATAATTTTAAATGTCTATTAATAAGTCATTAGCAGAGAGATTTTACAAAAATAAATTATAAAAATTGAAAACTAACCAATTGATTATATCAATTTTAATGATATTTAAAAAATTATTATTATTTTAGCTAGCATTAAATCCTATTTTATTTGTTTTAACACCATTTGAGCACAATTCCTCCCCACCGCTCCCATAACTCCTCCTCCAGGATGCGCTCCAGCTCCACAATTAAACAGATTCCCTACAGGAGTTTCATATCTCGCCCATCCAGGAACAGGCCTTGAAAAGAACAGCTGATCCAAAGACATAGACCCATGGAATATATTTCCCCCAGGTATAGCATAAATTTCTTCCAAATCCACAGGAGTCAAAATATCAGGCTTCCCTATGATGCTCTTTTTAAACCCAGGCGCATATTCTTCAATGACTGAAAAAACTCTATCAGCAAATTCTTCTTTCAGTACCTGTGTCCAAGGCTGATTATTTTTTAATGCATAAGGCACATATTGAACAAACATTAAAGCGACATGTTTTCCTTTGGGTGCTATAGTAGGATCTACAACTGACGGGAGGGTTAGCTCAATCACAGGCCGCCTGCTAGGGATTCCAGTGACTCCGTCTTGATAAGCGTCTTCAATCTGTGATGGCGAAGTCTCAAAATGAATTGTTCCTCTATGATGAGGGCCTCCTTTGATTTCATCAGTATGTGGAGCACATAAGAAATTCGGCAGCTTATCAATTGCGACGTTTATTTTGCAGCTTGATGAAGTGTGGTTTATCGTGCTGATCGCTGCCATAAAGTCATTAGGAAGCTTTTTCTTTGTTTCTGTATCTAAAAGTTTAGAAAAAGTGATAAAAGGCGCCGCATTGCTTAAAATTACATTAGAAAACAGTTTTTCTCCATTTTCCAGCTCCACCCCGTATGCAACTGGCTGATTTGTGTTATCCGTTAAAATTTTCCTTACAGGAGCCTCTGTTCTGATTTCGACCCCATTTTCATATGCTGCTTTTTCCAATGCTTGACTTATACCTCCCATTCCTCCTTTTACATTGCACCAGACCCCACACATTACATGATGCAGCAATACATAAGCACTATAAGGGCTTGATGGAGAAAGCATAGCCCCAATAATTGCATCAGTCCCTAAAGTCGCTTTTAAGATCGGCGATTCAAACCATCGGTCCAAAAACTTATTCGCTGGGCCTGTTACTAGTTCTATAAACCCAGGCAAGTCTTTTCCAAGCTTCGTAAGATGCCAGGCAAATGCAATTAAATCGGAAAAATTGTCTTTTCGCTTTTTGAATGAGGAATTTTTAGTGAAAAATAAACCGAGATCAGGAGGAGCCCGATCTAATAAAGGTCTTATGGCTGCACTGTATTTTTCCATGAGGACGTTATATTTGGGATATGCCTCTGCGTCTTTTTGGCTGAATTTAGCAATTTCTGCGATGTCGGCTTCTTCACCGGCTCCTAGTAGTAAATAGTTGCCGTTTTTCTGAGGAGTTGGGGTAAAAGAGGAAGGAACTCTTGGTAGGAGCTCAAGGCCGTGCTTATGCAGGTTTAGGTCAGAAATGATTTGAGGGCGGAAAAGACTGTAAACGTAGGATGCTCTGCTAAATTTGAAGCCTGGGATAATTTCTTCGGTAACTGCACAGCCGCCTATTATATTTCTACGCTCAAGCAGTAAAACTTTGATGCCAGCTTTAGCGAGGTAGTTTGCTGCTACTAAGCCGTTATGTCCGCCACCAATAATAATCGCGCCATACCGCTGCGCAGCTCTTATAGTTGCCATCTTGTTTAATTATTAATAAAAGCCTAATTTATAGATGTTAGAGGTCTATGAAAATTTAATTTAAATTAAAAATTATGTTTTTCTTAATCTGCGGAGCGATTTTTTATGATAAAAAAAATTTAATTTAAATAAATAAAAAATAATGACAAACGAGTTAAATTTATAAATGGATCCTGAAACATGCCGAGAACTGAGAAAAAGGCAAAGAATGCAGTCCGACTACCCTGAGCTCATGAGAAAAGGAAATCCTATGAAAAAGTTTAAAAAAGACGAAATTGACTTAGTCAAAGAGTTTTGAGAAGACAGATACCAAGACACAAAAGAAGCTGAAGAAGATTGCTCAGATGAAGAACTTGAGCCTTTTAATTTAAAAACAGAAAGAGAAGCCCAGAGTTTCGCTGAAACAAAAGAAGCCATGTCTAGGCAGGATAGAGAAGAAAGAAATGACTTTTGACTAGATACAATTGATGATCTCAAACTTGCGAAGCCTGTAAAAAAGCCAGAAGTAAACCAAACTAAAGAAATCAATGTTTCTGAAGTTAAAAACATTATTAAAAGAATGCTGAAACAAGGAGAAGCTGTAAGCCAAGCCTTAACAAGGCTCAGAGGTCCAGTTGCCTTAAAAAAGAATTTCAAGAAAAATGTTAGGAAAAGTCAAGCTGAGACTGATACAAAAGATGATAAAAATTTATCTGAATTCAATGAACTTGTGAAAGCAACAAGCGATTTAATAGGTGAAGGGATCGACGATGTTTATAGCTGAACTTTAGATGATTTAGACACAGATGTATATTGAAAACTGAAAGGCCCACAAGGAATTGTAGGACCTCTGAATCTCGAAGTAATACAAAAATGGACTGAACAGAAACGAGATTTTTCTAATTTTACTGCAATTCAGACTAACAAAAAAGGAATTCCTCTTGAAGATTCATCATATGTATTTTAAAATGGCTTGGAAAGACAGCTCACCCTCTTAACAATTTTAGCTGAGGAGTCGATTAGGCTGACCGCAGCTTATTTTAGGCCAAGGTTTTACCTCTAGGAAGATGGATGTTCGGCATTGATCAGGGAAAGCCTAGCAGAGTCCTTAGGGCCAACCCAGTTTCCTAGCGCGATACCAGGAGTTGCGCTCTGAACAACTAGTTCAATTTGGTCGATACCTGGAGAATTTTTTTTTTCGAATTTCTGGAGGAGCATAGCAGATAAGCAGACAACAATCAGTCTCAAAGCAAGGTAGATATAAATACCCATTCGAGGTATCACAGGAACCCTCTATAATTTTTAACTAAGAACTAAGAAGATTCATCATGGATTCCTTTCAACGAAATTCCAAAAAATTAATATTTAACTCTGTTTTGCCTGCAAGAATTAATTAACTTGTTCCCTCCATCTTCCGCTTTCTAAATTCTTTATGCAGTTTTGGAACACTGGATCATTTTCATACTTACTAAACCTACTCCTCGTAATATTAGTCTTAATGCAAGAGTTTTCCTCTGACTGTACCTGCATTATGCTTTTCTTTTCATGTATCCTTTGTTTTCTTACCTTAAGCTCACTGTCATAATTTAGCCTCAGACTTGTAGGACTTACATCAACTTTTCTGATTGGCACAAACCCAGATGATATACTTGTGGGCTTCCAGGGCGGTCTCTCATTTTTTTTGACTATAAATTTTAATTTTTTAGGATTATTTTTTATTCCTGGAGTACTGTTATGGCTTCTTCAATATTCGTTCATATAATCATAAGACTTGGAAGAAGGATGCTGCTCTAAGTTTTCGATTTTGAGGATTTGCATTGATGGCAGTGCAATATGCCTTTGATGGGAGTAGACTGAATTTTTTAATTGTCGAAATCCATAGTCAGCTTGGTTCATGTTGGCATTTCATATGATTACGTCGAGCTTTTTTAAGGCTTCTGACTGTTCTTTGCAATATAGCAAAGGGCAGGGTAATAGCGGGTCCTTGTAGCTCGCTTTGAGCATATCAAGCCTGTTGTTTGTCTGCTTCATTGGCAAGCTAAACTCGACTTGACAAAACCAAGCCATTGTAGATTTGTTTGCCAAATCGAGTTTAGCTCGTCAGAATGTGGCAGAAATGGCAAAAGGCTTGGTTACTGCTCTGAGCCAGCTCCAAGAGTACGCTATTAGCGTGCCTGAGCAATAAAACATGACGGCTTTTGCTTATTTTATTATCCTTAAATTTATCGAACGCAATTCTCATATTCGCATATGCAGTTTTTCTGAAAATATTGTTAAATGATAAAATTCCACATTTTTTTTGATAATAGTTTAGCTGCACATTTTTAAAAAAGCTGAAACCAAATTGACGTGCCCTGAGGCTAATTTTTTCTAGAGATAAGGCTAATTTTTTGGCTACTTCTTCTTGGGTGAAATTAGCGTTGCTTTCTTTGCTTTGCATATCGACACTATTTATTGATAAAGAATATCCGAAGTTTTTCATTTCGGCAAATGCGCTACGAATAGTAAAGAAAACAATTTCAGATAAAATTTGTTTAAGTGAAAGAAGGGAACATTTTTCTTGATAAAATTTCAGTTTCAAATTTTTCAACAAGCCAAATCCATACTGAAGCTGCCTAATAAGCATTTTTTTAAAAATTCCATCAAAATTTCTAATATTTTCTTCAAGAACCATGCTTATTCCAATTTCTTTTTTTTCTATTTGCATTGAGGAAAAATTAATTTCTTTAAGTTCTGTAAAATGGTCATTGGTTATGCGTTTAAAAATACCCTTTAAGGTGCTGTCTAACCTTGCCACTGCATTCCTCTTGTCTACAAGACTCCAATCTAGATGCTTTAGAATTCTTAAAACTTCTAAAAGATTGGAATTTTGCCTCTTTTTCAGCACCTTGCATATTTTTTTAGTACTGTCTTCTTTTTGTATCTGAACTTCCTTCATATGCGTCTCCAATTTAATTTTTGGAATGATTTCTTGGTTTTTTATTTCCGAAAACGCTTTTTTCAGCTCAAAATACACAATTTCTGAAATAAATTGTTTAAGGGATAAAGCCGCACATCTTTGCTGATAATTAATCATTTCAAGCTTTTTCAGCTGGCTAAACCCGTGCTGTATCCTTTTTAAAAATATTTTCCCTAAATCATAGCTGAGGCTTTTGACGGCTTCTTCCCTTTTGATTTTTGAATTTATTTCCTTTCTCTGAATTTCTATCATATTCAATAATTTTTTATTCGAAAAATTTCTGATAGCTTGAAATCCAGAAGATAAAGAGACTACATGAAACCTTTGGAATATTTTGATAATTATATTAGGGATCGTGGTAGCTGCTATAGTCCGCTTATACATTATTATCATAAAGCCGTATTCTTTTAGTCTCACTCCCCCCATCCTTGATTGAACAAACCCCTCGTCGTTCGATCAAAGAGTGGGTTTTAATAAATTTTTGGAAAAAATAAATGTTATTTTTATTGTTTTTATGGGTTAAAATAGTAAATATTAAACTATTAAAAAGAAAAATTGTGTTAATTTAAAAATTTTAGTTTCCCCTTTCCACACTGTATATAAAAATTTACAATATGCAAATAGTTCGATCAAGGATGGGGATTAATTTTTCAATTTTAGAAATTTATCAATGGAATCGTTCGATCAAAGACGGGAGGAGTCAGCATAAATTCTTCCACTATTGGCAATACAACCGGCTGGAACGCCCTCAATATTTTTTCTCTGGCGTCATATTCAATTCTGCATTTCACAATTGCTCCGATAGTTTTTGTGTTATCTCCAGTCGGATAAAGCCTTTCCAAATCATCATAACTTTTATGACAGTTTGGTATAGGACTTCCTTGGGATAAATAAGTTGGAGATACAGCTCCAGACCTCTCCCCAAACCTCGGACTTGGAATTGGGCTTATAATCCTCATATCTAGCGAATCTTGTGCAGAACTTATCAGTTTTTTAGCATATTCTGACCTTTTATAAGGCATCATTGTTGACAAGTATTTTCCAACCGGCTTCATGGGCGCATTATTTTCAAATTCATAAATTATGCTCATATAATTTCCTATAGAGTTACCTAGTGTTGGGAATTTCGAAAACATTTCATCAATAATATATATCCTGCCTGTCCAGTTCACTAAATTGCAGCCTAAAAGCTCATAGCTGCTCAGTCTCTCTTGAAAACTTTCCCTTCACTCATATAGCACATCTTCTCCGTCTTCTTTTGCAATTCCATATATAATATTCTTGGTACTCGAAATTATTTTTACTGTACTTTTCGATCCTGCTGGCATCTTGACTAGGTCCATACATTCGTCAAAAGTAAAAACCTCCCCTGTGTCAGTCAACACTGAAATAAAGCCACTGCCTGATGTAACTTGAGTTGTAAAATGATGCTCAAGCTCTGGCAAAGTATAAGGGTAATTTCCTGTATTATCCTTTTTAAATGTCGGGGAAAAGCTTCTTAACAAGTTTTGGCGAGGCGCTCCTTTTGCATTAGAATGACAAGTGCCTATCGACCCATATAAATATACATAGCCTCCTCCAGTGCAGATACATGTGAAGCTTTCTCCACAAATTACCTGTTTAGCACTGAAAATTTTGGCACTCTCCACAAGTGTCGGCTCCTGGCTGTAACAAGAAAAAGCGACAGAGCCCAGCTGCCCGCAATCGCCAGTTCCCCATGTATAAAGATGCCCAATTCTGTCAATAATGGCAGCGTGGCTTGTCCCAATAGCTCCATTGACGGCAAATACATCAGAAAGTAGGTCAATTGGGGTTGGGGTTGGAATTTCATATAAATTTGGGATCCCAAAAATCCCATCTTGATTGACGTCTTTTCCTCATACGTAGACGCCGCCTGTTTTGCCTATAAAAAGTCCTGCGTTTTCGTTTATTGATAATTGTTTTACTTCAATTGGGACTTTAATGCGCCTTATGGTATCTTTGCTTTCTTCCTCTTTGGTTTTTAATTCTCATAATTTTCCTTTTTCTGTCAAGGCAACTGCTAAATTGTCAGTGACGTGGAAAGTTTTAATACTGGCTTTTGGTAAGGAATATATGGTGGGGATGGGGAGGTCTGCAGTGGATGGGAGATTTCGCGGGGACCATATAGCAGCCTATGTTGAAATTACATATCGCATATTGGACATTTATTATAAAGTAGTTTCATGTTGTTGATTTTCAATCATTTTAAGTATTTTATGATTATGGCTAGGAAAAGCTTTTGGTTTGCATTAAGATGAGTATAGCAAAGTGAGCATTTTGAGGAGTGCTATATATAGGAAAATATGAAATCTATATAATAAATAAGGTAAATTTTTGGATTTAATTGCAGGATTATATTAATTAAAATTGCTTTGAGTGATATTTTAAGACTAATTTGAAAACAGAGAAGAATTGATAGTATTATTGATTGAGGAATTAAAAAGAAACTCCAAAACTAAAATGGCGTAGTTCAGCATGATCATATAAGATCATTTCTGATGTTTTGGTATAAAACTCGTTATCAAGTGCTGCAAGAAGGCTTATTTGATGTAATTTTTTAATAATTTAATTATAATTAACACATGAGTAAAGTCGTTTTGTTTTTGGTTTTGGTATAATAGGCCTTTTTTTTCTTAATCTATTCTTATAAAAAATATTTATAGAAATTTAGTATTAACTTTTTATTATTTCATAAAATTATTTTTTATTTAATAAGCTTAGGCTTTTTCTGTTCTCCTTTCTCATTTTCAGCAGCTTCATATTCCAAAATTTCATTTTTTAAAGACTCAATCATTTCTTTTTGCTTATTCCTAATATTCTCAGATCTCTCAAAAGACTGTATCAGTGTGTAATGATCTTCTTGGAGCATCGCTAATTTTGCATGCAAATCTTCCCTATGATTTAACATTTTTTTCAGCCCATCGTTTGATTTTCTAAGCTTTACATTCTTTTGCCTCTGATTATTTTACATAATTGATTTAAAAATAATTAAAATTATTTTTTTTTTTAAAAAAAAATATATATTTTCCTCTGATTAAGCAAATCAGTCCTGAGCCTATCTAAAACCGCATTAAGGGATGCTGAACTTTTTTTACTTGGCGTCGACGTTATGCTTCTTTCGAGCTCTTCAAGCTCCCTCTCTTCTCTTTCAAAACTTTTCAAAAGAGAACTTGAAGCTGAATGTTTGGTCTTTTTTATTTCAACTTTTGGGCAATAAATAATTTGCGAACTTTGATGGGATTATATATAGAGGTTTCCTCTATATAGCGCTAAAAGCGCAGACATTTTCCCAGGAGCTTTCCAAGTTCGTCGGACCAAATCGCTTTTTGGTCCGACCAAGGCATTGATTTGGTGCAACCTACCGATAAATTCCGATCAGAATTTATCGGCCTTACAGCGCCAAACATAGGAAACTTCTATATACATTAAAATGCTGCGGCAATCCAATTTAAGTTCTTAGATCTTGCAGCTGGGGTAATCCAGGGAACTTGTGATAGATAGCGTTCGGTAATGCATATCCAGCCGAGTTCTATTGGTTTGATGGAACTCAGCGTCGGATTTGGCCAACAGCAGCTCACATCCAGATCTCGAGAAAAATATGAAAGTCTTGGAGTTGGAAAGGAAAACCCAGCAAAGCTTGAATGTTTACTTGGTCAATCGGATGATTCCCAAGCATGATGCCAAGTGTTATGCCCTGGGCTACTAAATTCATTTTGTCAGTAGCCTAACGAGAAAATTCATTTTTTTAATATTCTGGAAGGGCTAACTTTTTTTACACGTGGAATGATGGCCTATCCCTATACAATCTCCGATCTGGCACAAGCTCACGTAGAGGAGCGGCACTCGAAAGAGATTGCGGCAATTATCTGACCAAAGCAAGAATGGAGAAAAATACCTACAGGTTATCGTAGGAAGCTTCTAAATAATCTTATTAAGAACTAAGAGCTTTGATGGGATGGCTGAAGACGAGACTCAAGTGAGGAAATTTTTTCTTGCAATTTCAAAAGGTCACTTTTAATTACTTCAGGACTTTGTTGGGAATTAGTTAGGTTTTGAGGTATTTTTTGACTAAAATTATTCAAGTTTCCTTTATCAACATTAAATCCAAGTTCATGGTCTGCTAGAAACTCATTTGAGTTCATATTTATAAAAATAGCCACGCTATCTATAAATGTCACAAGGCGATACATCTCTCTTTTTAATATTTCTAGTCCTTTCTCTCATCTACACATGTATCTTTATTTACACCGTCTTTAGAACTTATGTTTCAAGGAAATTCTTACTCCCTCATCCTTAATAGAGCGAAGCCAGATTTAACTGCTTCTATTTAGTCAAGCACGAAGCCCCTTCCTTTACCAATTCAATTTAGCTCGATATTTTGATAATATTGAATCTTAGGGATTAGATATAATAGCGGCTTCTGTCCAATTATAATACGATTTCTAACATATATTACTTCATATGAAAAGATTTTAATATAAAATTTCTGAATAAATGAAATAATGTATAAGTATCACTTTCTTGATTAATAAATCAAAAATTAAAGTAAACAAATAAAATGTAAAATCAAAAGTTTCATTTAATCCACCAAAATCTTTCCATCAATAAGTGTCACATATAACCTTTTTTCCAAAAAGCTTTAACCCATCCTTGATCGAACGATGCAGATCGGTTCAATCAAGGATAGAAGCTTTAGCCATTTGAAAATACGCCAAGTTGCTCTATATTTTACAACTAATTGTTGTCTTTATCCGGCTAATAAGCTTCTGATATATTACTATATTCCCTTCTAGGGATAAAGAAAGCAGTTCCTATCCTATTTATAATGAATAAATTATTTTTTACAATAAAATGATAATATATACCATTTTGCAATGAATAGAAACATCCTATCATCTATCTACTATATTAAAATATCCTACCAGTAGGAATGCTTCTTTCATCGCAAAAGATATAAATTTTTTTTTCTTATTTAAGATATATTTGTATATATCATTTTTGTGCTACTTTCTCTGCCTGGTGAACTTTTAATAGTTGCCTATATCATCCTCTTTTGAGTTTTTATCACAGCTAATATCCACACGAGAATAAGAGCAGATGAGGCTCTATGAAAAAACAAATGTTCACTATATTTAGTAGGAAGAATTACTATGTATGGCTTATGCTTTTGGATTTTTATTGAATTTCTCCTTTATGGCATTATTTTACTCGAAAAGTTATACCCAGCAGATATGGTCATCCAACAGAGCATTTGCTGCTATATAGCTATTGCTATAGTGCTAGCTGGTATTATATATTTGCAAGTCAAATATTCAGGACTTCCTTATAATAGCTTAAGATCTCAGAAGTCCTTAAGAAAAATTATAGCAGTCACCATCATATGGACTCTTGGCAGATTCTCACATGCTACACTTTACATCATGAGACCTGGAGATTTAATAGAAGAAAGCAATGAAATTAAAGAAGTCTCAGTTGACGATGTAGTCCCAAGTGTTATTTTGCTAATTGACTTGATATCAGAAATTTTATGTTACGTAATGATATTGGAAAGTTCATTTTTTAATATTTTCACAAGAAAAAGTGACAGTGAGCATACATCTCTAATGACTCCATTCGACAACATGCAAAGCGTTGATACAGTCCCTGAGGAGTCTGAAGGTGTTTTTACCAGTGCTAATGCGAGCCATACTCGTCTCACAAATGACGACTTAAGGATTGAAATGGCTATTTCTGAAATTCCTAACAAGCTCGGATCTCTTCACTTTGGAACTTTGCGTGGGGCCAATGTTGCAGTCCGCAAGCTTAACCTTACCCAAGTCAGTAAATATGTCTTAGAAACAATTGACGCAGAAATTTCCTCATTAAGATATTTCAAAAATAAGCACTATAACGGGATCATTGGCAGCTTAGTAGACGACAAGTCTCTAAAAATAATTTCCGCTTATATGTCAAATTTCTCTCTATATGAACTTTTGCATGACCAAAAACGGCATTTTCCTATTCATCAAAAATTGGTTTTCGCCAGCGAGCTTGCATTTTGTATAAAAGAATTCCATAATAAAGGAAGAATTCATGGTCATCTCTCGTCCCACAATGTGCTATTTAATGAAAATTTTAATACCTTTATAAGTGACCTAGGTTTTGACGTGCTAAAAAAATATGCAGGACTAGTCGCAGGGTACGTCAATAAAAGTGCTTGAAGTTCTCCTGAAGTTTTGAGCGACACAGGCTCTGTAGTAACAAAAGCTCAAAAAAGTGACGACGCCTATAGTTTTGGAATAATTCTATGGGAGCTTCTTACAGAAGAGGAGCCATTCCCAGGAGTCACTCTGCCAAACTTAAAAAAAATCGTGGTCGGGGACACATGCAGACCTGTAATCCCACAAGGCCTTGACCATCATTTGAGGATGCTAATGCAAAGCTGCTGGAATGTCGACCCTTCCAAGCGGCCTGATTTTGAGCTGATTTATTCAACCATAAGCAGTGTATTAAATCAAGATGAATAATGCAAAATAATTTAATTAATTTGTTAATTTCATGAAATTTTTCACAAAATACTTGCAGCAGATCTCAAAATTTGGAGAGCCAAGCTTTATGAAAGATATTGATGGGAATCCTGTGGATATAACACAACCCCATCAAGCAAGCAAATTGACACATTTGACAAATGGGGAAGAGTGGATCTGGAAAATGAGCCCAATTCTGGTAGACGATGATATTGTCAGATGTACTGGGGTCAAAACCATAGGCTTAGGGCACCCGATGGTTTATATATTGCTTAATAAAGTAGAGCAAAATGAGCCAGAAGTGTGCAAATGGTGTGGACTGAGATATCGGAAAAATCCATTGTTAAATCAGCATTAAAGGATTTAGCGTGAGGTTAAAAAAGATAAATATCATCATTATTAAATTTAAAAGGACATATAATTATTTTCTGATTAATGTTTAGAAGGAACTATATATAGGAAACAAATTTTCTTTTGGGATTGAAGGGCTTTTGCTTATAATTATAAATTATGAGAATCTTGCATTGGTAAGGCATGCTGAGTTATTTTGAATTTTAATAAGTAAATAAGAGTATTATTTCTTATTGTAAAGAAATTAAGCAAATTATAAAAAAGCCTAAAAAATCTTTTCAGAAATTAATAATTTAATTTTGGGATAAGGTATCATGTGATAAGCAGCTGATTACGACAATTCTTTCTCAAATTTTATTTAAAATATCATCATGGTCTGACTTGCCTGACGATTTTGGTTTTCAGGCAAAATGGTATGATTTTAAAACGTCGAATTTAAGAATTGTCTTAATTACTCCAGTTAAATATTTTATATGCGATTCACCTTAAGCTCAGTGATCTTAAGCTTAGAGTTTCCTTTTTGAATGCTCATAACGTGCATCCATTCTTGTGTCACAGCGCAGCATGGAACTAAACAATGAATAAAATCCCAAATCGAGTTGTCTTCAATCTTCATTGACTGCCTGAGCATATGCCGATTTAATGAGCCACCCAAACATCCCAGGAATAGAACTAGCGAGTAGGCTCGTAAAGATGCATGCCTGTTATTTGGTTCTGCCTGTTTGGCATTGAGCATTTGCATGCAGTGGTATCCACAAGGGACGCAAAGTGACCAGAAAAACATAAAGTAGTTTTCTTGACAGTCAAACAGTTCAAATTTCCACCCTACCATTAATAAAACTAATATCTAAATCTCATTTCTCAATTAAACTGTGAAAGAAATTTTAAATAATTAAACGAAATTAAAAGAGTGGAAGAGGAGTGAAGTGAAGAGGGAAAAACTTGTTGAAAAGAATGAGCCAAATTTTTAGCTGGAATTGTTTCTGTTACAATTTTTTTTTATTTTTAGAAAAATTTTTAGGAGGTTGTGAGCAGGGTAGGCTTTCTTTTAGTGGAAAAGATTTGTTTTACTAGCTCTATAATAGAAAGAATATAAGAATTGACATCGAGGGAAGGGACTTTGCCTAGTTGTAAAAATGTCAGCAAGTTGTTGCTGAGTGAAGAAATATTTATAATGTCAATTATTTTTAACTCATTAGAAGAATTTCTATCAAATCATAAAAGCAAATAATTTAATCACTATATAAATTATTGAAAATATATAACTAACTACTGATAAGGCATCATTAAGACAATTACTATTGATGGCACACCAATTTCTTTATTTATATTATAACTTATTGAAAATTAAACGCTTTCTAATTAAATAATTAAAATAATTTTATATAATAAAGCTAAATTAATTTTACTGAAAACTCATCTAAGCTCATGAAGCAATAAAGACATTTTCTAATAAATATGCTATCTGAAGATCAATTCTTTGAAGCTAAAAGTTTCCTCCAAGTCTATAAAGATGCTCATAGGTGTCTAGAACAAGCTGCAAGAAAGAAGGCTGCCTTTGACAAATATAATGCTTTCTATAGTAAAGTGAAAGAAGGGCAAGATGAAAGAGAGCTTTCATTCGATACCCAAGGAAATCTTCAGCCTGCAGTCAACTTCAAATCAGGCTTTTTCTTGAAGCTTGGACAATTCGTGAAGTAATATTCTATACAGTAAAAACGTGAATAGCAAGCTTGAGTCGCTCCCAAATAGCTATGAAGCTTTATCATCCCATTTAACAGGGGTGATTGAAGACTTGAAAAAGGAAATTTTAACAGCAAAAACTAAGGCTTAGCTAACTAGTTACTTAAAAACACTTCTTATGGTTTTTCTATAATATTATTTGCCAATATCAAATTTTCTTTGCATATCTTTGTCTTCATATTAGCCATAATTCTTCCCTCAATATTATAATTAATGATTTAATTAACCCTTACAGCATCCTTTCTTCTTTTTCTCCACAGTTCCCAGCTTAATCGTATTAATCTTTGAAATATCTACTTTATCAGCTCCTTTCGTATCAAAACTTGCATCAGTTCGCCTTGCAATAGTAATAAGCAGTTCCCTAAACACCACTTCTACATTGGTGCAGTCCAAAGCACTTGTTTCAAAAAATGGGATTTTTTGTTGTTGGGCGTACCTAATAGCTTCATCTTGAGCCACTTCTCTAGCATAGGCCATATCACACTTATTTCCAACCAAAATTATTGCTAAATCTGGCTGAGTAAATGACCTGACCTCATTGACCCACCTGTCTAAATTTTCGAATGTCGCATGTTTCGAAATATCATAAACTAAGAGAGCGCCCATTGCGCCTTTATAATAAGAAGAAGTAATTGCTCTGAAGCGCTCTTGCCCAGCTGTGTCCCAGATCTGTGCTTTTATAGCTTTGCCTTCGTGCTGGATGCATTTAGCTGCAAATTCTACTCCAATTGTGGCTTTGCTTTCAAGGTTGAACTCGTTTTTGGTAAATCTTGACAGGATGTTGGATTTTCCGACACCGCTTTCTCCTACGAGTACGATTTTGAAGAGATAATCGTATTCTTCTTCCTCCAGATTGCCTGCCATTTTGAATAGATTTGATTATATGAAAGATTTAGCTGTCCTAATTGATTCTCTTTGAATTTTTCTATATATTTAATATCAATGTAATTTCTTTAGACTTAGTGCAAAAGATTTGTTTTACTTGTACAATAATAGAAAGAATATGCAGAATTGACATCTAGGTAAAAGGACTTTGTCTAGTTGTAAAAATGTCAGCAAGTTGTTGCTGAATGAAGAAATATTTTTAATGTCAATTATTTTTAACTTATTAGAAGAATTTCTATCAAATCATAAAAGCAAATAATTGAATCACTTAATTAATTATCGAAAATATATAACTAACTACTGATATAAGCTATCAACGGGCTTTTTGTTACTTCCAAAACGCTCTAAGTTTTCTAAATTTATTCCCAGCTATATCTGAAGATCAATTCTTTGAAGCTAAAAGTTTCCTCCAAGTCTATAAAGATGCTCATAGGTGTCTAGAACAAGCTGCAAGAAAGAAGGCTGCCTTTGACAAATATAATGCCTTCTATAGTAAAGTGAAAGAAGGGCAAGATGAAAAAGAGCTACCATTCGATACCCAAGGAAACCTTCAGCCTGCAGCCAACTTCGAATCAGGCTTTTTCTTGAAGATTGGACAATTCGTGAAGTAATATTCTATACAGTAAAAACGTGAATAGCAAGCTTGAGTCGCTCCCAAATAGCTATGAAGCTTTATCATCCCACTTGACAGGGATGATTGAAGACTTGAAAAAGGAAATTTTAACAGCAAAAACTAAGGCTTAGCTAACTAGTTACTTAAAAGCAGTTTATGCTTTTTTCTATAATATTATTTGCCAATATGCATATCTTTGTCTCATTTTGTCTTCATATTAGACATGACACTTATAATTAATGATTTAATCAACCCTTATAGCATCCTTTCTTCTTTTTCTTCCCAGTTACTAACTTAATCGTATTAATCTTTGAAATATCTACTTTATCAGCTAATTTAGTAACAAAACTTGCATAAGTTCGCCTTGCAATAGTAGTAAGCAGCTCCATAAACACCACTTCTACATTGGTGCAGTCCAAAGCACTTGTTTCAAAAAATGGGATTTTTAGTCGTTCGGCGTGCCTAATAGCTTCATCTTGAGCCACTTCTCTAGCATAGGCCATATCACACTTATTTCCAATCAAAATTATTGCTAAATCTGGCTGAGCAATTGACCTGAACTCGCTGACCCACCTGTCTAAATTTTCGAATGTTGCATGTTCTGAAATATCATAAACTAAGTGAGCGCCCATTGCGCCTTTATAATAAGAAGAAATAATTGCCCTAAAGCGCTCTTGCCCAGCTGTGTCCCAGATTTGTGCTTTTATAGCTTTGCCTTCGTGCTAGATGCATTTAGCTGCAAATTCTACTCCGATTGTGGCATTGATTTCAAGGTTGAACTCGTTTTTGGTAAATCTTGACAGGATGTTGGATTTTCCGACACCGCTTTCTCCTAAGAGCACGATTTTGAAGAGATAATCGTATTCTTCTTCCTCCAGATTGCCTGCCATTTTGAAATATGCATGAATAATTAAATGGTATTAAGGTGAAGCTTTTAGGAGATTGATGCCAAAATTAATCCAAAACAGCATAGATTTGATTATATGAAATATTTAGCTGTCCCAATTGATTCTCTTTGAATTTTTCTGTATATTTATTATCAATGTAGTTTCTTTAGACTTACTCCCCGCCCAGTGAACAACAAAAATTTTTTTTATAAAAGATTGATATATAAGTGATAAGTATTATAAAGAAATCTCTAGCTAATTTTGATTTAATATAAAACAAATTGCATTTTAAAACATAAATTTTATAGATTAAATTAATTTTAAAAAAAATTTAACCCCTCATAAGCAAAAACAATTTTTTGTTCGCTCACTGAGAGGGAGACTTAGCCGTTTCTTTAGTTTTAAATATGAAATAGCTGGAAAAAAAATCGTTATATTTAATATAAGATAATAATTAGTAGAAATATAATGGAGGACAACATATTCATAGAAACCGACAAAGCCCAGGAACTTCTTGATGAAGGACTTTGCTACTTTATTGACTCCAGCATGGTAGCCAGTGCAAAAGAAAACCATTCTAACCTTAGAATCAGGTCAGCGATATTTTTCAGTATCAGCGAAATCAAAGATGCAAACTCGCCCTTGTCGAATGCCTTGCCATCGGCAAGTGTTTTTGCTGATTTTATGGTCAAACTAGGCCTTCCGAATGACGGTAAAAAAGTTATCGTGTATGACCAAACAGGTCTTGGCTATGCTCCAAGAGGCTATTTTATGCTGAAATATTTCGGCTATCCACAAGTTTCAATCTTAAATGGCGGTCTTGTGAAATGGTTAAAAGAGGGACGCCCAACAGATTCTGGCATCTACCCTTTAATGGAAAATGCAGCTGAGTCTTTGGAGCATTACCAATATGTGGAAAACAAAGAGATGGTATAGAATGCCAGGCTTTTTTTTTTCTAAAAAAATATTTTTTAAAAAATTTCTAATCCATTTCAAATGAGAAAAAACTCTTTTGGCAGCAAAAATCTTAACACCTTATAGTTTTATATGAAGAAATTGTTACTTTGTTGTCATCTATAGAACTCGGATTCAGTTCTTGTATATTGTGAGATCCAAGACCTAGCAATATATTTGAAGCTGGGCACGTTCCCCACTCAATAAATCTCCCTACCTTAAGCTTGCTGACTGACGAAAAAACATTGAAACCAAGAGAAGAAATCATAAAAATCCTCGAAGACCATGGAATTTATATAAATAGTAGGGTTATCGGTACTTGCCTTAAAGGAAACACATCATGCGTTGCTTACGTAATTTTAAAGCATATTGGCAACCACCATGTAAGAATGTACGGCGGATCCTACGAAGAATGGAAACTTAAAAATTCCAAGCTTACTGAAGCTAATTAATTAATTTACGACTTTCATGTCCAATTTTCTTTTCTTTGTTGAAGTCTCGCTTTATTAAGTATCTTAACAGCGCTGATCGGCTCCTGCTATTTTCTATCATCTCTTCATGCCCAGGCTCCATTGGCTTCCAAGTTTTATACTCCACAATAAACTGTCCATTCTAACTAAATCTTACTGCTTTCTTCATATATTTGTGTACAATGTCATCTTCCAGAGAATGGAAACTTATGACTATCAAAACACCTTTTTCATCTAAATTATTAATCGCATTTTTCAAAAAATTTTCCACATTATCCAGCTCATTATTAACCTTTATCCTTAAAGCTTGGAAAATCCTTGTAATATTATCATACTTCTTAAAAGACTTGGCTATATAAAAAGCGTAATTCAAAACTTTTGTAAGCTGCATTGTGCTAGTTATTTTATTTTCCTTTCTATACTGACAAATAATCTCTGCTGCAGTCTCACTGTATTGTTCATTTCCGTACCGTTTAAAAATATCAACTAATTCATACTCACTTGCATGATTTAAAATTTTTTCAGCCGTCAGCTGATTTTTAGTCCTGTCAAATCTCATATCTAATGGCCCATCTGTCCTAAATGCAAAGCCACGCTCAGGGGTGTCTAAATGGACTGAGCTTAGGCCTAAATCTGCAATTAGGACATCAAAGCCTTTTCCAGATGTGAATTCTTCAGGGAATCTTGGCAGTGAAAACATGTTTGTGTATGATGTGTGGTGGAATTTTATCCTATCAGAAAAATCCGCTGTGTTTTTCTCTGCAATTGCAAGCATTTCTTTGTCGATGTCGACTCCTATGATGCGGGAATTTGGATATAGCTCAAGTAAAGCTCGAGAATGGCCTCCAGCTCCAACTGTGGCATCGCCTACGAGGAGTTTGCTGTCCTGTGGGAACCTGGACTCGACGATTTCTACGATATTTCGCCACATGACTGGGTAATGCTCCCCTATACATCTTTTCAAAATGTGTGGGAACATAATTAAATTAAATAGGAATTATTCAGTTGGTTTTTTGAAGATGGGGTGGGCCGCTCCTTGAGGTAAGTGCAATACAAGGGCAACCCGTTGCAAGGTCCCAGCAAGCTGGGGATGCCTCGCTCCCAATAAAAAATTGATGTGAAAAACGCCACCCAGTAGGGTGGATACCAGTTTTCACACTGATAAGAACAGATACTACACTTGATCTTAGCCAAAAGGCCGAGAAGGTATGATGTTGGCACCTTGGGGTAGTTTTATATAACCATTTTTAATTTTTTGTTAAGGGACATTTAGTAATCTAATGAAATCTGATAATATAAAAATGAGAATAGAATAAGCTATAATTGCTTTAGAATTAAGAAAAAAGCATAGAAATTATTTTCAATCTGTAATTATATATTATTATCAAATGGATTATCTATTGTATTAAAACTTCCAAGCTCAGCAGTCTGGTTTGGAAAATCTGTAGCCAATCCTGATGACCGCTGCTCGTCGTTTTCAGTGTTATTTACAGTGATATCCTTGCTCAGTATATGAGGCCAATACTCTGGGAGTCTAGAAGACTGAGTGAAAAATTGATCAATTGAATTTTTAAAATAAAACAGCACATAGGCGTTCCTCGTCACCGTTTCTTCTAAATTAACTCTCTTCGTTTTTTCATCATCGTAATGATACCATTTCTGATCATGCTTGTTTTTGCACGTCGCTGTATAATGTCCATTTTGATTAGTCCCTGAATGATTGATTGTCCCAAAAAGATCATAATTTGGAGGCTCCTTTTGATTTGACAATATATATTTCGTCAAATTCAAATTTGCTGTTGGATACTTTACAAATGATTCCAGCTTCGAAATTTCGCATTTATTATATTTGAACCTTTTAAGGTGGATAATCAAAACAGGTGGCAGCTTCCACAAATCAAACTTCTTGGTCGCCTTGCATTTTTGGTTGCAGCATGGACAGAACCATTTTTCAGGCCCATCTAAAATTTCTTCCTTCGTAAACTCAAGCAAACAGTCTTCAAGAGTGCACGATTTTTTCGCAATTGGGACTGACAGATACATAAACACGTCAAAAGTGGCTGAAATAAACCCACACTCACTGCATTTCAGCGTCGACTTCAGCTGCCCTTGAAATAGGTCTACAATAACTGAGCAGTTATAAGACAAATACTCATGTCAGGCTTTTGCAGCCTGCCTTTCATCTTTTTCTCCATTATTTTCAATTACACTTGGAGTCCCTGGTCTGGCTACTCTATTAAGCTCTTCATGTATCTGATCCAAAAAATACGAAAGGAATTCATGGCAGTCATTTTGTTTTCCGGCCTCGAACTGTGCTGCAGTTTCTCATACCAAATTAATTAAATACCGTGGTACTATACTTTCGTATTCGCTCAGCCATTGAGCTTTGGCTAGCTCTACGAAGCTTCTGGTAAGCTCGCCACTGAATTTTGGATTAATTTCATCTTCATGGACTCCTGCAAGAAAATAGTCAATTAGTGGCTGAGTGTTCAAAATACATTGTAAGGCTGAGCTTATGTAGCAAGTGTTTCCTAGGTTTTCGATCCCTGCGAGACCGACACAGATAGAGGCACTGCCTTGATGCTCGAAGCGGTTTGGAAGTCCTATGTAATTTTTTGTTAGTTCTGGAGGTGGCGATAGAAGCGTTGAGATGTCCTCGCTCGAGCCTCGTTTTCTCTTAAGCAGCATTCGTTCGTTACCTGATTATAAGCTACCTTCATAATTTCGTCCACAGCATGCTGAACCCATTTATGAAAAAATATAAGGAAAATACTTAATTATCTTACTCTCTATTTGATATAAAGAATTCAGGTATTTTAAAATTAAACAAATTGATTTTAAACATAATCTTTATTTAAAAATTTATAAATTAAGCATTGAGTATAAAGCAATTTTTTATTTATTCTATTAATTTAATGCTATTATAAATCTCAATATTTCATAAAATAAAAACTTTTTTATAAAATAAGGCTCATTTAAAAGATTTATAAATTATGGCCAGCTAATAAATGGAGGAGTTAGTCACTCATTTCTATCATTTCATATATATAAAATGGCGTTTGACGTCTGATTTGATCTCTAGTGATGGTTACCCGTGTATATCAAGGCTTGGGTTTTGGAGCCATTAGTTGGCCTAGCAATTTTAGGACCGAAGCGAGGGTATAAGCACAAATCCGCTCTTTTGTAGCCTAATCCAATGGGCAACTGTTTGTGGCTTATTTTACCATTAGCGAAAGGCCAGTGGCAGTCCAAATGGAATTGGGTGGCTTACCTGCTTAAGCTGCTATGTGATCTGCTCCGATTGCGGAATAGCTGAGCATATTTCCAGGAATACCTAAATAGGGATGCAGATTAAACGAATTCGGTAGTCACTCATTTCTATCATTTCCATGCCTTGAAAGTTATCACTTGGGGTAAGTTCTTTGGATTCAAGGAATAAGGTGGCATCTTTGGCGAGTTCATCTCCAAGATTCTTGAAATCGATAATGGCTTGATCATACTGCTCTCGAGAAATGTAGCCTTTATCACGCAAAAATGGAAGCTGAGCTTCTGCTTGGGCTAAGGTAGCTTCACCGTTTTGGACATCTGTGTACATTTCGTCAATGATGTCGTCACCTAGGTTTTGGAGGAAGGCCGTTGAGGTTGCTTTTTGATTTTACATACCCTTTTTAACTATGTAAAGCACATAAAAATCTATTAGATTTTCTAATGAAATTAGCCTAAACATAGGTTTCTGGTAAGTCAGTAGGTGGAGCTTGTCCATACTTTTCTATATAAGCAGCATCAATCTTAGCGATTGCTTGATCATATTCTTCAGCAGATATGGAACCAGTGTTCTTCCAATAATAGAATCTTGAATTGACTCCATTAAAGCTTTCCTGACCATTAACGAATTTTGCGATTTCGACGTCAGGATCGTATTTGATTGCTTGTAAGAAATGGGTGCCCATTACACCTTGAGTCTTGGTTTCGATAGAAAAGACTGAGAAAACGAGGGTTAGGAATATAGCAACTTTAACGGACATTTTGTTTTAAATTATGAAGTAATAGTTCATACTTATAGATATAATAAATCTAAATCTTAATTAATTTTTTTGCAGTAGGAATATATTTATTTGCTAGTTAAGTATTGGCTTAATTGACTTAGCATTAAATTTTGATGAGAAAATGATCAGATATAAAAAATCTAAAAAAAATAGTCGTTAGCAATTATTCAATGAAACCATTTCAAACTTGAATAGTAAAGCTTTATTACAATTAAAATCAGCTTAATGCAGGACTATCCATCTGAAGATGATAAATCCTTAAGAATTCGCATCAAAGCTTCATCTTGATATTTCTGTATTAATTTCGCACCTATTGGCTTTTTATTTGGCGACTTATAAAAAGACCTTGCTGTGTTACTTCAGTTTCTTGAATTTTCTATTGAAACTTTTTTCTTTTGCCTTACCCTTGGCTCTCTAGGAGTTCTTTCTTCAATTTTGAAGTTTTCTTGCATTAGCATAATATCAATATCTTGGGAAATGCTAAAGTTTTGGTATCTCCTAGTGTTTGGAGTACTGTCAACATTTGTCTTGCTGTCATCAAACTTATAATAACTGCTGTTTTCCCTTGTAACTCGTTTACTTGACTGTTTTGAGTTTCTGCTTATATTGAGTTTAGGCATTATAAGGTCAGCTAAGGGCTGGGTTAGTAGTGAAAACTTAGGCGGCTGGTATTTTTGGGTTTCTAGACTTGTCATGTTCTTATGGATTCTTGCAAATTTCTCTGACCATGTTGAGAAATCTAACTCTCGCAAGCATATTTTTTATTTGAATTTGAAGGCTCGAAGACTTTGGGGTCATCGCTTAATTAAGAAGGTATTAATTTTTAAAAAATATGGAAATGCAATTGAAGGTAAGTTTGATTGATTTAGGCAAAAGCTCTGCTTGGATTGATAAGCCGATCTTGCAAAGGATTATTTTGGTCTTTCAGGAAATTTTTTATCCTTATAATTTTTAGCAAATTTTGTTTTAGCAAATATATTTCCAAAGAGATAAATCCATATAAGAAATTAATTATAGATAAAAATGTCCTGGTCAGACCAAAAATATCAGCCATTCAATCCAAGCAGAGCTTTGCCTAAATTAAAAAATTTTCCTTCAATTCAGCACCTTCTTGGTTAAGCCGATAAAGGGGGATCAAAGCACTGCCAGAGTTTGGGATATCAGTGCTGCAAGAGCGAGACCAAGGCACAAGCATCGGGAGATTCTCCCCATTAAACTGATGTGTCACCATTTTTTGGTGACGTCGAAAGGAGAAGTCAAGGCAATCTTTGAAGCCTGAATATGATGCAAGCAGCTTACCAGTGCGCACCCTTGGCCTCCATAGAGAAGTATATAGCGTAAGAGGTGCTGTTTAATGGTAGCTGGAAGATTAGGTAACCCATAGTGAGCATTTATGAGTAAGATTGAGTTTTTTGCCTATTAGTCATGGAGGAGTAAGGGCACTGGATAGAAAGTACAGTTTTGGATATAAGAAATTGCGTGGAGATGCAATAAGTCAATTAGACTTGACAGAAGACCGTTATAAGCTGACTCCTGAGCTCTAGTAGCAAATCCTCCATATACAGACATAATAAAGGACTAACTTATAACAATTTTAATTTTAATATACATATAATCAGTCAAAATTAAAGAAAAGCTTAATTAGCCTTACGCAAATATCTTTGAGACTGCTTGATTCAGATCTCCTTTTGCTGCTTCTAAGCCTCTTCTTGCTTCTTCTTCGCTAAACCCCATAGTCACTAAGCGTGCAATCTTCTCTTCAAAAGTTTCTGCCGTCACAGCATTCACTGTGATAGGCAATCTTCCAAACCTTTTGTCGCCAACCTGAAGCTTCCAAACTCCTTTTTGCTTTCCTAGCTCCATAGGCGTAATGAACTCAATAATCACATCTTGCTGTTGTCCTGCAGGAATTCTTGGCAATGTAATTTCTTCAAGAGGATTCAATGACCCTTTGGCAAAGACCACTTTTGTGCCTTCAGGCCAGTCTTCAGTCCCTGTATTTCTAATTGTCCATCCTGCTTGTATGACTTCTCCAGGGCAAACTTCTTGTTTTTTCTTTAAAAGGTGCTCTATTATGGTTAAGTGGAATCTTTTAGGCTTTTTGAAATTTTGAGCGAATTGGTTGATAAAGTCGACAAATGGAGGAGGCGAATGCATTGGGAAATGACCAGGGTGTCCACGGAAATGACCAGGATGTCCACGGAAATGACCAGGGTGTCCACGGATATAGCCAGGGTGTCCACGGAAATAGCCAGGGTGTTGACCTGGGTGTCCTAAGAATGGAGGAGGCCCTGGGAATTGAGGAGCTTCATTAGGAATTTTGATAAACGGATGAGGATGGGCTTGGGTAGCTTCACATTCTTCACAGAAGTCAAAGTTAGGGCACACTGAACATTTGTAGCGCACACCTTCTATTGTTTTATTGCAGCTATCACAGGTAGCTTGCTGTGGGCAGAAATTTTGGCAGAATTGTTGGGCTAGAGGATGGTTTCTGATCATGTCGAACATTTGTCCTACAGGTACCTCTTCATAGTTCTCCTCTTTTTCTTCATCTTCTGAGCTTTCACTTTCACTTTCTTCTTTATCTTCTTCGACTTGCATTGGTTGAGGCTCTGGCACCACTTGTCCTTTTTCTTTATTTTCTTCGACTGGGATTTGTTGAGGCTCTGGAGCCACTTGTCCTTTTTCTTTGACAATAAGCTTTAGGCTGAATTTTCCTTTAGCGAACTCATAGGCATCAGCCAGTTCTTCATCATTTGAGACCAGGATTTGGTCACCTTCATCATCTATATAAGTGATTTGGAAGTCAGTACTCCCATATAAATCAAGAAGGGCTCCTTGAAGGTCAGCCCATGTTTGAGGAAGGTGATGGATTTTCCTGATCTCGTCTCCACGCTGGATTTTCAAATTCAAACTATTGTTCAGACTCATTAGCCGGTGAACAGAAATTTTTATTAAATAATTTGGTATTAAAATTTATGGAATAAAACTGGCCAGGGCTGATAAGAGATAAAGAAGGTGATGCACTGGGTATTAGAAAAAGATAGATCAGAGGGTATCAGGTGTTTAGAATAAGACTTTTTATAGTGATAGGAATATGGTTAGTCATTGATAATTATTAGAGATCTTCTATTAGATAAGGATTTGGACAGCTAATAATATGTATTTGTGGTTTTAATCCAAGATACTTTAAACACATCAAGAAAATGGAGACTTATTAAGGAATGGCATTAAAAAGAGAAATATGAAAATCCTAAAATAAATTATTATTTCGTCTATTATTATCTTAATAAACTGCTGTTAGATTTTTAAGCCATTTCTCTCCTTATTTAGCACTGCAGATGAAAAATAATAAAAAATGAATTATGCCTCTATTCAAACCTATAATTCGGACTATTCATACGTATATATTTCTTTTCAAAAAAATTTTGCTATGCTTCCTTATACTCTAAAAAGGTATATCTGTTTAATTTTCAAAAAACCACCAAGCTGATCCTCCTCATCCATTTATTAAAATTTCTAATACTAACAATCAGTCCAAACAGCTCAAATAAATAGGTTTCCAATTAAAAAATTTAACTCCATTTATAGTTCGTCATCAATTATAATGAACCAAAATAGCCATTATATCTCCAAAAATGTGGCTGAACAAAGACTTAGAAGGCTTGATCTGCGCCTGTTGTACTTATTTAATTTTGTTTGGAGTCAGCTGGGCTATCAAGATTATTGCAATATTCCCTCTTGGAAACGAAAATTTTATTGACCCTTCTTTGTGGAGCAATATCTATTCATTTTTTCTTATAATGGCTTCTATATGTCACTTGAGGACTTTACTGACAGACCCTGGCTCAATTTCTAAGGATTCAGCCATGGAAAAAAGTATAAATCCTCAGACAGAAACTTGTGCGAAATGCCAATGCTTCAAAAGTCCTCGTACACACCATTGTTCGACTTGTGGAAGGTGCATTTTAAAAATGGATCACCATTGCTCGTGAGTGAATAATTGTGTAGGACTTTATAACCAGAAGCATTTTATTCCCTTTATTAATAAATTTAATAGTAAAAATTTATATTATACACTTTTATATGCAAAAGGTATATATTATTTTTGTTTTATGTCTTGGTTTGCTGCTTGTTTACGTTTGTTGTTTTCTTTTTAAGAGCAACATATTGCTTGTGGCATGATGAGGCGAATTTGTGCAATAAAGAGAGCTCAGAGGCGTCATTTGATATTACCGTTGGGAGTTTGGTTTTTATTTTTACATTATTTTTCAGCTTGTTTGCAGGAGTCATGCTGCATGACCAGATAAGCTGCATTGCTAATAATACGTCTGGGATTGATATACTCAAAAAATCAGAAATTGAGAAAAGAAGCCCTAACTTTCTTATTGGGACAAAGCCCACCATTGCGAGCGAGTAAATTTTTTTTAAATTTTAACATATAAGTGAAAATGAAATCTCTAGCGAATCCAGTTGAATTTTAAAATTAATAAAATAATTGATTTTATTTGCCAACGGGATTTTTTAAAAAAATCATATTTAAAATTTTCTAGAAACATTAACTCTCTGAGAATGCAAAATAATTTGCTCGCTTATGAAAGGATGGGTAAGGAGTGCTTTGAAGAAGTTTTTGGAGGTAAATTCGGGTTTATGTGGCTTTTGCCAATTCGAAACAATTTTAATCAGTGTTCTGATAAGATTAGGCCTAATGTGCTGGTGAAAGAATAAACTGAATTATTTAATTTTTACTAATTTTTAATATAGTAATTGCCCGAGGATGGCGCTATCTTGCGCCATCCTCGGGCAATTCAAAAATGGCCCCACACCGGGAATTGAGCCCACGTGTGGGGCCATTTTTGATATGTGGAGAACATCGACTTCCACGCACCAAAAAATGGCCCCACACGTGGGTTCAATTCCCGGTGTGGGGCCATTTTTTAAAAATTGCCCGAGGACGGCGCAAGATAGCGCCATCCTCGGGCAATTACAATAGTAAATTAATGCATTTGAGATAAATCAATTTCACTATTTATAGTTACACATTAGACCTATTAGATAGCAAGCTTACTCCCCCTTTAAAATTCGAACCAAAAATCAAACTTGGCCGGATACACATAACGAACGTCAAAATTCCCTTCCAAAAGGTCCCTGGGTCTCCCCAGCTGCAGATATTATGAGGGTTCGGTTGGTTCGCCGCGCCATTTTTATTTATGGGTTTAAAGAACTTAAAAAATGCAAATTTCAGATGTTTATTCTAATTTTAAGGGGGAGTTAGTGCTTTTTTTGGCTGTTTTGCGTCTTGAAATGTGATTGGAAAGCTAAAATTTTGATTAAAAGCATTATGCATCACGTCTTGTGGATTTCTCTAACTCCCCACTTTTTAGGTACTTTAACCCCATTTAAAACCTAAACAATTTTTTAAATAGGAAAATTTTATAGGTGAAAATACTAATTCTATAAAAATTAGGTCTAAATTAATGGAAAAAGTGCAAGCTAAATTTTATTAAACAGTTTTTACACTAAATCGATTAATTATTCGAATTAATTCTTCATAAAAATAAATTAAAAATTCAAAGTATTGTGCTCAATTTATTTTTTTTTAAAATTTAATGCTATTTAAATAGTTTTCATACTAAATAATTAATTTTAAAAAAATTAACCCCCCTTTAAATTGGAATAGGAATTTCTGTCCTAATTAAAGGGGGAGAGTAAATTACCCTTACTTTTAAGCTACTTGTATTTGTTTTGCTTTCTAAGTCAGCTAGTATTTTTTTAAGGCTTTCCGTTTCCTTTTTATAAGCAGCAGCTTGCCGCTTAACTTGTGACTGCTGCTGAATATATTCCTCATTGCAAGTTTTCAGTTCTTTTATTTGTTTTTCTGAGTTTCTTAATGAGTTCGAAGTGATAAGCAGCGCATTATAAAACTGTACAGCTTGCTGCTCAATTGATAAATTTTCTTTGGCGTGCTCTGCCCATGCTAATGCGGACTGTTTTTCAAGCTCTTCTACTAATTTTGATAAACTTTCTAATTGTGTTGCCTTGGATTCGAGCTCTTTTATGCTAATTTATATGAATATTGACATTTGTAACGAAATTATTGGTAATTTTTACACTATTTAGATCATAAGGATAGTTTTTTATGCGCATTCGTAAATAACCCTGTATATTTTTGTATTTCATATTGGCTATGACTGACTTCTTTTAAAGATTCCTCATACTTTTTTTGATATTTCCCACAATTATGCCTTTCATCTTCTACTATCTTTTGCAAAGCTGCAATACTTTCTGACTTTCCCGCGACCATTCCTTCAGCTTCTTTTAGCCTTTTTTCTAATATTTTCTTCTCATTTTGAGCTTCCACAGCTAAATTATGGCTCCATGCCATTTAATTAAGACTTTTGCTAGGTTTCTTCAGGAAATTTTTTCCTCGTGGAATATTTGCTATGGAAAAAACCGTCAAATTTCTATTAAATGCCTAATGACGTAAAAATTCCTAAGGAATGTCCCTGAGGAAATCCCGCACTAAGTAAAAAGTATGCACACTAAATTTTGAAGTGTCAATAAATTTTTAGATTCCTCTTCAGAAAGTCCTAGAACCTTTGTAGGCTGTTCTTTTGCCGTCAAATTAAAAGATAAAGGCACCAGCTTGCTCGGGACTACACGAGATCTGCAGAGAGGGCAATTTTTGCATTGGCTGAAAAGACATTTTTCAATACACTCAGAGTGAAAAACATGTCCGCAAGGAGCTGCTGAAAGATTATTATAAAGCTCAGTGAGACAAACAACACATGTTGGGGCTTCCCAGAACATTTTTATAAATATCTTGCTTAAATTTGAATAATTTCGTTAGCTTAAATGGTGCTCATTTAAAATTCATGAGGCTTTTCTGATAGTAAAAAATCAGCTTAAATCACTATTAAAAAGAAAATAATAAAAGTTAATAATGGCAGATTCTCCTTTAATAACAAGAGAGCTCAGAGAATACATTTCTAGGTTCAAAGTTGAAGAAATAATATCTCAAGGTGTTAATGAAGTCGCTAGAAATCTGCCAACTAATCCTTATACGTTTTTAGCTGGATTTTTTGCAGAGCTTTCAGAAGATCCTCCTCTTATAACTGACATAAGAGCTAGGGAGTTATTATTGGAAACTAGGCCTACTATAGAAGTGTCTATTGAGTGTGAAAGCAAAGGACAACGGTATTGGGCACCTGCCTTTGCGTTTTCGCCTGGGATTGATGAAGCTTCTTATTTATTAGACGGAGACAGATGGGATGGCAAAGGGATGCTCACAGCAGCTAGGTCTGCAGAATCCTTAAGAGATATCCTTAGAGAACAAGACGTCACAAATCAAAGAAAAATTGACAGTTTAATTGCAAAAGAACAAGGACTCGGCACCAATATCAGCGTCAGCTTAAGTTTTGCCTGTGCAGTTGCTGCAGCCTATTTTAAAAAAGTTCCTTTATACCAGCATATTTTTGACAAAATGACAAGGAGGGAATGAGAAGGCTCCCCATTGCCAAAATTAATGATCCCTTTGCTTTATACAGGCAAAAGCGTCAACTCCAAGGTAAAATTTTCACGATTTTTCTTATATGAGACTAGAAATGAAAGCAGGGCTCCTCAGCAGCAATATGAAGCCTGCAAAAAATTATATGACACAATGAGAAGGCTTTTGGTAGCTGGCAAAGGTGGAGAGGCAGGGCTAAAACAGTTCCAATGTGGATTTATCCCAAATAATGACCTGATCAATGACTGCTTAAAGCTATGTGAAGACTGTGTAAATCAGTCAGGCTTTGTGATGGGCGAAGACTATTTGATAGGAATTGACTGTAATGCTGATGATTATTATAATAGAGACACCAATAAATACGAAATGGAAGGACAAAAAAATCCACCAGACGTGAACCAATTGACTGAATTTTATTTGAAAATGCTGAATGATAAGCCAAATATAGGGTTTCTGCAAGACCCGTTTTATAGTGAAGATATCAATGCGTATAAGAATTTGCAGGGAAGGCTGGTTAATAATAAAAGAATTTCTGCTTTTAGGGCGTGCAAAACTCATTTAAAGGTAAAAGAACTGATGGATCCTGAGCAAGGCGAAGAAAGTAAGGCAGCAGCATTTGCCCCGCATTTGTTGGCAATTAATTATACTAATTTGGTCACCGATATTGTGGATTCTGCTAAGATTGCGGCAAAGAAAGGGACGTCGGTAATTATTACTGAAAATCCTGTAGAGTCGCTGGATACTGCGTTGGTGGATTTAGCGCTAGGTTTAAAGGCTGAGTTTTTGCAGCTGAGTGCGCCGATAAGGAGTGGGCTTTTAGCGAAATATAACCGAATATTAGAAATCAGAAATCACTAGTAAGTTTTAAATAACAGCATTTTATGCCTTCTCCATATGATTATTGCATCATGAATAAATTAATTTAGTGACTTGGCATGCTATTAAGAATTTTAAGCTATTTTATCTTATAAGTTATATATATAATAATTGACCAAGAATAGCCCACTATGGAGCCATTCTTGGTCTGCCAGAAAAAATTTTGACAAAAAGATCCTAATCTGCCATTACCACTGAGTTTTGGTGTTTCCAAATTTTTTGGGCAAGCCAAATGCAATAAAAAAAATTGTTCTTTTGCGATGATGCATTTGGCTTGTCAAAAAAATTTGGAACACCAAAACTCTCAGTGGTAATGGCAGATTAGATCTTTTCTGTCATTACCACTGAGTTTTGATGTTGCCAAATTTTTTTGACAAGCCAAATGCATCATCGCAAAAGAACAATTTTTTTTTATTGCATTGGCTTGCCCAAAAAATTTGGAAAACACCAAAACTCAGTTGTAATGGCAGATTAGGATCTTTTTGTCAAAATTTTTTCTGGCAGACCAAGAATGGCTCCATAGTGGGCTATTCTTGGTCAATTAGTATAATTCTTCATTTCCAATAATTTCAAATTATCAAAATATTCCCATTCAGCTCATCCAAAAATAATTCAATTTACCTCATAATTTTCCTTCATTTTTAATTCCTCTACACATTCAAATTCGTACTCCGTTAGCTTTTTCCAAATCCAATTCGTTAAATTATCCCTTATCCTCTATTTTTCACCCAAATCTGTTTTTTTCCTCTTCTCTCTTTCTAAAGCTTTATCCTTTTATTTATTTTTCCATTTATCATTATAAACTAATTTATGTCCAAACTTCTCCTTCTCTGTTTTCTCAGCTTAGCCATCGGTAGAATGTATGTTTATTCTCCTGATGCGCTAAGGCTTGAGATGCAAAACAGATACTCCCACGGAGAAATCAGAAATTCTTTGGCAAACTTCGGAAATCCTCCCTATGGGTCAGTCATAGTTGGCCGTGTATTTTACCGTGCATCCCAATCTGACGCTTGTGAACGTATGGCACCATTTGACTGAACTGACGATCCAGACCAAATCAACACCCCAATTCTCCTTGTAAACAGAGGGTCTTGCTATTTCAGCGTAAAAGCTAGACATGCCCAAGACATCGGCGCCAGAGCTCTTATAGTAGTCGATAATAAAGATGAGAACCCTGAAAACGTGATTATGATTGACAATGGGTCTGCTGGGAATATTTTTATCCCTACTTTTCTGATTTCTAAGTCAGACGGCGAGCTTATACAAAGATATATTAATAATAGTACCTATACGCGTCATGTTGCTTTGTCGTTGACTTTTGATGTGCCTCATAATGGGAGTAAAATCAATTACGGTGTTTATATGTCATCAGAAGTCCCTCATGTTTATGATTTCTTAACTTTTTAAATGCAGAAAATTAATATTTAATAAGGAAAATCATTTAAAAAAATTTTACTGTTTAGATTCTTAATATAAAATTAATTAAAAAATAGTTTAGCGAAAAAATTTTTTTGGATTTTTTCAAAATTTTTACATTATCGAAAGAAGAGTAAAGGAATTCGCACCTATAGCTAGTGGGATTAAAAAGGAAAGTGCATTATTTAGACCACATTATGTGACTAGCTATTGCATTTGGTGCAGTGTTGACTACTTTGGCAAAGCCGAACCAAATTGCTTAAGCGGGGGACGATACTGTATAGAACCTCCATTAGGCGTAGACGCTACAGGACGAGATTACATCTACGAAGACCTTACTCCCCTACTTTAGCGAAAACAATTTGTTCGATCATGGGAGTGATTAAGAAAATTTTATATAATTTTTTTTTTCAAAATTCAAAAAAATCCCAATTCGAAATAAATTTAAATACAATTTCTTTAAAATTCAGCTAAAGATTTCAATATTGTAATTATCGAACTATATATCAAATATTTTTGAAAAAAAATTTTATATTTTTTTGCTCACTATGTGATTTTTACTCAAAAAATAGGGATTTTTCTAATGGTTTTACTCACCCATCAGGGCATTTAGAGAAATCTGCATTTATAGAGAAACAGAAAAAAAGGATACCTATTCCCTATGGTTCAATTATATTAAATATTACACAGAACTTTGCACAGGAAATGTGACTGAAAGTTGCTCAGAAGCAGCCATGAAAAAAGCTGGCGTGAACGTAAAAAAAGTGAAATTATGCGTAAAAGAAAGCTTTTTAGAAGGCGACCCGTTAATAGTAGACAATATTCTACTTAAAGCTGAAAGAGAGTCCTGGGCGAACGCATCAGCTTCATTTTATCCAGCATTAGTCGTCAATAACCAAACATACAGAGGTGACTGGGAAACTGATCCAGTAGTAAGAGCATTATGCGCTGGGTATAGCTATGGCCAAGACCCTGAGTTTTGCAAAGGAACCCCAGTACCTCAAGAGGACGATAATAAAGGTACAGGTGCTGGGACCATTATTTTGATTTTAACATTATGCGTAGTGCTTGTAGGGGTCATTTTAGTTTTCTATAGGATGTGGATGAAGAGAGAGATGAAAGACGAAATGAGGAGACAAGTCAACACAGCAGTTTCGCAGTACTTCGCATTGTCTGATACTTCAAGCATGAAACATGGAGAAAGGCCAGTAGTCAGGGTATCTTATAACTAATGAATTATGAATAAATATTTTATGATTATTATTTGGAAATAAATAGAAAATAATTGAATTTTATTAAATTCTCATACAAATTAGCATTTCGTCCATTTTTCTACACAAAGGTTTTTTTTAATACAAATTGCCTGATTTTTCAATATTTTGTGCGAGTTTTCTCTATCTTTTCTAAAACTTTTTTTTTATTATCATCCATGTCTTTATTTCTCTTTTCCGTTTGATTTAAAAAATCACCTAAAGACCCTTATTAAATGTGGCTGTCACGGATCAAGCTTTCTTCATTCCCAATTCGAAGATTCTCCACTTATTTTACAAAAGACCACGAATGGGTTAGCTATAATGCTGCTAGTAAAATCGGGACAATAGGAATTACCGATCATGCCCAGTCTCAGCTTGGCGATGTGGTCCATTTGGATCTTCCTGAGATTGGGACTCACTTTAAACAAGGCGATGTTATAGGGGCTGTTGAAAGTGTAAAAATTGTTGCTGATATTTATACTGTTAAATTCTATATAAATTACCTAAAAAATAGCTTAATTTTTATAAATAAAGCGGCGTTTTTAAATAAAATAGGAATATTCCCCAATTTCAGGAAAGGTTGTTGAAATTAATTCTGGTTTATCAAAAACCCCTGAATTGGTTAATAATGCAGCTGAATCCGATGGTTGGGTTGCTAAACTACAAGTGGATAAGGCTGAAGAATTAGAAAAATTGCTTGATAGAGTCAAATATGATAAACTGCTTCAGGAAGAAGCTCACTAATCTATAGATAAAATTAAAATTGTCTGCAGTTGCTTATGTTAATATATTAAACTTTAGGCGTTCTGAAGGCCTCCCCAGCGTATTTGCCTCGAGCTCCTAATTCTTCTTCAATTCTTAATAGCTGATTATGCCATTTTTCATAACTGGTATAATCTACCAATTAAATAAATATAAAAAATATACATGAAATTTACTATATATTTTGCTAATCTTTCTGATCTACAAGGAGCTCCAGCTTTAATTTGTCCAGCCCCAAGTCCAACGCATAAGTCAGAAATAAAAGAATCCTCAGTGTCTCCACATCTATGGCTTACCATCACACCTCATCCAGCTTTTTGGGCTAATAAACAAGCTTCAATTGATTCAGTCAGAGTCCCAATCTGGTTCATTTCAATCACTAAACCATTGCACACATTTTCTTTAATCGCTTTTTTCACTCTAATAGGATTTGTCGTCAATAAATCGTCACCTATTACCTGGACTTTTTTCCCTATCTTTTGGGTAAGAAATTCTGTACCCCATCAGTGGTCATCAAAATAAGGGTCTTCAATTGAAACTAACTGGTATTTTTTCACATATTTTAGATAAATTTGTTCAAGATCAGGCTCAATTATTCTTTTTTTGCTTTATTTATAAATTAATTTTTGATTTTTTAAAAAAATTGAAAAATCATATAAAATATTATATCATTTGGCTTTCGTCAGTTTCAGGGTTTTTAAAGTCCAAATTATACTTAAAATGCTCCAATGAATAAAAACGCTGAGCAGCTGCATCAATTCCTAGCTTCACTTTTTTCTTGTATCCAGAGGATTCTAGAGCTTCTAAAATCAAGTCAAAAGCTTCTTCATTTTCCTTTATATTTGGAGCAAATCCACCTTGATCTCCTACATTGACTGCATTAAGTCCATGCTTTTCTTTTATGATTTTTTTTAATGAATGATAAACTTCTGTACCAATTCTTAGGGCTTCCGAATAAGTTGCAGCCCCTACTGGGAAAATCAAGAATTCTTGTATAGGCAATCTATTGCCTGCATGTATGCCTCCATTTATTACATTAAATGCAGGGACTGGAAGTATAAACTTATTTGTCTTTTTATTTGCAAGCTGAGCTATATATGCATATAAAGGCAGTTTAGCATCATCAGCTCCTGCTCTTGCTAAGCATAAAGATACACCTAAAATTGCGTTTCCCCCTAATTTTGCTTTAATATAGCCATATCTAGTCGAGGTCCCATCTAATTCTTCTATCATAAGTTTGTCAATATTCTGCTGATCTGTGACATTTCTTCCTAAAACTGCTGGTTTTATTATATTCATCACATTATTGGCAGCAGTTAATACGCCTATACCTCCATATCTTGGCTGATCTCTATCACGGAGCTCTGCAACTTCAAAAAAGCCTGTCGATTTGCCGCTTGGCACTGAGGATCTGTACATGTGTGTTTCTGTGTATAAATCAACCTCTATAGTAGGAAAGCCACGGGAATCAAGGATTTCTCTAGCTTTAAGGTCTCGAATTGTGCTGAAAAAGCGCTTTGGTAAATGAGCCTTAAGCATCTTTTAATGAAATAATAGTCTTTTTAGAATAAATTAAGTATGGCTTGTGTTAGATTTATCCTTCAGAGAGGGACAAAAATATTAGAAACACAAGCAGCTGTAAACACAAGACTTGCACAGGTAATCAAGGACTCTGGAATTGGAGACCCTGATTTTTCACATTGTGGATTTAAGCTAGAATGTGGGTCATGTGCAGTTAATATTGATCATTCGCTTGCAGGAGCACCTAAAATTGAAGAATTGATGCTGCTGAAATCAATGGGAGATGAAAAATCAACTAGGTGTTCATGCCAAATACAAGTTAGTGAAAAATTAGAAGGGAAAACTATAAAGCTAGTTTGGTAAATCATAATAAAATATATATGGATAGTTTATTTTATTTTATATCTCTGCACGCTTTCTGACCCCAATTGTCCCGGTGTCTCCAAGACGATCGGGGTTGATTTTACTATTTTTTGTTGGTGAAGCCAACCCTTGAATTGGCAAATCCGCTCAAAAATCCAGATTTGCCAATTGAAGGGTTAGTTTTACCAACAAAAAAATTGGTAAAATCAGTCCCCAATCGTCTCGAGATACATTGGGATGATGGGATTCAGAAAGCGTGCAGACGCTTTTAATAATTAGGAAAATTCAGATAAATAAAGAATAATTTAATTTAAATAATATTTTCCTCATCTGAAAAAAAATCGTGAGGAATCGTTACGCTATTCCATAGATCTTCCATCCTATCAAGCTCTGTCTCTACTTGGTCTAATATCTCATAAAACGAATTTTTGATGGAAATTGCAGGTTGCTCTTGTTTTGGTAAGTATTTTTTTAATCCTTTTCTCATTGGCCTCTTTAGTTTTTGATTTCTTGTTTGGAATGATTCCTTGGGTGTTGCCTGATTTTCTGAGCAAAAATTTTCTTTATTTGAGTCTATAGGTCTTTGCTTGAATTTTGATGGATTGATAACATTTCTTGCATCACGAGTATCGTTGTCAAAGGAAAATTTACGGAAGGTTTTATTGATACAAGAGGAGATCGGCTGAATATTCATCATGCTATCTGTGCGTGGTCTTAGGACTTGAGGTCTTGAGGTTATGCAATTCATTTTAAATTCAAATATGGGATATGAAATTAATTTTTTTCTACGTTTCAAAGTCAGATAAGTTTTATTTTATAATAAAATGATAATTGTAAAAAAGTCTAAAAATTATAAACATTTTAAGGAAAATTAATTTGAATAGCTGAGCCATCTTATAATACCTTTAAATATATAGAAAATTAATCATTTGCTATTTCCTAATGCTTTTAGCAATAAATTAATAAAATTTTATAATTTAAATATATTTAAGTTAACATTTCAATTTTTTTAAATTTGGAAATTAAATCTATTGATCGATTTTTGCATATGATATATTTTGTATAATAGATCAATAAAATGAAAGCATTTCTATTATTTATATATATTTTTTCCAAAAATTTAAATTAATCCTTAAATGAAAGATGATGGGTACAATAAAAAATCAATCTAAGGAGCAGAGAGATTAAGAAAGTATTAGTCTCAAGAACCATTTACATAGCCCAAGGAGACACAAAAGATTTTACTCCCTTTAAGAGTAAGATTTTTCTGCTGGCTCTTTTTATTATAGATGCGATTTGAAAAAAAAATTATTTGGGTAATATATTTTACACACGGAAAATTTCCTATTTTTCTTCCTTCAAAATTACGTATTCTTAATATTTGTTTATCGACCAATAGCAATAATTTTTGTGTGAATAATTTTGTATATAAAAAAAAATAATTTACTATGCAAGCTGTCTAAAATTTAATAGAACTATAAATCTCATTATGCAATTATTAACTCTATATACAAATATTTAGATTAACCATTTTATAATAAATTTATGCTGCTCTTAAATAGAAAATATAAGAATGTTGTTTAAAGGTGGAGTTAAAATAGAATTATTCATAAAAACTTTAATAATATTCATTAAAATCCTCAAACCACAAATTTAAATATTCTGTCATTGCAATGGTTTGCTATAAAATTCATATATATATTTAATTTATATTCCATGGGAAACGGATGCTGCCATCGTTCTGCAGTTCGCATACAAGTAGGCGAGCCTAGAGAAGAAAAGCCAAATATTGTTCGTTTAAATCTCCCAACACAGCTTGAGCAAGCTCGCCAGCGCAAAAGCGTCCTTTACCAAGGCGAAGCTTCCGAAAATACCTTTACAGATCTCTCCACTCCTCGTACTGGTAAAATCATTAGATGAAAGCGTGGGGAACTAATTGGTGAAGGAGCCTATGCAAAAGTCTACCAATGTATGAATATTGAAACAGGAGAACTTTTAGCCGTCAAACATTTTAGAGTAATTTTTACATATATCTTTATAAATAAATATTTAAATATTTTTTATTTTTTATTAAAAATTTTATTTGTTATTAATTTTAGTATAGCTAAGCGATGACCCCAAAAAAATTGAACGAGAATTCATAAACTTAAAAAATGAGATTACTTTATTAACTCCCCCAAACAATTAAAAATGAACTAAACATTGATATAATTCCAATTAATGGCAAAATAATTTTAATTCTATAGCTAAAAATGATAATTTTACAAAACCTCGAAATGGTGCCAGAATCAAAAATTATTCAATTAGGACTTTATAACGATAATTTTTTTTAAAAACAAAATAAAATCCCCTAATTGGAGCAGAATTATTTTGATGCAATTTTAATGGGAAGGGAAGTAAGAGAGTTAAACCACCCTAACGTTGTCCAGTATTATCAGACAGAGCTTTCTAACGAAATGACTTCTATTGACGTCATGCTTGAATACGTGCCTGGAGGCTCTTTAAAAAAAATTTTGCAAAAATACGATTTTCTTGAAGAAGAAGTCATAAAAAACTATGGAAAACAGCTTGTAAGAGGACTTGCCTATTTGCACGAAAACGGGATTATTCATAGAGATTTAAAGTCTGCCAATGTATTGGTGACGACAAGTGGAATTGTTAAACTGACTGATTTTGGGTCATCTAAAAAATTTTTAGAAAATGAAGGGAAATTGTCTCGATCTTTGAAAGGAAGCCCGTATTGGATGGCTCCAGAGGTGGTGTTAAGAGAAGGCCATACTTATTCAGCTGATATCTGGTCTCTAGGATGTGTTTTAATAGAAATGTCATCTGGCCAGCCACCTTGGTCAAATTATTCAAAGGACGCAAAGGAGGTACTAAAGCTGATTTCAACCCCAGATAACTACCCTATAATACCTAAGTGCTCAAGGACATTAAAAAGTTTGATACATATGTGCTTACAGAGAGACCAGTTCTTGAGACCCACAGCTCAACAAGTACTTGAGCACGAGTTTTTTGTTGAAAATTCAAATGAAGACTGCTCGTTGACTTCTACGAGACCTCTTTAAGCATAAAGTAATTTTTAATTTTTTATATGAAATAATAAAAGATTTTTAATTGAAAAAACCTGTTGATTATTTTACAGTTTAAATTTGAAAATATTATAGATTAAAGAAATTAAAATAAAAATCGCATAATTTGAAGGGTTTAAAGTTAATCTTTATGCAGGCCTTATCATAAAATATATTTCTATAGCAGCTTCAATAGAATTTTCTGGAAATTCATACAAAAATTTGATAAATATTATTTTTAACGCTTCAAAATCCAGTAATTATTGCAAAACCAAGTATAATTTCGATAACTTGGTATTTTTTAAAAAAATTCATTAAAATTACTATCAATAATAAACTAATAAGCTAGCTGGTTTATAAAATAGAATGAACGTAATAACAGCCAAAAATTTAAAACTCCCAAATGTAAGTTTCACGTAGTCCAAAGAACTTCTAGCCAAACTAGAACGGGATAGGCTAGAGCGACTGAAATCAAAATCTACAATAGACTCCCTTGCAAATCAAAGCGCATCGTTTCATGCTGAAAATAAAGTACCTATCCAGTCCAATAGTTCAATTGATTCAATTGAAAGCTTAACTTAGCCTAATTAAGCTTGTAAAAAAGCTCCTGGAAGGCCCGCAAGCCACATTCACCTCTATATAGCTCTATCACTTGTTGCCAGAGCACAACCTATCACTCTGTTGCTCCTTGCAGACTAGGTCATATACTCGCTACCCGTAAGCAAGAGGCGCTGGGTCAATATATGTGGTACGTCAGCGGGGGTTCAGCTTCCAGAAAATTCGAAAAATCGAATTTTCTGATCATCTGTCGACAAAGATGGAAACTCGTAGCCCAGGACTCAACGCCTGGTAACGCGCTGGGAACTAGTTCTGATTAACGAGAAGGAACCTCACTTGCGTTATAAGCCTCCTTTCCAGCTCTGAATTCCATCTCCCCACGGGGTTAAGCCTTGAACTGGATGTGGGCATGCAGTGGGCTAACCCCGAAATTGCGCTCTACAAAGTTAAATAAAACCTGGCCTGATACAAATTGCAGAACACCATCCTTCTTTCCACAAAATCTCGGCCAACTTCTGTCGCAGTTATTAATGATATGTTTATTCTCCACGTCATTTTAATATATATAGATCCAATTGACAGCAAAGAAGAAGAAATTTCTTTCTGAAAAATATTTTGCTCGAAATTTTGTCGAATTAATTGTATAAAAGATGAGGATGAAGGCCAAACAGCAAGCGAAAATCAAAGAGGCAAATAAAAATTTTCTGATAATTAATGATTTATTCTATTTTAAAAATTTAAAGCAGATTTTTTAACTAAAAAAATCTATAGGAAATTCCCGATAATGGCGCTCAATGTGCCATCATCGGGCACCTACAGTAAAGGGTCCACACTGGAAATGGGTCACACGTGTGGAGCCCTTTTTGACACGTGGAGAATCTCACTTTCACGTGCCAAAAAGGGCTCCACATTTGGAACCCATTTCCAGTGTGAACCCTGAACTGTAGTTGCCCGATGATGGCACATTGAGCGCCATCATCGGGCAACTTGTATAAAATAAAAATGCTCATAATCTCCATAAACAAATATAGATTTTCTCAGAAATAAAATAAAATAATCCAAAAATAGATGAACCCTTTTATTGATCTCGAGGAGTACAAATACAAATCCCCAGACACTTACACACTTATATACTGTGTCCCAGGTCTCAGACTACCAAATGAGCACATCCCAAACTCAATTTTGTACAATATAGAAGAAGATGGGGAGTTATTCATAAAGCAAGCGAGATCAGTAGAAATAGATGACGACAAAACACTAATTTGTTATGATACAGGCGACCATCAGTACTCTTGCAAAGCTTATTGGGGGTTTCGAGCAGCTGGCTTTGAAGATGTCAGGGTGTTATTAGGTGGGATTAACGCATGAAAAGAAAATAATTTAGAGATGGCTCAAGGCTGCCCATCTTTTATTGCAAAATCTATATATCCTTATTTACCTTTTAACAGCTCTGTGGTTCTTACAAAGTTTGATTTTTCTAGAAAAGAAAGCTGGTATCAACAAATTTTGTGTTTAGAAGAAACCCCTTTTGAAATAATTGGGGGAAATGGCCAATTGCTCAGTCAAAATCAGATTTCAAAATTGATGATTGATAAAGGGATTTTACTTGTTTTGCATAAGTCTACAATCGTTCATGGAAAATTTGGAAGCTTATTAGGGCTGCTGCTGGTTTATTTAGGCGGAAAAACAGTTTCAGTTGTAATGGATGATATTAGAAGTATACCGATAAACCCAGCTAAAAAAACAAGATCAGTTAAGTCAGGTGACACAAATTCATCATTTAAACAGCCTCAAAAATCATTTGTAAGTGAAAAAAATACGCATTACTCTACAAACCTTCCAAATTCCCAAAAACAAATTGAGCCAGGGAGATCTGCAAATATTTGTGCAAGTTGTTTAATAATGTAAGAAATTAAATTTTATTAATCTCTTGGATCTACAAAACTTAGTGTAGGAAGTCCGCTAAATGTAGTTTCATCTAGAGTTTTATATATAATTTATACATCATAATAGATTATTGTGCCCTGGAAAAATACCAACCAGAAAAAATATAGTCCAGGTCGCCTGCCTTATATAGTCTAAGTCTAATTAGGCATCTTAAAACCATATAGGAGATTTTTCATTTTCGATTTTACTTTACAAAAAAGCTGACAAGTCAATATTAATTTTGAAAATTAATAAATGGTCAATAATAGTCTAAAATATTTCAGGGGCTATATAAAATATTATATTAAATTCTGTCTTTATATGATAATATTTAGTATTATAAATATTTAGTGATATAAGTATAGATAAATCCTAGAAAAATTATGGGTATGAAAATAGTTCGTCATGTGGTCATTTTCTGAATATTCAAATAAGATGTATTCTAGCTTATTATTCGCTGCTTCTCTGCTAAGTCCTTCTATCAGCTCATATGTAAGCTGCCTTTGAATCGAGGGTCTACCTTTAAAAAAATACCCAAAAGTCCTACCTCGTCTTCTCTTAGATCGAAAAATAGCAAATTTCCCATATTTCAGCAAAGTAAAAACTAAGGTCAGGAATTTTAGCGAAAGCCAAGAAATAGCTGGGATATATAAGAGAATCATTAAGCGAGAATTTAGCTCATAATAGCCCTTATAAATAAAATAAAAATACAAAAATAAAATAAATATCAAGGACATGAGCACTAATAAGAAAATATGAGGCTTTTGCAAATTCTTTACGTCAAATAGTACTTGAATAATGCTCATATCTGACAGTCCTGAAGCATATCACAGCGAAATTCCAGCAATATCCTGGTTTGATGTCTCTACTACATAAGTAGCTAAATAATACGGAGATTTAAATAAAGGCCAGATGTCTGAAAGTGCCATATCTTTCTTATCATAGTACTCTTTAGTTAATTTATAAGCTGTTTCAGTTGTTATTTGCTGAAGCTGCTTAGCACTGCTTCTAGGGCTAATCAATTTGACTTTTTGATTAGCAATTTCATGGTATTTTAACCGATTTGTATATAGTTTTTCAGCGTCTGTATTAAAAGACTCAATTCTTACATAAATAGAGACAGCCCCTAGGTGTTCAAGGTCGCTTTCCATTTGTTTGCAGAGCATGTGGCCAATCCCTTTCTTTTGATATCTTTTATGCACTTTTAAGCCAAACATCTGTCCTAATATGACTAAATCTCCATTCAAATAGACTTCTTTTATGATCCCGTTGATGACACCTATAACTTTATTGAGTTTTTTGTCTCGGGCAATCACAATTTTCCATTTCAAAAATTGGCTTGGAATTGAAGAATATTTTTCGTAAAAAACTGTGCAGGCTTTTATGTGTGTCAATGGGAAAGTATTTCCCATTGGTGCTGCTGAAGATCGCTCAAGGTCAATGAGTTGCTGTTCGAGGTCTTCATCGAACTCAGTTATTTCTATGCTATCTGAAAGCCAATTCATAAAAAATGGATTTATATATTTTATTTTAATTATTTATTAGAAATGCTTCTGTGCTATTATTTCAAAATTCAGCAATAATAACAAAAGAATTAAAGAATTTTCAACTTATTAAGTTTATCTAATAGACAATAATTATATTTTCCATTATAAAGATTAAAGCCTTGCAGCATATCATATGGTATCTTTATGTCTGAGCATTGAAATATAAACTTCCTTCTCAATTTAATTTATATATATATGTTTTTATGAAGAAAACTCAGAAAGAATTGATAAAATATTTTATTGTTTTAGTTGAAGAATGTAGTTTATCCTTTATGAGCTATTCTGTAAGAAGCTGAGCACGGCATTCAATGAAACTTAATTGCATTTAATCGGTTTGAATCTTGGCCTGATTAGCTGCAGATGAATACTCAAAATATTTGTTTTCATAAGATTTATATTAGAGTCTGGTCAATCGTGAAACCATCAGTATCGAAAGAAATTGCGCATGTATGAAATTTCAATAGGCAAAGTAGAAAAAAAAGATCTTATTAGAAATTGGACTTAGGGACAGATTTTTTAGAAGAACAAAAAGAAAAGGACAGTAAAATAGAAATAAGGAGAAGAAGGAAAAAAAGGAAAAAAAGGAAAAAAAGAAAAAGATAAGAGAAAAGTTAAGTTAAGTTAATAAACTGGCCATAGTTGGATATGTACTAGGATTTGACCTGTCTCGGCTCTAAAACGCCAATCTCCATAAATATGCTAATTCGAATGAAAAAATGGAAGGCTGCCATTTTTGACTTTTTACCTGAACTACTTAGGCAAAGGATTAGGTGGAGCCGTCTTTCTGAAAGATGCCCCGATAGATCTGATAAGGAAATACCATGCAGTTGGCAAAACTTGTATAGCCCTTCTGAAAGAATCGGTCGTTAAGGGTGTTATGGTGGAGCCAAAGCTCACCTCACTAGGCATTAAGGCAGCCTTAATGTCATCCATCTCGCCATCCATCCAATCCAGCCTAAACTCCGTTAGTCCGATGGTTGGGCTTGATTTAAGCAAAAGCTCTTTAGCTGAAGAGCAAAAACCTCGCCTGTGTAGAAAAATTTGTCATAAATAAAATCTCTCAAGGTCAGTCCAGCTACTCGTATTATGGTTCATATTTTTCTTGCACATATAATAGGGACAGGAAAACCTTCGAGGAATATCAGAAGTTCCTTTTTTCAGCAGGCTTCTCATTGAGATGGTCTACTTTGCTTTAATGGGGGCATTTTCTCCGCCAATCTTTCCGGTCTACAACTCCAGCAGGGAGTGAGTCTCAGGTTCTTTATTCCGCCAGCTTCATCATTTTAAGTCTGGTAAGAAAAAAGAATAAACATCATTTTAGCAAACAACAAATTGGAAGGGGAAATAAAAGAAAAAGAAATAAGAAAAATAAAGAAGACAAGCAAGTAAAATTAAGGGGAAAAGCTTATATTGAAAGCGTTTAGGATATATAAATATGGTGTGGCAATTGCCTGCAATTCATGGATGAAATTTGAAAGTATTCCTATTCAAATTATTTTATTATTTTTTAAAAATTGACATTAAAGAAGTTATTGTAATTCCACGTATTAGATATTGCTTTGGAATAAAAGAGATTACTTCCTATAACAATTTATTTTATTCTATTATTTATTAGGTATGATTTTAAGAATCGAATTTATTTTTTGCAAATATTTTTTTTCATATTTGAAAAAAGGCAAATAAAATCCAATATAAGCTACAAATGTACATAAAATAAATCCAGTCAGCGAATTAGCAATAATACTTACTTACTTAATTATCTGGTATTTAAGGTGTCTAGTGCCGCAGCCCAAAAGGGCCTATGGCAAAACTAGTGACGTAGGCGAGCCATCTTGGAACAGGTCAGCCCTGGCCAAGCTTTCTATCAACTCCTGCTTCACCAGCCTTGCTGCACGTCTCACCCGGCGCGATGCCGTCGCCCTTGTCGCTCGACTCAGCTCCTGCGCGTGTTCCGCCTAAGGGTCATCCTCCCGTGGGGATGTGCTGAGAGGTAAAAGCCCGAAATCTTGAGAGGACTGAGGAGCAGTTCCTCTGGTTATCCCCCCAGAGTTAAACCGCTATTGCTGTCCAGAAGTTCTCGAGTGAAAACCTAACCCTATAAATAAAATTCCATGAGGGAGAGAAAATTAGCGAAGCTAATTTCTCTCGAACCGAATACCATTTTATTTGTCAGCGAATTAGCAATAATACTCATTTGATTATTAATCACACTTTTTGAGTAATCATCAATTTCAGCTACACTTCTATCATAAAAATCAGCGATATACAATGTATCTCACATGAAAGTTAATAATTCAGCCGGAGGAGAACTTACATACGCATGAGCATGCATTTCAAACGTTAAGCTATTCTGAGCTGAATACGTCCCAAACGCAAAACAATCCTTTGAAAATTCTGGATTGTTTTTATATAACAGATCTTTAAATTCTTGAGATAAAATATCAGAAAATTTGGGATTTCTTAAAGCTAAGGCTGTGATTTGGATATTTGTTAGAATCTCGCTAAGGTTGGTGTCAGATTGAGAAAAAGGGCATCCAGAAGGATATTTTAGGCAAAATGGAAAACCCCACATATTTGATGCGGTTTGAAATGCTCATATAACTAAGTCTGTATACAAGGATTCTATACATTAAAATGGAGAGGAGAACCAATCCTACCCTCTTAATTCCTGTAGCTGGCATTCTGCAGGTGCTCAGGGACCTTGAGGAAGTAATGATGGCGCATCAGACCATCTTTTTCTGGTTTGATAAAGCGTAATAAATGACTAGCTGACTGCAAGCTTGTTCTAAATCCAGAGTTTTTATCAGTGGGAAAAGTCTCCATGCAGAGCCAGTGATGCTCATCATGCTAATCTGACTATTCGCCAGCGTGAAACTAAGAGTTATTCCTTAGACTACGGATTCCTATTTGACCGAGATTCTACCCAAAAAATTCAACCATTTTGAATTTTCCATGGTGAGTGTATAGCACATCGTGACTCTCTCAACTACCGGGGGAGCGAGTCCAGACTCTCATCCGGCTTGAGCAACTTTCACGACGCGTGAAATGCGAACTGGCAAGCAGGTAAGTTTGAAATAATTAATTAGAATTGCATCGGCTTTTCTATAAGTTTTAATAACATAAACTTGTATACAAGAGTTGTGATTGAATTAATTTTTTGATAACTTCAGGCCGATTAGATAGATAATTCGCACATTGGTCATAAAGATAAAACACATTTATTAACTTCCCACTCTGAAAACGAGCAGAGCCATTAAAAAATTTTGGGTAAAAGCCTACCCTTCGTGAGCGAATAAAAAATTTTGATAAAATAATATTTTGATATATAAGTGATAATTATTAAATAATTAATCTCTAACTAATTAAAAACATAAATTTTGCACCTCAGATTGTAAAAAATTATTATAAATTTATATATTAGTTAAAACAAAAATCCCTTCTGTGAGTGAAAAAATTTTTGGTCTCACGGAGGGAGAGTAAACAAAAACAAGAAACAATCGCAAAATAAATAATTGCTCTTCAAAAATGGCTCCATGTCAAATGAATGTGGAAATTTGATAGTGCAACATCTCATATGGGAAACTTTGTTTGAATCATTTTTGATAGTGAGACATTTGACCGAAAAAACCATCAAGTTTCGGCTAAATGGATACACTATTTAAAAATTTTCGACCAAAAGTACTTCGGTGGAATGGCACTATCAAAAAGATAAAGTCATTTGACCTGCACCCTTCAAAATACCTTGAATAACTTTTAAAAGTGCTTGGATTTTTAGAAGGTTTTTGATTGGAAAATGTAATATTTTCCTCAAAGTGGACGTCTCTTAATCTATCTAAAATTGCTTGTTTGTAGTCAAAATATGAGGTACAAACACTTTTTCTGACATTACTCCAAAACTCATTTTCGATTTTAAAAATTGAATAGTAAAAAGGAAATATAAGCACAATACACACAGCAAAAGCAATAGGCCCTGACAACAAAAGAACCGACATTTGGGTTCTAAAGTCTCCCATTGTAGATTCTTGACAGTTTATTATATCATTTAACGAACTATAGCAGTAATCGAGTGATTCTCCATACCCATTCATCATTAAAAAAAGGAGCTGATCATATATGTTTCCAAACGAACTTGAACTGTCATTAAATTTATTTGTAAAATCCCTTCCCTAAATAAATTATACATGGTTTATAAATTCTGCTACAGCTTTCACCAAATTTACTTTTTTTGGATTAACTCCGCCATCTGTTGGTCATAAATCAACATTTACATCGTTTATAATGTTTTGACCTGAACAGTGGTTTCAGTTTTTTGACTTTATTGTCATATTCGAGTAAAGCGTTTCAAAATCTGCCAGCTCCCCTTCCGTGATTCAAAAAAATATTTGCTACGGAGGATGGTTAGTTAATTTTATAAAAACAATTATATATTAACTTTATAATTCTTTATTATTTTTGAAAATATCAAATTCGCACACGAAATTTATGCTTTTAAAAATTAAAGAGAAATAGGCAGAGATTTCATTATATTAATTATTACTTATATCAAAATATTTTTCATAAAAAATTTTGATATATAAAATTTTTTGCTCTATCGGAGGGTGGTTTTCTACTCAAAAAATAGGAATTTGCAATGGTTTTGTTAGTTAACGGAGGGGGGAAGTAAGGAGCTCACATCTCTACTGAATATGTCTGGCACAAGAGCGATTACTTCAGGCATTTGAGAAGCGTAACACTGAAAGACCATATGAGAATATAAAGCAACTTGCTGAAAATATTTTCCAGCTCTTCCAATATATAATGGCAGCTCCACATCGCTTATTATATTAATTTTAGAAAAAGCATAGACCAATACTGCTATATTGACGGCTAAAACAGTTAAAACCTAAATAAAAATCACAGCAAAAATAAAAGCCAGATTAAGGATATTTATGGACTTTGATGAAATTTGTAGCATATTGAGAAATTTGTTTTGAGACGAACTCGCTGAGTACTGGGACTTATTTTCGTCATTTTTATCTGAAAAATCATATTCGTCAGGGGCTTCGTTAGTAAATCGATATAAGTCTATTTTTGATTCCAAATCTTCTTCAGAATGGTTTTCTTTATGAAATGATCTGATAGTTCTGGAAGTAGCAAATGAATCTGATATCTTTACTGACAAAAGACTGCCCGCAACCTGCAATTTTTCTTTTTTATTATTAAGGGCGAGCTCTTCAATCTTCCATGCTTTGATTGCTTCGTCTCCTTTTATTAATATTGCATAAGGGACTTTTATTCCATAAATTTCGTAATATGAGTAGACTAAATGCATTTTATCTAAAAAATTTGGTAACTTATAAGCGACGAGAGGATATTAATAAATTTTCAGTTCCGAGCGGCCCATCTCTTGACAGGTGCCCTTATGTATATTCTGACCGGATTTTAGAGCAAAGAGCTACCCAAAGGTTGGGTTAGCCTCGAAGCGAAAGGCCTAACACTATCCCGCATATTAGCTGCATGGCTCGAGAAGCAGTTTTTTGCATCTTTTTTGCCTGCAGCGCTCAGGTCCAGAACGGGTATCCGATAGAGGCAGGGAGACTTGCCTAGCCTGTCCAGAATCTGCGTAAGGACTTAGAGTTTTTCTTCAGAGATAATCCGAAGAAAAGGGTAAGACAGACTCAGGACTAGCCTCTCCAAATTTAAAAGGGCTCCTTAATCGGGCGATCTTGCCTAAGCAGTGCAGGGTTGGGTAATTTGGCACTTGGGCTAAAATGGAAGTTCCTGAAAAATCTGGTTTTGGCCAGATTAGGAGAGAAAATGCCTCTATCAAGAAACGGAGTTTTGGCAAGGTCTAAAAAATGCTTTGAGCGAGTCAACTCTGCAGGCATCGACTGTGGAACGCACAGTGCTTCAGGAAAAGGGAACTATAATTTTTTCCATCATGATCTAATAAGCGACAAAAGGCTTGATATCAAATTCTTCTGAATCAAAAAATAATTTTTTGATGTTTGTTCCTACAAAATTATTATTAGGATTTCCTAAAAATCTTTGAAAATTAGCAGAGTGGCAAATTATTTCGTAATCATCTGAAATTAAGGCAACTTGATTCTTGATTTCTTTTTCTCTAAAAATCAATATAGAGACAATAAAATTGTTTATTACTGTTACTGATAATTTTCCAACGCATTCTAATAAATTGTTTGGGAGATTTAAAAAAAAGCCTTGGCTTAAGTATGTTTCTAATGATGAACTAAATTGAACAAATTTCTTGGCTCCGTTTGCAATTCTTTCTTTATGGTAAGGATGGAAAAAATTAAAAAAATTGTCATTGATAAAATTATTTAAAGGAAGTCTTAAAATTTCAGCTGATTTGTGATTTGCATAGAGAATTTCTCCAAAGTTTTCAAATTCATTTGAAATTATTAAAATTCCATTATTTTCATTTAAAAAGCTGAAAGTGCTAGTATCGATAATCGAACTAGAAAAAAATTGATCGAAAGATTTTATTTTCATTTCAATTAAAGAAGATTTTTCTAAATCATAAATGATATCTTTTGCATATGAAGCATAAAGAGATAAAAGTTCTTTACTCCTCCTCCGTGAACGAAATAAAAATTGAAAAAATCCTTATTTTTTGCCCAAAAGCTGCCCTCTTTGAGTGAACAAAATTTTTTAATATAATAATTTTTAGAAAAAAAAATATATAAGTGATAATTATAGTCAAATCTCTAGCTAATTCTGTTTAATTTTAAACTTAAACAGCTTGCATTTAAAGCATAAATTTTAGCTATTTGCTTTCCAATATTTGCGAATTATAATTTTTTTTTAAATCTCGAAAAATAAAATTTTCTATATATTTTATATATAAATTTTTTTAAAAAAAATTAATCCCCTCCGTGAGTGAACAAAATTTTTTATTGCTCACGGAGTAGGGAAGTTAGAATTGAAATACTTTAATGATAACTGGCTATATTGCTTATTCAAAACTGAAATATCTTCGTCTATTGAGTTCAACTGCTTTTTTAAATATTTCAAATTTGGCTTAATAGAAGTAATTTCATTTAAAAAACTCAGTAAATTGATGCATAAATCTTTATCTTTTCTTTTAGCAATCTGGAATTCAGCAAAAAAGTTAGAAAAATTTAAGCTATCAGACAAATGGTTGCTTGAGATAATTTTATTGCAGAAATATTCTTGATAATGTGCTTCTATATTGAAATCAGAAATTTCTTTATTTTTAGCAATCTTGACATTGGCTAATGTTTTATCTTCTAATGTAAATAAACAATAGTTTGCTTCTCATATGGCAAGTAGTTTACTACAATTTAATTTTTTATCTATAAAGAAATTTTCAAAAATTTGAATTATCTTGTCTTTATTTTCAAAATCGTTTGAGCATAATGCATGTCTTAAATATTTTTCTAATTCGTATTCAGAATTTATATTTTGAATGTCTTCAGGGATATTTTTAGTAATTTTTGATTTTTTGGTAAACTTTCTTACTTAATTAGATGATTAGAGTCCACTTTTGTTAACTCGGTTAACTCAATTACTGATGATTCCACAAGGGGATTCATCTGCTTTTTGACAACGCCCTACTTCAGATCGCCGGAAAGGCGGGTAGCCTAGCTGTCACCTCCTTCATACTACAATGAGATAGCTCTACTTTTGAGTGGGCAGACTACGCGTTCCAAGCCTTGCTTCAGGCTGCAGCGACGAGATTTCTTGCACAGAAAATCAAAAAAATGGATTCTCGGCCAACTTTAGCAAAGACGAAAATTTGAGGCCCAGGCTGTAAGTAACTCTTGGTTTCTCGATGAAAAAATGCCAATGTGTCCAAAACCTTGCTGAGCAATTAATTTCCAACTTCCAAGCATCCTCCTCCCTCGAGGTAAACCACAGTCAGAAAATAGGCAAGAGCTAGGCTCCTCACGCCACATGAGCTGCTTATCTAGCATAGCTGTTATTACTAGCTTGGTAAAACCTTGCTGAATATAATTAAATATTTGCTCGAAGATTTCATGGCCTCCCTGATATGCTTAAGCTGAGACGTCATATTTAATTATGATTTTTTCGTAAACAGAACGATAAAAATAGACAATAATGGCCCTAAAATAATGGCAAGTATAGATATAACCAATGAGTTGTCCATTAATCGACCCAAAATAAAAATAAGAGATACAAATGCTATAAAAAATAATCGCAGAATAACTATTGAGCTGTAATAAAAAGAAAAATAAGGGCGAAGTACCATAGTTTCTCTGATCAAAATCGCTGAAAAAATAATAGCTAATATTTGCAAGTGTATAATAAAATTTTTAGCAAGTATAGAATAAAAAACTGGCCAAAAATAGGTAAAAATAGCTATATGAGTATCAACTAGTGAATGTGCTTTAGCAATTATTATTAATTTATGCAGAGAATGTCGAATATCCCCAGAAAATTGTGTGTTTAGCAAAATTAGAACCATTGCGAATATCATTGAAAATATTATTCCAATTTGACATAGTAAGCTAATTTCAAACTCTGAAGAATCATTGTGATTTTGATATTCTGCAATTTTATCCTGACTCCCTCTACAAAAAAATAAAGTTCCTCACGGGGGGATTATTTTAAAAAATCCACTTTTAGAAAATTTGAAGGCAAATATTAATTTAATTTGTAAAGTTTATGTTTTAGGCACACAATTTGTTTAAAATTAATCAGAATGAGCTCGAGATTTCATGATACTAGTTATCACTTATATATCAAAATTTTTTTCCCGTCAAAATGTTTGTATTAAAAACATTTTTTTGGTCCATTGAGGTGCAAAAAATAGGGATTTTTCTAATGGTCTCGTTCGCTCATGGAGGGGAGAGTGAGGAAAAAAATTGTATTTGAGAAAAATTGTAAAAAGCTGAATTGAGGGTATAAAAAAAAAAGTTATCCATAAGCTATAATAGATTAGAAATATTAATTCAGCAATAAAAATTTTTTATCAGAATTTTAGATCTTATAATAACTTAATAACTGAATTTTAGAAAAAAATTAATTTTATTATTATATTTATTATCTATTCCTGGACAAGCTGAGGTAGAAATTTTTGCAGAGTATTATAAAAAGGTAGCGGAAGATGTTCAAAATGAGAATGGGTATGCTATAAGAATTATAAATAGCAGTAAAAAAACTAATAAATATCAAAAAACTAGCACAGTTAAATAACACTGATAAAATTAAGCATTCACTGATAATCCCTAATTCTGAGCAAACATTGTCAAATTTTACATATCCTATGATCTTCCATATGATCATATTTTTATTTCAATTACTGATAGACATATCTGGAAGCCACAGTAAGCTTATTATTTGGAGGCATCATATCACACCCTCTATTGCTACTTTACCTTTTTGTCAAAGTTTAGAATTTTCTTCTCAATTGATTTTATAGTAGAGTTGGTAATAAAATTCGAAAATTGCATTTGAAATAGATTTTCTGTTGGTGAACTTTAAAAAGTTGTCATTATGACAATAACTGGCTTCAGATTCAGTCATAAATGGAATATTAAGAAAATAAAAAGATTTATTTAGAAAATTTATTAACAGTAAGCTTATAAACTATAGACTTATTAATAATCTGAAATCTCTTATTCTTATTAAATTTAAGTAAAAGTAGCTCAAGGTCGGCCAAGCTAATCATATTATGGCTTATATTTTTCTTACCCATCTAACAATGACAGAAAAACCTTCGAGTAGAATCAGAAGTTCCTTTTTCAGAAGGCTTCTCATTGAGATGGTCTACTTCGCTTTACTAAGAGCATTTTCGCTACCCATCGTTCCTCTACCGCTCAGCGGGGAGTGAGCCTCAGAATCTTTATTCCGCCTGTGTCACCATTTTTATTCTTATAAGAGAAAAGGAAAAAACAAACTCCAACTTTGAAGAGAAAATAAAAGAAAAAGAAATAAGAAAAATAAGAAGATAAGCAAATAAAACCAGGGGAAAAAGCTATATTTTAACCGGTTAGAATATGGATAAATATGGTATGGTAATTGGCAAGTAAGGCATGAATTAAATTTGAAAGTGATTTCATTCAGATCTTTATAGTATGAATTTTACCATAAATGAAAATCAAATGTATTCCCTAAATAATCTTATCTAGAAAACAAATAAACAATAATAAAGCTTGGATAGGGCGGGCTTAGTTCTGAATGCATTTCAGGAGATTTAACAATATCATAGTTGAAGTATTTAAAAATAGGCGCAAAGAGAAAAATATTGGAAGGGAAAATAGATGTCTTATAGCACTAATTCACAAAAGCGGTAAAACTTATAACTCTAAAAATTAAGACTAATAAATTTATTAGTAATAGGACAAAAAAATTTTATTTGCTCACGAAGGGTTTTTTTTTTTTTTAAAAATATTTTTATATAAATATTATGTAAACTTTTTTTTCAAAATTTACAAAATTTCAACTCATGATGAGAAGTAAATTAATTTAATTTGCAAAATTTATGTTTTAAAACGCAATTTGTTTATAATTAAACAGAATTAGCCAGAGATTTCATTATACTAATAATCACTTATTATCAAAAATTTTTCACAAAATTTTGTTTTAGCTAAGATAGGTGGGTTTGGGCAAAAAATAGGATTTTTCCAATGGTTTTGTTTGCGCACAAGGCGCGGTAGTAAACAATATAAAAGCACTGATTGATTCAAAATTAATTTCTTGCGATTTCCGACTTAGAAATAAAAAAATAACTGAATTATAGTATAAAACTAAACTTATGATTAGATGAAAATTTTAAAAAAATCTCCCAAAATCTAAACTTACCTTCTTTTTTTTAAATATGTTTTAGATTATGTTGATAGACTATAGCTCGATTTTTGTAATAGCTCTGGCTGTACGGAAAACTCAGGCGGCGCTCAGGGAGTTGATAAATCAACATTTGATGGTAAAACAAGTTCCTGGGTGGTAAATCTCTATTATCAGGCTGATATACCAACAAAGGAGTTGATTTTACCAACAAATGCTGGCTTTTCAACTCCCTAAGTGGCATAGGGAGTCAAGCACAGCCCGAACTATAGCAAGTCATGGGCTATATTGCTATTTAAAAGCTTGCTCGCTCACAGAGGGGGAGTTAGAGCTCTGACAAGAGATATTTTTTGACACAAACAGGAGCTAGAGACTTAATATAATCAATTAGAGCAAATAGATAATACCACCGCTCTGTTGAATTATCTAGTCACTAAAATAAATAAGGTTTATATATATATATTGTGCGAGCTCTCATTTTTTATTAAACTATCATTATTCTTGTGGCATTTATTCTCCAGTCCAGTCAAATTATTTTATTTATTTATTAAAAATTCACATTAAAAAAGCTATTGTAATTCCACTCATTATATATTGCTTTGGAATAAAAGAGATTACTTCTTATTACAATTTACTTTTAATCTATTATTTATTAGGTATGATTTTAAGAATCGAATTTATTTTTTGCAAATATTTTTTTTCATATTTGAAAAAAGGCAAATAAAATCCAATATAAGCTACAAATGTGCATAAAACAAAGCCAGCTAGCGAAATAGCAATAATATTCATTTGATTATTAATCACACTTTTTGAATAATCATCAATTTCAGTTACAGTTCTATCATAAAAATCAGCGATATACAGTGTGTCTCACATGAAAGTTAATAATTCAATTGGAGGAGAACTTACATACGCATGAGCATGCATTTCAAACTTTAAGCTATTCTGAGCTGAATAAGTTCCAAACTCAAAAAAATCCTTTGAAAATTCTGGATTGTTTTTATATAACAGATTTTTAAATTCTTGAGATAAAATATCGGAAAATTTGGGATTTCTTAAAGCTAAGGCTGTGATTTGGATATTTGTTAGAATCTCGCTAAGCTTGGTGTCAGATTGAGGAAAAGGGCATCCAGAAGGAAATTTCAGGCAAAATGGATAACCCCACATATTTGATGCGGTTTGAAATGTTCATATAACTAAGTTTGTATACAAGAGTTGTGATTGAATTAAATTCTTGATAACCTCAGGCCGATTAGATAGATATTTTGCACATTGATCATAAAGATAAAAGACATTTATTAAGCAAAAACAAGAAACAATTGCAAAATAAATAATCGCTCTTCAAAAATACCTTGAATAGCTTTTAAAAGTGCTTGGATTTTTAGAAGGTTTTTGATTGGAAAATGTAATATTTTCCTCAAAGTGGACGTCTCTTAATCTATCTAAAATTGCTTGTTTGTAGTCAAAATATGAGGTACAAACACTTTTTCTGACATTACTCCAAAACTCATTTTCGATTTTAAAAATTGAATAGTAAAAAGGAAATATAAGCACAATACACAAAGCAAGAACAATAGGCCCTGACAACAAAAGAACCGACATTTGGGTTCTAAAGTCTCCCATTGTAGATTCTTGACAGTTTATTATATCATTTAACGAACTATAGCAGTAATCGAGTGATTCTCCATACCCATTCATCATTAAAAAAAGGAGCTGATCATATATGTTTCCAAACGAACTTGAACTGTCATTAAATTTATTTGTAAAATCCCTTCCCTAAATAAATTATACATGGTTTATAAATTCTGCTACAGCTTTCACCAAATTTACTTTTTTTGGATTAACTCCGCCATCTGTTGGTCATAAATCAACATTTACATCGTTTATAATGGTTTGACCTGAACAGTGGTTTCAATTTTTTGACTTTATTGTCATATTCGAGTAAAGCGTTTCAAAATCTGCCAGCTCCCTTCCGTGATTCAACAAAATTTTTTTTTGCTTACAGAGGTATTAATTTTTAATATTTTATTATTTTTTAAAATATAAACTCACAGACGAAATTTATGCTTTTAAAATAAAAGCTGTTTAAAATTAAAGAGAAATAGGCAGAGATTTCATTATACTAATTATTATTCATATATCAAAATATATTTTCATAAAAAATTTTGATATTAAAATGGTTTTTGTTCTATTGGAGGGTGGGTTTCTACTCAAAAAATATAGAATTTGCAATGGTTTTGTTAGCTCACGGAGGGGGAAAGTAAGGAGTTCACATCTCTACTGAATATGTCTGGCACAAGAGCGATTGCTTCAGGCATTTGAGAAACATAGCACTGAAAGACCATATGAGAATATAAAGCAACTTGCTGAAAATATTTTCCAGCTCTTCCAATATATAATGGCAGCTCCACATCGCTTATTATATTAATTTTAGAAAAAGCATAGACCAATACTGCTATATTGACGGCTAAAACAGTTAAAACCTAAATAAAAATCACAGCAAAAATAAAAGCCAGATGAAGGATATTAATGGACTTTGATGAAATTTGTAGCATATTGAGAAATTTGTTTTGAGACGAACTCGCTGAGTACTGGGACTTATTTTCGTCATTTTTATCTGAAAAATCATATTTGTCAGGGGCTTCGTTAGTAAATCGATATAAATCCATTTTTGAGTCCAAATCTTCTTCAGAGTGATTTTCTTTTTGAAATGAGCTAATAGTTCTGAAAGTAGCAAACGATTCTGGTAGCTTTGCTGACAAAAGACTGCTCACAACCTGCAAATTTGCCGTTTTATTATTAGGGACAAGCTCTTCAATCTTCCATGTTTTGATTCCTTCGTCTCCTTTTATTAATATTGCATAAGGGACTTTTATTCCATAAATTTCGTAATATGAGTAGACTAAATGCATTTTATTGAAAAAATTGGGTAATGTATAAGCTACAAAAAAAGAATATATATAAAATGGCCGGTGACGAGTGACCTGTCCTCCCTGTGGTGGGTGTCCTTATATATATCCGGACTTAAAAGCGAGAGGCCTAGCACTATTCCAGCTGATTAGTGGCTCGAGGCCCAGAGTCAGTGTCTGATAGAGACAGAGCGGCTTACCCGCCGTCCAGAATCTGCGTAAGCACATTGAGATTTTCTTTGAAGATAATCTGGAGAAAAAAGGCAATAAAGGCTGGACGAAGATCTCTCCAGTATAAAAGGGTCCCTCAATGGACAATCAGGCCTAAGCTATGCATGGTGGCAATTTTGGTACTTGGGCTAAAAATGGAGGTTTCAGCAAAATCTGGCTTTGGCTAGATAAGGAGGGAAAATCCTATACCATAAAACCGGGGTTTCGGCCTGGGCTCAAGCTGCTTTAAGTGAACCACCCTGCAGGTATCGACTGTGAAACGCACAGTGCTTCAGGAAAAGGGGACTATAAATTCCCATCATGATCTAATCTAATAAGCGACAAAAGGCTTGATATCAAATTCCTCTGAATCAAAAAATAAATTTTTGATATTTGTTCCTGCAAAATTATTATTAGGATTTCCTAAGAATCTTTGAAAATTAGCTGACTCCCCACCCCCATCCTTGATCGAACGATCCCGAGTCTTCGATCAAGGATGGGGATTAAAAAAAAATTTTTTGGGAAAAAACTTTTATATATAAAAAAAAATATATATATATATTTTTTTTATTTACTTTTAAATAATATTATTTTTTTTTTAATTTTTAAAGAATCTCTATTTTATTAGATTATTAAGTTTTTAAGCCCAGGATGATGACTAAAGCACTTCATATGTTTATTCCAAAGCTTTCTGTCGTCTCAAAGTCTCTGAAAACAACTTCATTAGGTGCATCTCCCAAGCTTTTGATAACTAATATATTTTTATATATATAAAAAAATGAAATGATATGAAAATCGTTCGATCAAGGATGGGGGTTAATTCTCCAATTTTTAGGAATTTTTACAGTCAATCGTTCGATCAAGGATGGGGGGGAGTGAGTGGCAAATTATTTCGTAATCATCAGAAATTAAGGCAACTTGATTCTTGATTTCTTTTTCTCTAAAAATCAATATAGAGACAATAAAATTATTTATTACTGTAACCGATAGTTTTCCAACGCATTCTAATAAATTGTTTGGGAGATTTAAAAAAAAGCCTTGGCTTAAGTATGTTTCTAATGATGAACTAAATTGAACAAATTTCTTGGCTCCGTTTGAAATTCTTTCTTTATGGTAAGGATGGAAAAAATTAAAAAAATTGTCATTGATAAAATTATTTAAAGGAAGTCTTAAAATTTCAGCTGATTTGTGATTTGCATAGAGAATTTCTCCAAAGTTTTCAAATTCATTTGAAATAATTAAAATTCCATTATTTTCATTTAAAAAGCTGAAAGTGCTAGAATCGATAATAGAACTAGAAAAAACTTTATCGAAAGATCTTATTTTCATCTCAATTAATGCAGATTTTTCTAAATCATAAATGATATCTTTTGCATATGAAGCATAAAGAGATAAAAGTTCTTTACTCCTCCTCCATGAATGAAAAAAAATTTTTGAAAAAATCCCTATTTTTTACTCAAAAAGCCGCCAGCGAATAAACTTTTTTAATATAATAATTTTTAGAAAAAAAAATATATAAGTGATAATTATAGTCAAATCTCTAGCTAACATTTTTTAATTTAAAACTAAACAGCTTGCATTTTAAAAGATAAATTTTTACCAATTAAATAGCTATTTATTTCCAATTTTTGTGAATTATGATTTTTTTAATTTCGAAAAAATAAATTTTCTATAAATTTATATATAAATTTTTTAAGAAAATTAACCCCCCTTCATGAGCGAACAAAATATTTTGTTCGATACGGACCAGGCGAGTTAGAATTGAAATACTTTACCGATAACTGGCTATATTGCTTATTCAAAACTGAAATATTTTCATCTATTGAGTTCAACTGCTTTTTTAAATATTTCAAATTTGGCTTAATAGAAGTAATTTCATTTAAAAAACTCAGTAAATTGATGCATAATTCTTTATCTTTTCTTTTAGCATTCTGGAATTCAGCAAAAAAGTTAGAAAAATTTAAGCTGTCAGATAAGTGGTTGCTTAAGATAATTTTATTGCATAAATATTCTTGATAATTCGCTTCCATATTTAAATCAGAAATTTCTTTATTTTTAGCAATCTTGATATTGGCTAATGTTTTATCTTCTAATGTAAATAGACAATAGTTTGCTTCTCATATGGAAAGGAGTTTACTACAATTTAACCTTTTATCTATAAAGAAATTTTCAAAAATTTGAATTATCTTGTCTTTATTTTCAAAATCGTTTGAGCATAATGCATGTCTTAAATATTTTTCTAATTCGTATTCAGAATTTATATTTTGAATGTCTTCAGGGATATTTTTAGCAATTTTTGATTTTTTCGTAAACAGAACGATAAAAATAGACAATAATGGCCCTAAAATAATGGCAAGTATAGAAATAACTAATGAGTTGTCCATTAATCGACCCAAAATAAAAATAAGAGAAACAAATGATATAAAAAATAATCGCAAAATAGCTATTGAGGTGTAATAAAAAGAAAAATAAGGGCGAATTACCATAGTTTCTCTGATCAAAATCGCTGAAAAAATAATAGCTAATATTTGCAAATATATAATAAAGTTTTTAGCAAGTATAGCATAAAAAACTGGTAAAAGATACGTAAAAATAGCTATATGAGTATCAACTTGTGAGTGTGCTTTAGCAACTATTACTAATTTATGCAGAGAATGTCGAATATCTCCAGAAAACTGTGTGTTTAACAAAATTAGAACCAATGCAAATATAATTGAGAATATTATCCCAATTTGAAATAGCAAGCTAATTTCAAACTCAGAAAAATCATTGTGATTTTGATATTCTGCAATTTTATCCTGAGGAAAAAAATTGTATTTAAGAAAAATTGTAAAAAGCTGAATCGAGGGTATAAAAAAAAAAGTTATCCATAAACTATATTAGATTGGGAATATTAATTCAGCAATAAAAATTTTTTATCAGCAATATAGATTTTATAATATCTTAATTTTTAGAAAAAATTATATAATTTTTATATTTTCCTGAACAAGCCTAGGTAGAAATTTTTGCAGATTATCATAAAAAGGTAGCGAAAGGTGTTCAAAATAAGAATGGGTATGCTATAAGAATTATAAATAGCAGTAAAAAAACTAATAAATATCAAAAAACTAGTACAGGTAAATAAGACAGATAAAACTAAGCATTCGCTGATAATCCCTAATTCTGAGCAAACATTGTCAAATTTTAAATATCCTATAATCTTCCATATGATCATATTTTTATTTCAATTGCTGATAGACATATCTGGAAGCCACAGTAAGCTTATTATTTGGAGGCATCATATCATACCTTCTGCTGCTACTTTACCTTTTTGTCAAGGTATAGAATTTTGTTCACAACTGAATTTATAGTAGAGCTGGTAATAAAGCTCGAAAATTGCATTTTTAATAGATTTTCTGTTGGGGAACTTCCAAAAGTTGCCATCCTGGCAATAACTGGCTTCAGCTTCAGTCATAAATGAAATATTAAGAAAATAAAAAGATTTAATTAAAAAATTTATGAACAGTAAGTTCATAAATTATACACTACGAACTTATTAATAATCTGAAAATAAAAATTATGATCACTATAAAAATTTAAAATGCAGAATTAAGAATAATTCATATTCTTACTGTAAAAAACCTTCATATTGAAATTAATTTAGCTAATAAAATAGCAGCTCTTACTTAAATGACAATAAAGGTGAAAATCAAGCAATGCGATCTAAAGCACTCATAAAAAAGTATAAAAATTTAGATTTCTCTTTATATGATTTCTTGATAAGCTCATACAAGTTATGACTGAAAATTGCTATTTTTTGGTAAAATTAGTCATAATAAACTAATAATTTGAAGGCATCATGCCACATCTTTGATGTTTCTGCAATAGAATTATCTTTCTGCTTGCTTTATAATATCATTAACGATAAAACTCAAACATGCCCTATTATGTTTGCAATTTTTGGTGTTTATGCAAAATATTGTATATTCAAGCTATTTCCCTCTTTAGCAAAAAATGGAAATATTTTTAAACTAAAAAAGTATATTGCTGCATAATATAAATTGGATGATTATACTGATAATTAAGCCTGTTTAGAAGTTTATTAGCAGTCGTGATTAATTAGAAGATCCTTACTGGACTCTTTCTCAAATATAATGAATATAATATCGCTCATAGGATTCTTTAGTTAAGCAGACGTTTTATATGGCTTTGACTAATAATACATCATCTAATTTATGATGATGCATCGTTAAATTGTTTATTTGCTACTTCATATCTATTTTCATTATAAAAGATAATTTATGCTATAGTATGCACCAACAGCATTTGGATCAATTCTGATAACTTCTTTATAGCATTCCGTAGCTTCTTCTCTTCTGCCTAACCAAAAGAGAGCATTTCCTTTATTTGTATAATAAAGTGCTTTGTTTGGATTGATTCTAATTGCATCGTTGTAATGTTTTATTGCTTCTTCATATCTCTCTTCATTATGGGAGATAGTTCCTATGTCATTGTAAGCATCAGCATCATTTGGATCAATTCTTGTAGCTTCTTTATAGCATTCCATAGCTTCTTCTCTTCTGCCTAACCCATCTAGAGCATTTCCTTTATTTGAATAATAAATTGCACAGTTTGGATTGATCCTAATTGCATCGTTGTAATGATTTATTGCTTCTTCCAATCTCTCTTCATTTAAGAAGATATCTCCTATGTCATTGTATGTTTTAGCATTATTTGGATCAATTCTGATAGCTTCTTTATAGCATTCCATAGCTTCTTCTCTTCTACCTAACTCTCTAAGAGCATTCCCTTTATTTATATAGAAAGTTGCACAGTTTGGATTGATCCTAATTGCATCATTGTAATGTTTTATTGCTTCTTCATATCTCTTTTCATTTTTTAAAATACTTCCTATGTTATTGTATGCATGTGCATGATTTGGATCAATTCTGATAGCTTCTTTGAACTCGCTTAACGCTGGCGGTAAATTCCCCACTTCATTTGCATAGTTTTTTATAATTCTATTGAATTCAAAATGCAGTTTTTGTGGAATAACTTTCGAATTATTTTGGGAAAAGCTCTTGATAACTGCATCTATTTGTTTTTCTATTTCACAGAACAACCCGATATTATTATTTGATATTACTGTAAAAATTGTTTTAGCTTTTTCAACAGCTTCATTTGAATGCAATGCTAACAAATTTAAAGCTGGATCTTTTTCTATTCTTGATAGTTTTTGTGCTTGGCAGATTTTTTCGGCATAGCTGCCAATTTTTGTAGAATCAGAGTCAATTTCTTTTAAAATTTGTTCAAAAATATTTTCATAATTACAAAGAGTTTGAGTAACTGATTAATTTTAATATGATTTAATATTAATTATCTAAAACCTCAAACTGCATTGCTAGTATAAGCCAATAGCACCCAATAAATTCTAAATACATTTATAACTTTTTTGAGCTTTTTCTGTAAAACCTCAGAGAGTTTAAATAGAAGGCGCAGTCTATTTCTAAGACGCAAATATTTAAACAAAGCAAAGATCAAGTTACTCAACTCCTCAATCAGCCTATTATTGAATTTAAATAATCTAAAAAGCGATAGAACCTCAATCACTTATGAAAGGTTTAATTTTCTACATTTCACCCTTAATGATCTGCTTTTATGAGAGTAGGAACTTGAATTGAAAATAGGAAGATCTTTAATAATCATGACTTATCTTGATTCTTTGAATAAAGATAGAATCAATTATGGTATACAGAAAAATAAAAATATTAAGTGGTTATTGCCAGTGAGGTGAGGATGACTCTCCAATAGTGAACCATAAAAATCCAGCATTATCTTGACTTATTTTAGCTTTTAGAGTAAAATGGAGTTTATTTGAAGAAACAGCATGTGATTTGAAAGATAAGTTCCCAAACAGCAATTTGCCGATTAGGTAATTAATAGGTTTTATATTGCAGACTCCATTAGGTGCAGGATTACAAATCTTTAGTATAATCTTGGCTTGAGTAAAGATGAAGCTCAATATGACAATAAATTGTTGAAGAATTAAATTTATCATAACATCTTATAAATATTCCCACATTATTTTCTTGTTAATTTGTCAAAATATTTGAGTTTGTAAAAATTAAAAAATGGAGATACCATTTAAATTTTCAATCACTATTTATTTGGTCTTCACCTAAGATATTTAAATCGATAACGGACTGAGCATGAGCAAAGAACTTCGCTCTTTATTTTAAAATCTAATAGGGCACTGTCAGTTGAGGAGCTTAATGCCTTGCACTTTGTTTAATGCAAGAAACTTATGCTATATATATAGATCTTTAATTTCAAAGCAAATATTTTTATAATAGTATCAGGTTTTGAATAATTTCTTAATATCACATGTCCCTTTTATTTTTCAATAGGTCTGTGGCTTTAATGTAAATACTATATGCTCACAAGCAGTTTCACCAGTATTGACAGAGGTCACGGCTATTGCTTCAACGCTCTTTGAGTCGGTGCTACCAGCATCATGATGCTTTGGTTTCATATTCTGTTTGATTTTCATAATACATTAATTTTCATTCACACTTCTATCTTAAAATTAGTATAAATTTGTAATGTAAAAGTAATAAATTTTGCTTTAACTGCTATATTTAATATTTTTATATGCTATATGCAATAAGAGCAATCTATGCAGAATATTCTTTATAATTAATAAGATTAAGCATTTATAAACTCTTTGCTTTGTTACAGCATTCCATAGCTTCTTTTCTTCTCCCTAACTCATATAGAGCAATTCCTTTATTTAAATAATAACTTGCATTGTTTGGATCGATTCTAACTGCATCATTGTAATGTTTTATTGCTTCTTCATATCTCTCTTCATTAAAGAAGATAGTTCCTATGTCATTGTATGCATCAGCATTATTTGGATCAATTCTGATAGCTTCTTTATAGCATTCCATAGCTTCTTCTCTTCTGCCTAACCCATCTAGAGCATTTCCTTTATTTAAATAATAACTTGCATTGTTTGGATCGATTCTAACTGCATCATTGTAATGTTTTATTGCTTCTTCATATCTCTCTTCATTATAGAAGATATCTCCTATGTCATTGTATGTTTTAGCATCATTTGGATCAATTCTGATAGCTTCTTTATAGCATTCCATAGCTTCTTCTCTTCTCTCTAACTCTTCAAGAGCCATTCCTTTATTTAAATAATAAATTGCATTGTTTGGATCGATTCTAATTGCATCATTGTAATGTTTTATTGCTTCTTCATATCTCTCTTCATTATAGAAGATATCTCCTATGTCATTGTATGTTTTAGCATTATTTGGATCAATTCTGATAGCTTCTTTATATCATTCCATAGCTTCTTCTCTTCTCCCTAACTCTCTAAGAGCTTTTCCTTTATTCATATAATAAATTGCATTGTTTGGATTGATTCTAACTGAATCGTTAAATTGTTCTAATGCATCTTCATATCTCTTTTCATTAAAGAAGATAAGTCCTATGCCATTGTATGCTTCAGCATTATTTGGATTAATTCTAATAGCTTCTTTGAACTTACTTAATGCTTCCGGTAAATTCTCTTTTTCCTTCTCAAAGTTTATATCAATTTTTTTAAATTCAAAATGCATTTCTTGTGGAATAGCTTTTGACTTATTTTGGTAAAAGCTCTTGATAACTGCATCAATTTGTTTTTCTATTTCACAGAATAGCCCGATATTATTATTTGATATTACTGTAAATATTGCTTTAGCTTTTTCAATAGCTTCATTTGACTGTAATGCTAACAAATTTAAAGCTGGATCTTTATCTAATTTCGAGAGTTTTTGTGCTTGTAAGATTTTTTCAGCATAGCTGCCAATTTTTGTAGAATCAGAGTCGATTTCTTTTAAAACTTGTCTAAAAATATTTTCATAATTACAAAGAGTTTGAGTAAAGATTAAGATGTAGATTAAAATGCCAGGGCCGAAGGACCTCAATTTGAAATAAAAAAAGAAAGGCTGAAATTTTGAATTTTCGAACTAGACTATAACCATTTAACTTTATCTAATAAAATTTTAAATGCAAGTCCTCAAGGGCAAATGAAAATTAATCTTAAATGGTTTGAGGAGAGTTATTACATAAATAAAACCATTTGTATGCATTCATTATGTAAATTTTTGTCTTCATATTTTAAGGTGTTGCTGAAATTGCAGCTTATCTATAGAAATGAACTGTTTATTAAAAGTCAAGTATAATTATAATTTATTATGAAGAGATATTGATATTTATTTAATCTTCTTAAAGGTATTTTCAATAAGATTTCAGCTTATGCTTACTAAATTTGCCAATAGTTATTGTCTCCAGTTTTATGCAAAACATTTCTAGAAGGCTAATTAACTTTCCTTACCTCTAGTCTTATTTAGAATCTAATTAAAGTTCTATATTTTATGTGCTCAATTTGATTTCCATTGGGTTTGACAATGCTATCAATGGACTTTAAAAGATGATTTCAACAAGATTTTTACGCCTTACTCGCCCCATTCAGACTGATTTGGATGAAAGTAAGCTTCCATTTGATATTGACTTCAGCTTTAAGGAGAATGACTCTTAAAAGTTAAATAACTTTCTCTGATCTAAACTTGAATCAGATGTTATTCCCTAAATAATTATGAAATATTGTAAGATGCTAAAATCTTTCAGATTAAATCTTTAGCTGAATAATGATTTTTAATTCGAGCAAAAAATTGTTTGATCCTTTATTTTATGGCATTCATCAAAAACTCATAAATAATACTAATATTGTCTACATATTATTAAGATCAGGTAGAATTCACAAAATTTAGCTTCTAGATATTCTAAAACTCCAAGATCATTTAATGCAGTCACATAAAGCAGCAAATTCAGCCCATTCCCAGTTAAATTTCATTATTACTGTTAAAAAGTCAGTTGTTCATAATTTTGTAATATTTTTACTATCTAAGTTCTCTAGGTAAGAGCTCATCAATTCTTCTAATAACATGATTTAAGATACTTTTCAGCTTCAGGTCTTCCAGCTACTTATGGGCCAACATCACTAATGATTTTCCTCTTATGACTTCTATAGGGTTTTCCCCTAGATAGCCCTTGCAGGGCTGTGGATTCTGTCCGAATTCTTTGTTTGGTCGAACCAACAGGTGGGTTGGTCCGACCAACGTAGTGAGTTGGTTTGGCCAGCCAAAGGATTCCGGACAAAATTCACAGCAGTGTAAAGCTATCTAGGGGAAACCCCTATATAGCGTTAGGGGTTTCTTTATCGATAAGCTCTCAAAGCTTTGATATCATGCGACCCATTAAATTTTGGGGCAATATCAAATTTAATACACATATAATAATTCACCATATTTTGGAATTTCCTTTTCACTTAAATATTGTTTGGCTCGTTTTTTGCAATTTTCGAAAAAGATTTGATATCCCTAACTACTCACCTCCTCCTTGATAAAACAAAAAACCTTTGAAATGTCCCTACTTTTGCCCAAAATTCACACTCATTGAGCGAGCAAATATATTTTTTATATATAAGTGATAATTAATATAAGTTCGCATTTTAAAGTATAAGTTTAATTTTCACTTTTTACGATTAGAATTTTTTTTTAAATTTTGATAAAAGATGTCATTTTTATTTTATATGTGTGGAATAAATTCATTTGAGAATTGGTCATTTTTTATTGAATAATTTAATATATAGTAAAAACATAAATATAATTTTAAGAAATTCGCAAGAATAAGCAGGCCTACTGTTAATCCTGACATAAAGCCTGTAAAAAGAACTAAAGAGACTGAGATAAAACAATATAAAGCATAATCCCCGAATGCAAATTGTAAGTCTTCTGTTTTCTTGTCAATTGAAATACCTGCTACAAATAAAAGAACTGAAATCATCAAGGAAAATAAATAAATAAATAATTTTATTATCAAAATAAGCGCTTTAATAGAATATGGTCTGCAAATTAAATTTCTATTTAGCACCAAAGTTGTTTCATTTTAAAAATATATTACTTTTAATTATTTGTATTATTTACATCAATTCATTTCTATTTCAAAAATCATATAAAAAATTATTTTTCCGATCAGACAAGAGCTTTTTATTATAAATGCACAGCATTATTTATATGAATAATATGATAAGATATAATTGAATTTGAAATATAACAAAGAAACATAAATTTCTAAACCTAAATTTTGCGAATTTTTATTATAATAATTAAATTCCTTACTCCCCCCCATCCTTGATCGAACGAATCGCCATCGTTCGATCAAGGATGGGGGTTAAAAAAAAAATTTTTATATATAAAATATATATATATATATATATTTCTTTTTATTTACTTTTAAATAAGAGGGTTAAGAGTATTTAATAATTTTTACTGCAAAAAATTGAATTACTTTCATAAAAATACCAATTTATTATATTTTAATTTATTAATTGCCCCTTTAACTGTATAAATTTTAATTTTTTCCTTATTAAATTAAATTTTGTTTTTTATAAATTTTAAAGAATCTCTATTTTATTAGATTATTGAGTTTTTAAGCGTAGGTTGATGACTAAATCACTTCTAATGGTTGATTCCGAAGCTTTCTCTCGTCTCAAAGTCTCTGAAAACAATTTCATTATGTACATTTTCCCAAGCTTTTGATAACTATTATATTTTTATATATATAAAAATTTGCATGATATGAAAATCATTCGATCAAGGATGGGGGTTAATTTCACCAATTTTTAGGAATTTTTACAGTCAATCGTTCGATCAAGGATGGGGGGGGGAGTTAGCTAAACCCCTTATCTTTATTTTAATGAAAGCATCATAAGGATCGACGGGTAATATTTTAGAATATCAATAAAAATCTTCAGAAAACAAAGATCTATGCTTATTTCTTTTTTGATGGATATTATTCGAAATAAACTAATTTATTAATTTATTCCATAAATATGGGACATCTTACTCAAAATCGTCTTTTTTTGCATCAAAATCTTTTTTTCTTCAAATTTTATCTACAAATCTCCACAAATTATCCAAAAATTCAGAATTTTCAATGATGTTTTTTTGCAAATTTAATTCAAAGAGAAACATTTTTTGGTTATAATTTCCTTCATAAATAAACATTTATTATGAAACTTTTCCTTTATGAAACTCCTCCAAAACATTCTGCTTAATATTATGACCATCATAGAAATGGCTAAATACTCAAATGGATAATTAAACTATAAATAATCCATATGGATTATGAACAAAAGATTTAAATCTCTATAGAATTTTCCCATAGATGGCGCAGTTTGCCTTTGATTTGCCCACTGTGAAAACTTTTTGGTTCGATCAGTACCATATGGTTTGGTCAAACCAAAAAAATTTCTTCAATGGGCAAATCAAGGGCAAACAGTGCCATCTATGGGAAAATTCTATAGATTCTGAGCATTCTTTTTCCCCAAAATCCCAAAGAAAACTCATAATTAGGATACCAACTGAAGAAGATAAACTAGAGAACACAAACAGTTCATTTGATGACCTTAATAGAAGGAAGTCTTTTTATCATTCGATTATTAGGACTAAAAGGAAAAAGGAGCTCTTTCAAAGCAACCAATTTATTGCTAGAAGATGCTCAGGAATTAAAGAGCCTTATAAGTTTCCACCTTCAACAAATCCACATCATATGAATTTCCGAGGATTTTGTAGGAAGCATTCTTTTGATTCACCAACAAAGCTCAGAAGGGAGACTTCAGTTGAGCTGAAGACAATTCCTTATGAGTTTTCAGGACAAATGTTATCAAATGCGATCACAACTACACCAAAGCCAATTAAGATGAAGTTATCAAGTAGGAGTGAATATAGAGAGCTAATTAAATCGAAAAATAGCATAAAAATGCAGCTGAGGGAAGTTTTTTTTTTTCGAGAATAGCAACAAAGAATGAGCACTTTGTAATTTAATAATTTAAAATAATTTTGAACAAATAGAATTTATCAATTATATTTAGAGAAGTTAATAATCCTTAATGCAAAATAAAAAATTTAATCAAATAGCAATTCCTTCTTGATTAAAGGTGAATTTATGAACTTAAATAAAATATAGATCTATAATATGAAATTTCACAAGTTTTCTGCAAATATTTTCAAGGCATAGATCAAAAAATCTGTAAATGTTTATTTTTTTTATGCAATATTGTTTTGAAATTATGCTTTTCATTTTTGCAAGCCTGAAAAAAAAAAATAATAAAATAATAGCTAAAATCAAAATCAGGTGTTAGGGTGTTAGGGTGTTAGGGTGTTAGGGTGTTAGGGTGTTAGGGTGTTAGGGTGTTAGGGTGTTAGGGTGTTAGGGTGTTAGGGTGTTAGGGTGTTAGGGTGTTAGGGTGTTAGGGTGTTAGGGTGTTAGGGTGTTAGGGTGTTAGGGTGTTAGGGTGTTAGGGTGTTAGGGTGTTAGGGTGTTAGGGTGTTAGGGTGTTAGGGTGTTAGGGTGTTAGGGTGTTAGGGTGTTAGGGTGTTAGGGTGTTAGGGTGTTAGGGTGTTAGGGTGTTAGGGTGTTAGGGTGTTAGGGTGTTAGGGTGTTAGGGTGTTAGGGTGTTAGGGTGTTAGGGTGTTAGGGTGTTAGGGTGTTAGGGTGTTAGGGTGTTAGGGTGTTAGGGTGTTAGGGTGTTAGGGTGTTAGGGTGTTAGGGTGTTAGGGTGTTAGGGTGTTAGGGTGTTAGGGTGTTAGGGTGTTAGGGTGTTAGGGTGTTAGGGTGTTAGGGTGTTAGGGTGTTAGGGTGTTAGGGTGTTAGGGTGTTAGGGTGTTAGGGTGTTAGGGTGTTAGGGTGTTAGGGTGTTAGGGTGTTAGGGTGTTAGGGTGTTAGGGTGTTAGGGTGTTAGGGTGTTAGGGTGTTAGGGTGTTAGGGTGTTAGGGTGTTAGGGTGTTAGGGTGTTAGGGTGTTAGGGTGTTAGGGTGTTAGGGTGTTAGGGTGTTAGGGTGTTAGGGTGTTAGGGTGTTAGGGTGTTAGGGTGTTAGGGTGTTAGGGTGTTAGGGTGTTAGGGTGTTAGGGTGTTAGGGTGTTAGGGTGTTAGGGTGTTAGGGTGTTAGGGTGTTAGGGTGTTAGGGTGTTAGGGTGTTAGGGTGTTAGGGTGTTAGGGTGTTAGGGTGTTAGGGTGTTAGGGTGTTAGGGTGTTAGGGTGTTAGGGTGTTAGGGTGTTAGGGTGTTAGGGTGTTAGGGTGTTAGGGTGTTAGGGTGTTAGGGTGTTAGGGTGTTAGGGTGTTAGGGTGTTAGGGTGTTAGGGTGTTAGGGTGTTAGGGTGTTAGGGTGTTAGGGTGTTAGGGTGTTAGGGTGTTAGGGTGTTAGGGTGTTAGGGTGTTAGGGTGTTAGGGTGTTAGGGTGTTAGGGTGTTAGGGTGTTAGGGTGTTAGGGTGTTAGGGTGTTAGGGTGTTAGGGTGTTAGGGTGTTAGGGTGTTAGGGTGTTAGGGTGTTAGGGTGTTAGGGTGTTAGGGTGTTAGGGTGTTAGGGTGTTAGGGTGTTAGGGTGTTAGGGTGTTAGGGTGTTAGGGTGTTAGGGTGTTAGGGTGTTAGGGTGTTAGGGTGTTAGGGTGTTAGGGTGTTAGGGTGTTAGGGTGTTAGGGTGTTAGGGTGTTAGGGTGTTAGGGTGTTAGGGTGTTAGGGTGTTAGGGTGTTAGGGTGTTAGGGTGTTAGGGTGTTAGGGTGTTAGGGTGTTAGGGTGTTAGGGTGTTAGGGTGTTAGGGTGTTAGGGTGTTAGGGTGTTAGGGTGTTAGGGTGTTAGGGTGTTAGGGTGTTAGGGTGTTAGGGTGTTAGGGTGTTAGGGTGTTAGGGTGTTAGGGTGTTAGGGTGTTAGGGTGTTAGGGTGTTAGGGTGTTAGGGTGTTAGGGTGTTAGGGTGTTAGGGTGTTAGGGTGTTAGGGTGTTAGGGTGTTAGGGTGTTAGGGTGTTAGGGTGTTAGGGTGTTAGGGTGATAGGGTGTTAGGGTGTTAGGGTGTTAGGGTGTTAGGGTGTTAGGGTGTTAGGGTGTTAGGGTGTTAGGGTGTTAGGGTGTTAGGGTGTTAGGGTGTTAGGGTGTTAGGGTGTTAGGGTGTTAGGGTGTTAGGGTGTTAGGGTGTTAGGGTGTTTAGGGTGTTAGGGTGTTAGGGTGGGTGTTAGGGTGTTAGGGGGTTAGGGTGTTAGGGTGTAGGGTAGGGAGGGTGTTAGGGGTTGGGGGTGTAGGGTGGTAGGGTGTTAGGGTGTTAGGGTGTTGGTGAGGGTTAGGGTGTTAGGGGGGTTAGGGTGTGGGTAGGGTGTTGGGAGGTAGGGGGTGGGGGTTAGGGGGTTAGGGTGGGTGGGGGTGGGAGGGGGGTAGGGGGTTAGGGTGGTAGGGGGGTGGGGGGTGGGGGGTGAGGGGGTAGGGGTTGGGTGTGGGTGTTGGGTGTTAGGGTGTAGGGTGTGGGGGGGTGGGGGGGTGGTGTGGGTGTGAGGGGGGTTGGGGGGGTGAGGGTGTTGGGTGGTGGGGGGGTGGGTGTGAGGGGGGGTAGGGGGTGGGGGGGGGTTGGGGTGAGGGGTGGGTGGGGGGGTGTGGGGGGTGAGGGGGGTGGGTGGGAGGGGGTGGGGGGGTGGGGGTGGTGGGGGGTGGGTGGGTGGGGGGGTGGGTGGGTGGGGGTGTGGGTGGGAGGGGGTGGGGGGGTAGGGGGGGTGGGGGGGTGGGGGGGTGGGGGGGTGGGGGGGTGGGGGGTGGTGGGGGTTCGGAGATAGTGTGTGGGGTAGCAGGGAGGGGAAGTGTA